>JAOXNN020000089.1:2916759-3015649 GCA_028571205.2 Hydropsyche betteni | reverse complement strand
GGGCGCCCAGGCCCCCGCCGGAGCCGCCGCCCCCGCCCCCGCCCGACTTGGACAGGTTCAGCACGGGACTGTGGCCGTTCGACGAACCTGAAAATATACAACGGCTCGTTCAAGTGTTCCGATGGTGACGTGTTAGGTTTTCGGGCGTTGTTGCGATGCTTCGACCGGTTGGAGTTGACGGTCTCGCGCGTTGTTGCAGGTTGTGCGAATGTAATGTGAGCTCTCTATTGGCGATGGTTGGAGGTGGCGGTATTTCGAAGCATTAGTAGATTGATATGATTACTGCTGTGGGTTTTTGTTGTATTGGGGTAACGACGTCGGTGGTGAGCTATGTACCTGTGGTTATCAGAAAAACTTAAAAATTAAGGTTCTTTAAATATGATAAATAAATGATAAAAGTGCGATAGATAAGTTTTAATAAGCAGTTTATCTATCGTAACTTATTTCCCTAAAACCTTAATTATCACGTTTTTCTGAGAGATGGTCAATCACAGATACAGCGTCCACTACTGGTGTGGTTACCCCAAATTAATTTTATATACGATTACGTTCGTAATCAGAAAAACGTTAGTCAGATTTATTAATGCTTTCTTGATAATGAATGACAACGTAATTTATTTTTTAGCAATATTTATAGATGGTTTTATTTCAAACTATTTTTCTAATAAATTTAGTAGTTAAATTTGATTGTCAATATAATTTTATTGGAAAATTGTTGAAACACTTTATTAATTTTATATGCAAGTGCGTTCATATAATAATTAGAATGTAGTTGATAAAATTTATTGATACTGTATCGAGTTATATAATTACATAATTAACAAAATTAACATTCAATAATAGCTTCTAACGAAATTTTTAACAATTCAAATCAGCCAAAGATTCACACGCAAACGACCTTTCCAAATTTCTCCAAACCCATTAACTTTTCAAAAAAAAAACAACACATACCGTTCCTTAATTTAAAAACGCAATAAAACCACACACACACACTCGCACACAACACAAAAGAGACATACACACGCCTCGAACACAAACCGAGCAAAAGTCACTGAATAATGGACTCGGTTCGCAATCAATCAAAAAACGCGACCTGGGCATTGTTGCAAATTAAAGATGAAGAGGGCGAGCCGGGGTCCCGTATATACTCGCGCGTTAATTAAAGCCGGCCACAATTTACTCGGCCCGAAGGAAAACACCCGACGGATGGTTTTTTGTTAATTAACTAATTGGATGGACGAGGCAGCTCGTCCTTTCACTCCTGCGAAGCCTTATCGCGGATGATGAGGTGTCCGCGAATAAGACTGGTGCCTATTCGGGCGCCGCTTACTATAGTTAAATTATAATCGATTTGGTTTCAAGTACCTGAGGAGCGGTGTGTCCTGGAAACGCTATAGTGGTTGTCTGTCATGATCGGAAGTAGTGGTGATCTGTAGTAACCGCTCGTCCCTGTTTGGGACATTTCAAAATTGACTTAGAAACTACGATTATGCATAAAACTTTATTATATATTAGTCAAATTGATGAGCGCGGTCGGGAAATTCGCGGAAAATCTATCTGATTCGAATGCGTCATAGAATCCTGTTTGATGTGTTTGGAAAAAAATTTGAATGCCGAATTAATTTGGAATCAAGTTATTATAATTTCACAATAAATTCAAAGAATTTATAGATACAATATAAAACTTTAGGACATAATATGTTTCGAGATTTATGATTAATTTGCCAGATACTTAAATGGTAATATAATGTTGCAATAAAAAAATAATCACCGTTTTGTGAACTTTCTCTCGTTTTGTTGTCTAAAGCTAAAGCTCTGTCCATGTCGCCTCTTTCGTCTCGCATTCTGAAACAATACAAAATAATAGTTAAAAAAATATATGACTCTTAAAAACTTATTCAATTTAAAAACGGTGATGCAACACTTTGGATGCATCGAAGATCGCGAAGGAAAACTGAAAGCTCGCGAGGGAACCCATTTATGTAATAATGAAAATAAATCGTAGGAAGATCAGAATAATAGCTTCAAATTTCTACCTTTCTTTAAAAAAGTTTACGACCAAATGAAGAAATATATCGCGAGAATCGGGGAGCAGATGTTCGCCTGTGTAACAAGGGCGAGCAAGACACGAAAAACTCCCCTCGCATAAATCCCGTTATGATTGTAACTCTGTAATTTTTAACGACTAAATGCTTTTAGCATGGACGCAAAGACATTTATACTTTTCTTTTCCTGTGCACCCTCTAATTCGAAAAAATCTAGCCAATACATTACACAGTGCACTTTACACAATCAGAATAAAATCGAACATTATATTGAATCAAAAATTCAATGAATAAATGTAAATTTCAAGTTTTTTTATTTCTCAAATTTCAAACTAAAGTAGCATAATTTTAATAATGCTCTTCTGTGCAACGGCCTTTGATGCGCTTTTCTCGAAAGCCATTTAAACGGCTCCCTCCTTGCAAAGTGCTGGGGTTGTACCGGTTGAAGGGTTAAGAAGCGTTTGCGGTTTAAAGGAATATGCACGTAACCTTTGCCTTTTCGCGAAAACAATTTATATTCAAATGTGGCCCACGACAACTTGATTATGACGTCTGATATAATTTATTTTTCAGCTAGGGGTGCTCGAAATTAAGGCGTCAGGTATATTTCATACGTTCGGGGGAAACTCGCCGACACATCGCGGTTCGCATATTGAGTAAATCACACATACGTATCCGATTTATTATGAGGGAAATTGCAAATTATTCGAAGTAAAAGCGGATATTGCTCCATTATTCGAATTGTTATAACGCCGAGGAAAACTCGACTAAGTGGCCGTGCTTCGTTCTTTTCGCGTTTGTCGATCTTTGGCGGGTTGTGTAAATTTGCATTTCATAGTTGAAATTTATTTTCATTATGCAACGGCTTCCGCATTGCTCCTACGTATATTTTTATATAAAAGAGACCTAATATCGGAGGCAATTTACATTTAGACAACTCGAATGAATAATAAAACCCATCCATTTTTATCCCCTTTTCGTACAAATTAACACCACTATGTATATTAACGAAACATCTTAACGACAAAACAAAAATCCGCATTTCTCAAATAATTAATCATCACAATCAATTATAACACTCGAATTATTACCACGTGCCATTAGTTATGATTCGAAACACGATAATCTATCCTATTCATAATAAATCGTAATAACACAATGAGAGAACGCATAATTACGATAAGAGCCATTTATCGAAACAGATTGCTTCGCTCTCGTTCGACGCCCGCAGTGCATCAATCAAAAGCGACGCCACTTTTCCATCGGCTTTTTCTTGCTGGCCAATAACACTAGTACAATAACACTTCAGATATATCATATAAGCTCATTGTAATATCGGCTCCACTTAAGCCTGAATGGGATCGCTTTGCGGCGGTGCGAATCATCAATCAAATCGACTACCGAATCCGTATATCGGTGTTAACCGAGTTGAGTTCTTGTGTTTCGGTGTCGGTTTCCATTGTCGATTCGCTGCTGAACTCAGCATGGTTTCTTTATATGTAAAAAATATATATTCAGTTTGATTTATTCGGAGATTCGTTTATTTGTTTGTAATGGGTTATTAATTGAAATGATCGATGAAATATGATATGAATACGAAATTCGATAAATAATTACTTTCGTTGGTTCGAAATCGAATCAATAGATGGCATTAATTAAAATTTATTTTGATGAAAAAAAAATGTTAAAATAATTTTTCCCACAGTTTAGCGGATCTTTTTAATACCGGAAATATTCGATGATGATTTCCCAAGTCGTTCGAGGATATCGGATGAATCCAGTAGTCGTTAACACCATTCGATTCGTCCGTAAGAGCCTCCTCGAGCACGTCCATTGTATCAATCAACACCAAATTGAAACGGCCTTTGTTGTACGGCACAACGCGAACATCGACAATGAAAGACATCCCGCTGTTTGGCAACAACTCGGCTTCGTGTTTCGCCCTCTCACGGTAGGAACACCTTTACGAGTTTCTTTTTATATTCGTACTTTTTATTTTTTCACATTCTATTTATTCCTTTCAAATCATCGCCGTCAATGGGGACCCCGTATCGCGCCTAAGTATCTTGTCTACGCCGGATTCGAAACGGCGAAAGGAAACAATTTGTCTTTCGTTTGATTTATCGCCAACGTCACAATGCTCTTTTTTCTGTCATAAACACACCGACGTGTAATTAATTACGCGTCGGATGTTTAGAAGTGGCAAAAGATTGAAATTATAATTGAAACGGCCACCGGCTCAACTAGGCTACGGATTGCCATTAGATAAATTGAGCCATAGTGCCGACATCCATTTTGAGCATTTAAAATTAAAATAAACCATGTCAGAAGTATATTAATCATATATTAATTAATAAAACTATTCAAAATAAATTAAACTTTGTGCGAAACGTATAAATTAATCAAGTTATACCGAAACTTATATATAATACCTCGTTGCTTGATGCCGTGTCTGTTGCACTTGTATTATTAAGACGGCGAGTGCAGCATAATATTTTGACGGGATTAAGCGTCTCACGACCCCCAGATTTGAATCCGGGATCGACGTGCAAAGGGAGTGTGGGAGTCGAAGGTGGCATGATTCGGTGGGAGGACTCCGTGGGTTTGGTAGCTGTCAGGGGGTGGGCCACTTGAAAGGTCTTTGAAGGTGGAAAATCGGCGGGGTTTCCGTTGGGATTGAAAGGTTCCGCCGTTGAAAGCCAGTGATTGAATTTGATAAGTCGGGGAAGACAAGGAAACGGGGCTTCCTCTTAGCAAACAAACGGTTTTCGATTTGCCCCACGTGCAAATGGGAAACGTGTGTATGGTAGAAGCGTGTATGCATTTTGTATAGCTGTTCAATTCTGAGATTAAATGATAGATTTGTGAGCGATGATGCATTTTTCATATTTTTTTATGATCGGATATTATTTTACTTCATTTGAGAAAATCAAAAACTTTATTTATTGATTATTAGTAAAAGTACATATAAAATATTTAAAAAAAAATTCAAAATAATTTATCTAGATAATCTTTATGGAAACTCTGCAGAAAATCGTATAGAAGTGTCGTATCATCTGAAACTCGTAAAATTCTACAAAGTCAGATTGCGCTTCTATACGCATTGACGAAATAATACCGCATCGGGAAAAACGTCCCAAAAAACTCCTAAAAATACCTCAGGGGGTTGCTAATCGAATAAAAATATCAGTTGGGGTCGAAGCCGAAGAATAGTAAAAGAAGTGGCGGCACCAACAACAAAAAAAAATACTCATATAAAAGCGGGGCTGTTTTCTCACTGCACGTCCACGGAGGCGCCGACCCCTCAAATCTACTGTCAATATATTTCCGAAACCCATATAAGCCGGGTACGAGTTTCTTTTTTCGCGCCCAGAAAACACCAGATCCATCTTCCGAGCCCTGACAGCTATATCGCCCACGAGTTCTTTCTCTCTTTTCCTGTTGCGGTTGAAAGCCGCCATTTAGACATGTAGATTAAAAAGCCACCCCAGCTCGAATGAGCCCATAAAATAATATCATAAGGGAGTTTCCTTAATGTGATACGCATTTTTTCACAAAAGCTAATCGCTTAAATAGTATACGTATATTTTTACTGCGTTGATCTAACGTCCGAATTTTTTTTTAATAAACGAGTACGCCGAATGCGCAAGCACCGTGAAATTCGATTGAATTTTAATGACAAAACAAAACTATACTCGGCAAGTCTGTGCATTGTATCGAAACGAGCCGTACCCAGGGCAAAATCGATTTATTTTAATCAACGTTTCGATACGTCTGAAAAGTTTACAAAGTTGAATCCCAGCAGCGATAAGGCGAAGCCTTAAACGTTTGAGCTCGAAGCTGCGCACATAACTACACCGGAAGGCTTTATACATACCTACTGTACGATGTAGCGAACTACCATTTCGCCATTTCGAGCACATAGAAAACGCATACCGTACATTACGTACGTATAAATTCGAAAACGCCGACGTCGTGCAAAATTAAAGCCGACCAAAGAAAACCGCATTCGCTGCCGTGCAAAAGTGGCGTACGTTTCTAATAACACACACACAAGACGTAAGGCCAAGTAATAACAAAAGTAAGGGTGGGTGGCTGGGTGGATTTCTCGCGTGTATATATAGGCCGGGGCCCCTGCGAAACGCCGAAATTAAATCTTGAATGAAATTTGAAACTTTATTTCACATGGTAACCGCACATATAAGAAAATTCCTCAGCGGGCGCTCCGGCTTTATTGCGCGATGATTTAAAGGATACGTAAAAGCGCAAACAATGAGACTATACGGTGCGATTCCAGAAGCTTCTCTTTCCCTTCTTGCTCGCGATATATTAAATATATTATGTTGGGGATGTTTTCTGGATTGTTCCGAGGGATTGCGGGTTGAATTTAAAGACGTTTTCGAGCGAGCTTTTGTGATCAGTCTTAATGCGTTTGATATAGATGCACAAAAGATGAATTGAGAAAGTATAATATTTTAATGTTAATTTTTTTTCAACTAAAAACATTTTTAAATAAGTTTACGGGCATCATTCTGATGATTATTAATGTTTCGAAACGATATGTAAATTTCGATTTAATTGTTATGGGAAACGATCATCACGCATCGTCAAAACATCACGTTCGATTTGATCTCTACATAATAGTAGATTCAGGGCTTTCACGCATAGGAAAATATTCAATATTTTTATAATAAAAATTTCGGGTTATCTCATTATTTTTTAATGTTTCGTTAGCCCTGCAGAAGAGTGTATACACTACGGTCACATGGATGTTTTACGGATTGAAAAACACAGTCCGGATTTAATGATTATGTAAAACGATCCACTTGTCAGTAAGAACTTGTTACGATATCAATCATGTTTATTATTCGTGGCGAGAGGGCTCGTTATATCCGAGACGAACGGGTTCATCATCCCACACTACCCCGATATGACAAAATAAAAATAATACGAAAATATGATGTAAAACATTCACTACAAAAATCCGATGAAAATCAGAAAAAGTAACAGGAAATCCATGGTTAAACGATATCTAATAAAAAACCGTTCGTTTCTTAAAAAAAAAGTGATGTATGTGAACATCGGCTCGATGTGAAACAATGCGTTTCGGTACTTATCTCCCTACGATCTAATTAAATAAAATAATAATTTAATACGCAAAAAGCCAGCTAGAAGGGTTAAAAAAAACCTCGCGAGGAATTCCGATTCAAAAAACGCAATGGCCGTAGTAACTCGACACATTATCATAAGATCGCATTAAAATATATTGCGTATATATTGCGCGAAATAATAATAAAATTAATAATTTCGATATTATAAATTAACCGCAACGAGATAGTGCGCTCGAATGAATTCCCACAAAAGACATAGATGTTCAAGTGAAAAAAAAATGTAAAAACTAATTACCACAAATCACAAAAATGGCATCGAGTTATTTAATACACCGGAGTACTGAAACCTTTTTTTGATATATATTTTACTTCATTAGCGTAGATTTATTATTGCTGTGCTCCGGCGATAGTTTTAATTAATTGAATTAAAATGCACCGTTTCGTATTTCGTGTAACGCTTCGTACTATGGAATTTAATTATTATTTCATAACATATGTACTTTTTTTATATCCGAAATTTTCACGTTGAATGCGTTCGAGTTGCATCTAAAAATTCGAATCCGATACGGCAAAATGTTAAAAAAAAAGCACTCATCTTCGTACGCGTGTCTATCTTAACTTTTTATGGGGTCGATGATAACGATACATCTCGTCGAAACATCGTCGCCAGATGGTGCAAATGAAAAAAATCATTTTAAAAAAGACACTCTCACATACATTGTTGAAAACGGGGAGAAAAGACAAGAGGAAGATATATAAAAATTGAAGAAGAAAACCGCGCCAAATGACAAATAGCTATTTAACTCGTGCCGACGTACGCGCATTACGTGGAATAAAAGCGGGAAAAATTTGTAACGGGAGAAAAATATGAAGCGATGGGGGAGAAAAACACCCAAATAAAAATGTATAAGAATAAAAAATGGAAGAACGAAGGAAGAAAGTCGGATGACATGATGACTTTGGGGCGAAAGATCATTTGTAAAAGAGGCGAAGACGCGACTTTGTCACGCGAAGGAGGATTTTTTTTTATATACCGAGGGGTTGAAAACACCGCAGAAGTATCAAAAGTAGCAGCCGCGGGAGACAGTTATTTAAATTTGAATAATATAATATGGAAAAAATTACATCACTTAATGCTCCAATAAAAGTACTGTGAGCGCTGGGAGCATTAAGAGAATGAAAACGGGAAGAGAAAGTTGGAAAGGGAACGGTAAGCTGCAGACGTGTACTGAAATCATAAAATGATGTTCTTTTACTTGTTGGGGTGAGTGTGAGGTGGGTGGTTGGTGGCACTTGCGTCATTAGGCCCACTCTTCAAGACTCGAATATTATAGTTGACGAAGGACAGAAAGATATTCTTATAAATAACACTTCTTTAGCTCTCTCTCGAATAGTTGTAACGTGTGAAACTCGTGTATAACGTGAAACTTTTTATATATTTTTGTCTGTTTTTGTAGTCTGCAATTATATTCATAAGGTATATTTTTGAATAATAATTTAAAGTAGAAAAAATAAATTCGTATAATGTAAAACCGTTAGCGCCAGTGGTCGAGCTGTAATCAGCTGAGCGAACAACTGCAATTAATAACGACTCAAATGAAATGCTGTCACAATAGCTGATTTGAAAAATTTAATTATTTAAAATAATATCGATAATAGTATTAAAATATTCATACCTTGATAAGAAATGACATTCAACTTTTCCATTGTTTCCATAAAATTACAGCTTAAATATACCGAAAAGAATATCGCTCGCTTAGTTTTTATATTAAATATTTAATAAAACTCGATTATAATTTTATTGCTCTTCACTTCAAGAACGTCTACTTAATTGTATTACTAATCTCGAGCTAGGGAAAATCCTCCGTAGGAAAAAAACGACATAATGGCAATCGTTAAAATTATCGTTACACATAAAAAAATCACAAATCAAATGCGTAAAACATCTGTAAAGCGTGTCGTTCTCGTTGAGTACGAATTAATTAACGTCTTTCAAATACGAGAAACCAATTATAACACTAATAAAACGAGAATGCATTCTTTGACCCTCGAGTTAATAACGAAGATATATTTTCTTTAATTACTTTCCGTACAAAATCCTTCGTTTTCGACGGTTCAATAACAATTGTTTTTTACGCGTCATAAACCGCTGAAGAGATGCGCGTATTGAACGAATAATTTTAATGAAAACTCGTACCGTTTTGAATTATTGCATTAGAACGTTTTGAAATAGACTAGATTTAGTATTAATAGAAAAATAATACGGAAATGCAATTAATAATAAATGATACAATAAACGCCCATTTTATTACACTCAAATAATAATTTTCAACTAGTTACAATGCAACAATGAAATATGACCTCACTTTAATTCAACTTACAATTCCGCATTAATTTTAATAAGAAAAATATATGATTAACATAAAAACAATAGATTCAACGATTCTATTAAAAAAAACTGACATTTGAAATATATCGAAACATTTGATTTAAACGCGCCTAAAAAGGCAGGAATAGTTTTCGATTTCAATCATTAAAATGATGTATATAACCTTCAAGTGTCGTCATAATAATTTTATGATTCGAAAATAAAATCAAAACAATATAAATCATCAGATAATCGGTCATGAGAGGAACACTGCGTCAGAAAAGGTACACGTCTTTGGACGCGTTAAGTGGTCAACTCGCTGTCAAACCCGATAAAGATCTGTATGTGTATCACAACCGCTTCAGATAAAGGTTCGAAAAATTGGGATTGTTGTTAATTTTTTAATTTGATACATTTTTTATTGGTGACTCGCTTTTATTTCGTTTTTCGATTTCGGTACGGTCAGGTGTCGGGGACCGCGTGTGTCGAATTATAAACGCCGAGTATTGTGACTGGACGTGTAACACATTGAGGATATAATAATATGTCCTTTTTTGTTCTTTATTTTTTTGAGGGGAAAAAGAGGCGGGTCATTTGTCAAACTATTGACAGCTCATCCCCACATGCCGCGAAGCGTAAGCTCCTTCGCATGTGAAACCAAAAAAAAATTATGAAATCGTATTAATATTTAGACTAAACTGATTATCATTTGAGGGTTCATTATAACAATTAAGAGAAAAATGAATGATCGTAATATGTTATTCAATATTTCACATTTTTGTGACACTATAACGATGACGCATAGAGCGATTTAAAATTACCAAGCACTGAACAAATATATGCGTTGTTCCAACACATAAAAAAAACCCACCCCACTAAAGGAAAATTCCGCCCTTCGACGACAATAATAATTGTAGATCTGCTTTTAAAACAACGCCATCGATGTTTGTTTTAGGCCGATTCGAACTGAACGGTTATTAAAGCGACATGTCAAAAAGTTTACATTTCAGACGAACATCGACTATAAATGTCAATCACACGTTTTGTTTCTCGTCTATTATTAATTCAGGAAAATCGGCTGGAAGGGCCTATATTTATTGGATTTTTATTTTATTTTGTAGAAAATATTCTCTTATGTGTGTGCATGGAGACTAACTTGCATATTACGAGCGCATCATAAATTTACATGTTGAATTTAAACCGAGCGCGCAACGAGATGGATGTCTGTGTCAATATGAGCTCAGAACGGCGGTTGCGGATGATACTAGTGTGGTTTCAGGGGTTGTAAACTAAATTATTTAATTTTTTATATAAATTGATCCTTAATGACATTTTAAACGTAAAATTATTTTATGAAATCTTTTATAAAGAACAAAATAGAATATTTGAATCATTTCATCTCGAACAACGTTAATACAAAAATTATATAATTGATATAGAATTAAATATTATATCTACATAAAAATCTATTCGAAATTGGCTCCAAAACCATTAAATATGATCACTGCTTTCAGCGAGCTCGGTTGAGAGTGGTCGTCTGTGGGGTCGCGAGTTTAATTTACATATCCTAACAAAAAAGCAGCCGCCGTTTTCGCAGTCAGCAACTTTTTGAGTGGATTCGGCACGGTCGACGGACCTCGCAGATTTTCCTCGACACAGCCTCCTAACACTCGAATCTAAATAAAAATGCAAAAAAGTAACCCGCTACCTCCCCAAAGCATAAAGGGCGTAATCCTACACGAGCCGATTTCCGCGTACGTATCGCAAAATCAACACAAAAACGCCTATAGATAAAAGGGAAGCTCTCTCGATTTGATCGTCCTTTTTATATATAGCGTAAAATTGTATAATAATGCGTAATCTTCGGTGAAAAATGATCATTCACGGAGCGGCGTCATCAATCGAATACGCGTTTAGCATACCGAAACTATAAAAGACACTCCCTCACGGTTCGAATTATGCACAACGTCTTTTCCGAAACGAATTATGCAAAATAGGGTGACGATTTCGCATTCGAAATTTTGATTTGTTACTGACCGCACTTGAATGGTGGAAAAAAAATCTGTAGCCGCTCTTCTTTAACATATGAAAAATGGACTCCTTTCCACAAGAATGTTCGCAAAAAAATGTAATTCTTTATATATTCAGTAGAAATTTATTTTTTATATCGTGTAAAAGAAATTATATGAAAAATAACGTTATTTTTCTATAGATGATATGTAAATTAGTGAAAGAAATTACTATGGGAATAAGAATGATGAAAATTATTTTTTCCTATGACACCGAAAAGTCTCAAAATTTTGCAAGATTTTGAAAAAAAATACATGTGGCATTATTTAAAGTATTTTTTTTAAGTTAAAAAAGTAATTCTTAAGAGAAAAAAATGTGTATCACTTTTGATTGAACCAATTTATTTTTATTGAAAAAAGATAGGGCAAAAAACTAAAATTATACTATAATCTCATAAAGAATCATCAATTAACACGTAAATCATATCTGAAACGACCCAAAATTATTTTTAAACATAACGAGCCCATCAAAATCAACAGATCCATCGTCGTCAGTGAGAACGAAACACAATCATCGACACCTCGCACTTCCTCGAACCGTTCTACCAAGATTAATTGGATAGCAAATTAGAGCCGCGTCTCCGCACAAATGTCCCGTGAAATGGGCGGGACGTCTTCCTAGTCTCGGGAATTCCGAAATCCTCATCAGCCGAAGACTTTCAGACAAAACGAGTCGGCAAAGAGCAAATTAGCCCGACGGGGATGACAAATGAGCGAGCTCGCGGTTCCGACACCCGTTGATCGGGAGGAGCAAATTGCGCGTGGCACCTATTCTAAATATATTATTATTAAATTATTATGAGTTTAGAACGCGTGTGTTTTGAAAATAGAATGTCAATCAAGCGGACCGACTAATCAATGGTTGTATAATTTGAATTTTTACGCACGGTAATGAATGCGTTGATAGATGTGTTCTTGTTACGCACATTTTTTATAAATCGGTCAAAAATAATTAATATTTTTTTCAAAATAAACATCAAAAAAATATTCATCAATATGTTTAATTTTTTTTTTTTAATATATTTAGATACGATTTTGAGACATGCGCTTTTGAACGCATCCTAATTAATTAGACGGCACCAGTACACATACACACACATTATGATTGACGTTTTAAATTGCCAGAAATACTGAGTTGGGGGTGGGTGGTGCGATGGTATGAATCGAGCCCAGATGCCAGAGAAAAACGATCCATCGAGGTGTACAAAGGACGAGTTTATATTATCCGAGTGTCGGACGGGCGAGGGGGTGTTCGCCATTAATCATCCGTTTTCAGCGGACTTATTGCAAAACGTCGCGAGATGCACCCGGCACCGTTCGAATTTATATTATGTTAACTGAATTTTAACGTTTGTGACTATGGTGGGTTTTGAGTCGTTAATTGAGAGGGTTTTCGCGTCGGGGAATAGCGTCGGTTCGTAGAAACGATGCGCAATGTTCGTAAGTTTGTGAGAATGTTGCGGGAGTTTTTGTGAATCGTAAAAATTGTAGAAATTTTCACGTTGTGGTTTATTTATAGTGAATATATTTTTAGATGATTGATTAATTTAAATTAGAATTTTTGATAATTTTTCAATATTGAAAATATATTAAAACAAATTAATTGTGATAACAAACAGATAGTTTGATAATAACAAAATAAGAATAAAAGTTTTAAAATCATATACAATTTTGAAATTTATTAATATTACGATCTGTAAACAATATTTAAAAACAAAAACAAATAAATCATCCCTCAACTTCAATAAGATCCAATTAATTTTTATTTATAAAAAGTTCATTACTCTTCAATTAACCATTTTTTTTATCATACAAAATATGTTCGGAACATAATATAAAATTTTTATCGATCGAATCGTTGAACCCGGAAAACACAACAGGTGATTAAAACGACGGAAAAACAAAATAAAAATTGTTAAACATAAAAAAAAATCTCTTTTCTAACACATTCGACATAATCAGACGAAAATGTACAACACAGGCGAAGATAGGCACGCGAAACGTCATTTATACAGGAACGGGATCGTAAACGCGTTATCCTTGTCGGGCATATCAAAACGAGCTTTAGATGAATCCTTAATATACGATATTTTTTATGGTGACATTCGGGGGTGGTGTGGGCGCTCGCTAATGACATTATATTTCATAATACCCGGTCGAAAGATAAGAAGTCGGAATATAATAACGCCGAGCGACACACCCATTATATATAGAGCGGGCGCAGATTTGCACTAAAGGTGAAAATACGCTTTTTTTTCGAAGGCGGTGCGAAATTAAATTTTGAATCGGCTGATCCCGAGAAAGGCGGCTTTTCGAATGCCTTTTCGCCGGCAACGACATCCTGATGAGGGATGATGACAAAATAACGAGGTGTCCCTCTTTTTAGAGGGATGGGACGGAGGTGAAGATGACTCTGTGCTTTTTACGACCAGAAGAAAAATATTTTTTTTCAAAGCGGTTAATCTCGCGTTTTCGCGGGTTAAAATGGTTTAGTGTATGTTTTTTTTTTTAATTATTCATATCGTATCGCGTATGACCATCATTCATGTTATAATTGAAGTGCAAAAGGAAGAAGTCAGGCTGTACAAAAACGCGTATGGGACATTAAGTATCATTTTTCGCATTATCGTAACTATTATGCAAATTAAATAATTAAAATAAAAATTTGCAATTTTTGATACGTTCATAAAATAATATGCTAATTTATTATACAATAAAGCGTTAGGTTAAAAAATTGATAATGTGAAAATTTTGCATTTAACGACCATCGTACGAAACAAAAGCATCTCACTAACCCCCTACTTCATACGCTCGATGGAAAGCTGTGTAATTTGAATACGATAAAAAAAGAGTTGCACAGTTCTCATGTCGAGCGATTGTGAAATCTAATTTTTCATATAATGTTTATTAAAAAAAAAAACATATAATTGAACGTTATATTTATGGGGATCGTGTGCTAAATGTGTATTAATAATATTTTTATAGCTTTATTAGAGCTCGCTTCGCGCATTATGTGTACGTGTGTACGGCATACCACACATTCGCCACGCTCGATGAATTTTTATATCGAACATTATTTACAATAAGTCATATTTTTAAAACGATTCGAAGCTAATCGTATTTTATTTAGCGAACGCTGCATAAAACCGCGGTTCGATTTTTACGACGTGATAAAACCGCTATGTATGTGCCATTCGGCGAGAATATTCCGATACGAAGGACTATGCGATTTTGACGATTTTCGACTAATAAAACTGTATGTCCATATTTTTAATATTAAATCATTCAATTATTACACTTCATATGGGTTATATTTAATATTCAATTCTAAAAAATTCGATAAAATTTATTTAAAATATTTGAACAAGAAACTCACGCGTTATCGATGTATCAATGTCGATGAACTATACCAACAATCGTGTTATACATCTACAATTTTTTATCTACGAAAAAGACGTCGAAAAAGCTTAGAAACAAAATTGAATTAAATACATTCATTAATGACTTGCAAACAGTTTTGCCGCCATCCGGCGTTACGTGCGGTTTCTTTAAATTCGCTATCAGCCCGACGTCCCGACGAGGAAGTAAATAAGCGAAAAATATTTAGATAAATGATCCCCCATTATGGTGCAGCGCGGTGTCTTTGCCTCTCTGTTAATCTTTTTATCGTTTATATTGTGAATCTGTACGTAGACTGTGCACAGTATATTTTTCCACCCAGTTTTCATTTACTTCCGCCGAAGATCCAAGGGTTCGAGCCTCCACTGTAGGTCTCGGTTCATTATTCATGTTGTTCGCGAATCATTCATTTGGCTTTCGTCGTAGAAACCCACCCCCGCGCTTCCACCCTAAAAGTGGAGGTTGTTCTTTAATGTTATGCGTGTCCACGACTCACTGGTTTCTCGAAAACGTCACGTTTTTCAGCAATTCGCATCATTAGTTTCAATTGTACACTCATCGTGTGGATTGTCTCGTAGCATTCCAACCAGTCGTAAAAAGTTTAATGTTATATAAATCAATTGTAATAATGAGAGGTGTGGAGTATTCTGAAATAATTGGTATATCGTACTCTCGATTGAAGAGAGCGTTTAGAAACACATTTGGTTGGATATGCAATCAATGATAATAATACGTCTTTGACGATTCGACGAAAGGAAAAGTCTCGAGAGTTATTTATACAAAAAAAAATAGTATATTATCTACAACGAGCTTTAATAGGCGCCGTTTTTAATACGATGCTAGGTGGTGGAGAGTCCATAAAATGGCATCGAGATCGATCAACAATATTGTGATCCATTTTCACCGATGATGGTTCGCAGAACTCGTTTTCGATTCGTTATTATGACAGATATCAGATTGACATTGTAATTAACGCTAAATTCAAATGCGACCGGATGCGATTTGATTCGTTTTCGATTATTATTATAGACATATTTTTTCTTTACATACACATTGACCGTTCGCTAATAGAAACTCGAGTTTCCCATACATTTTTTGCGCGATCTATTTTGTATTGCATATTACGATGTTTTCATATGTAATTACTCTGTGAATAACATTTTTTAAGCAGTTGTAACGAACGATATATTAAAAATTGAATATTAAATATTTTAAATAAGAAAAATTAAAAATCGTTCTACCGAACTGTATAGTATAATGCAAACGTCGCCCGACTAAATCGAGGATTAATTAATCCCACATCAAAACAAAATAACATAGATTAATTCACAGGGGGGACGGACCATCATAAGAGTCATATCCATAACCCAGCATATTTATACGACTGGTAAGTAGGACGAACTGGAGAGGACACGACGACTGCCACACCACTACCGGGTTAGGGGTGGAGAGATTACACGGCGCGAATTAATGAGAGACTCGCCTCTGACTTATGCCCAGGGATTTGCATATATCTCCAGAATATAATATATGTATCCGTATGCGGGTTATATTGGGTTTCGCGTGTGCCCAGAGGCTGTATTGTGACGCCTCGGCCATTGTGTCCTTTGTGCTATGTATGAATTGTTAATGCGCGACGTGTAACCGGGACGCGGATTAGTCCAGTCAAAATACGTGGCTTTGATTGCTGAATGTTATGGTGGAGGTCTGAATGTTGTATGAGTGGATTATACGGATGTGGTTAGTCGTTATTATATGAATTTTCGCATGAAATGAATTCAATATTATGTGGGACACGATAATTTTTGATACATTCAACAACAAACATTCATCGATATCATAAAAGAGTTTCTTTGTAATGAAAATTATGGAAATTTTTAGAAAAAAAAAAATTAGAAATAAATGAATTTTAGTTATTAAAAAAAAACTAAAATTTTATATAAAAAAGTATATAAATTCAAATAAAAAACCGGACATTGACGCAGGAGGAATCGGGACATTTACACACTTAGACAAAGCGTCCCGGATCGGCGTGAGTAACGGCGTCCGTCACGCCGATGTGTGGCCATCCAGAAAGAGGAGGCCCCTGGCGGGTGCTGCGCCCCCGGAGCCCCCATCGGCCCCTTCGCCCCATGCATCAACGTCACGTTACGTACGTCACGATCGCGTACACTTTAATTGCTCGGCATTAGGCCCCGTACGTACGTGCGGATTAAACGCGCCGGATCGCGAATAGAACGGAAACCTACGAATCGGCACGCTATGTGTGTGTTGTGTGAAGGGTTAAACGTTTTCGAAGGCTCGAACGGGCTTCTGTGTGCGGTTTTTCGAGTGATTCGGGTATTGTTGATTAATAGAAAAATGTGTTTGGTGCAACTGAAAGTTTCAAGCTCGATTGCGGCAACAACAAAGGGCCGAAAGTGCGACCCGTCCGTTTTAAACGATCGCGTATTAATCGCGACGCGGATTACTTTCGGGATTCGAACAACGAAATCCCACCCCGATGATTTATGTATCTTTACTCCTCTATATAGCAGATCTATGCACAATGTACGTATACGGTTAACTAGTAAATCTCGGTTCGTTCTGTACGTCGGACGGACGCACAGTATGCGAGCTTTTTTGTTCGCTTTTTGTCCGAGCCCAATACGACGACTTGATTTATGCCGCGGTACGCCTTGTTACACCTGTCATTTTTTGTTTATTGCGCTTTAAAAGCGTTAATAAATCTCAATTTTGAATGTATGTATGCTGGTGCCGTGTTTTTCCGTGGAGTTAATCCAATTTTTGAGGTCCCACATGAAAGCGATCGCGGAAAATTCGCGAAAAAGACTTTCAATAGATCGAATGTTTTCGATGCGGAAAAAAAATGTTAATTAACCGTTCAAAAGATTTCATTAAAAAGTGTGCTTACCTTTCAAGGTGTTTGACAATGTCTTCATAAGCAGCCCTGCAATTCTCCCAAATTCCGGACCTGTCAAAGTCAAAAGGTTCAGATTTAATTGGCAAATAATTTGTTCTGCGTCTTCGCCCCCCCATACCGTCTCGACCGAAAGAAATAATTTCTCTCGTCCTTCTTTGAATAAAAGCGAAAACGAGAATTCAAAAAAGAAAAAATCGACGCGCTTCAAAAAAAAGTTAAAAAGCGAAAAAAGAAAAATACTCCCTTTTCTACGTGCCCCGTGTAAAACGTTTGCGAACGCGGCCCGTCGGGTTTCCTAATTCTAGATCTCAATTTTCTCGAATGGCCCGTCCCTTTTTTGAGTGTAAATTAGATTTGTAACGCCGGAAAATGTATACGTCGCTCTTTTTCTTCCTTTCAAACGTAAATAACCATTTAAATTTGGCTCGCTTTCCTTTGAGAGGCGAAAAAAATACGAAACTGGAAAAATTAAAGCTGGCTTGCACGGTAGGAAGAAGGAAAAGCGTAGACGGAAAAGCGGACGCGAAAATCGCTTTGTATACGCCTAGTTAGTGAAACTCCCATTAAATTATTTCCTATATATCATTGTGAATTTATATTAAATAAATATATTAAAAATTAATTTAAATAGTACCAAAATGGATTATAATAGATGCTTCTGCATAGAATGCGATTACGTCATTCTATGTTTGTCTATGAGCTTTTCTTTGGATCTGACCCGAACCTGGGAGTCCTCTTCTTCCCTCATAGATGCAAAAGTTGAACATTGGGGTCGCAAGGGATGCTGGGGAGTTGAAGGAGTCTGTGCACGTAAACTCTAATCTGCATTTGCATATTAATTAAAAGCGCATCACGTGTGTTCCCGTTTCGACTAAGTGCGAATCTCTAGGAAAATTTCTAAAGTTTTAGAAGTTTCAGATCAATATTATCGTGTGTTAGTGGAAAAAAAACGATAATTTCCTTCGACACGTATCGTTTTACAATGTAGCCTAATTACTTTTCTTCATTCGAACGTTACTGGCAATGAAAGAAAAGAAGCTATTTTGTCTTTGTTACATTTGTACGACTTCTCCAAAGGAATTTTCAATTTTTAATCCTCTTTGAGTCAAACGTTGTTTGGCCTCTAACCTGTGACCAACCCCGTTGGAATTAAATACAATACAATTACGGAAATGGCAGCACCCAATCAATATGTATGTATTCTATATTTCTCGGTCGAAATAATAAAATGTTTTTTATAAAAAATTCGAATTCTGTACATATAAATCTATCATTCGATAATTATTGGATCGATTATATGAAAGTATATTTAAAATATTCAAAGTCATAATCAATCATATTAATTGGAAAAGTGTATCAAATCTCACCATTAACCTGATATTATAATTGAGTATTGATTAATGGCTCACAATTTCAGACGCTCAATTATTTATATACAATGTGTAATTGACTTTATTCGCGGCTGTATCGATTCAAAATATATACATACCAAAAAAATGTAATGAATTATATCATGGAAAAGAAACGACGTTCGCGTAAGAAACCTTATGAAGACATTACCCAACACCGGACACTGAACACAAAAAAACACATCAAAAACGAAATGAATCATATCGAAATATTTTTTTTATGAATTTAATATCTTAATTTAATCTATTGCTTTTTATATTATAATATTTCGACATAATCCATTTCGAAATATAGAAAACAAATTACCTGGCGAGCGCTTCCATGTTTGGCATATTCGGTTGTCCTTTGATGATGGATCCATCGGGACGTGGTATACCATGTGGTGGCATTCCAGGTGACAAAAGGGCATGAGGTGCATGCATGAAGCCCATGTGTCCCAAATGTGTCGGTGGTGCATTATATCCGTTTGCAAGAAGAGGAGATTTTTCCAATCGCGATATATCGGCTGTAAATAGAGATAATGAATATGATAAGTCTAAAATAATATGTTATGCATTATACAAATTATTGTTACAAATGATAAGTCTGTTGTATAAATTTGAGATTTTCAACATTATTTTTCAATTGAATATCAATTTTAGTTTTTTCAAACCAATTTATTCAAAAGGCAGTTAGTAAATTATGTGGTCACGTGTCGTTAACATAAAACCATTTGTCAAAATATTGGTGAATTCAAAAAATAATAATGAGAATATCAAATGGAATCAAAAAGGTAATGGAAGTTATATATACCGCATTTGATGATGATTGATCGAATGTAACGAAAAATCAATCAAAATATTCCACATAATTAAAATTAGTTTATTAAAAATATAAATATTTTTGTGACATATAAAATATATTGTTTTCCCTTCTAAGTCACTATCTATATTTTTGAATATCTAATATATATTTTCCGAATCATAAATAAATTAAACATAACGCGGATCGAGTTCGCAAAATTTCACACTCCAATTCTTCCCAACACGTGAATCGCTAATTTCGTTACGTATTTTGAATATCACAACCGAGGATACTAAATCAAATTTTGGAACGTTTTACAACTGCGATCGGTATCAATGTAATATTGTAAATTCTATGAGCAAATGTATTCATACATTTATTTTTTTTATCGCGCATAAAATACACTCGTGCGATTTCCATATTCATTTGATTGAGCTTGTTCGCTTTTGCTCTTTTCGAAAAATATATTAAAAGATCGCCAAGATTAAGTTTGTATTTATCGCGTGCTTCTGAACTGCGCACGTAATCGATAAGCGTACTTTGTGTATTTAGAATTTTAGAACAAGCCTGAAACGATTTGCAGATAGAACAGATATGACCCTTTTAATGTTTTAGAATTTTCAGATCTTGATATTATTTTTTTTTTCGAAATTTTTATTAAATTATCCATAAATCTTACAAGCGTGATTCTCGTGTTTACAAATATTTCCCATCGAATTTATTTAAATAAACCATATTTTTCACATTGAAATTCAACTTTTATGAAACGTATTAATATTATATTCGATAAATTTATACTTAACGCATCAAAAAATATTAACAAGGACTTAAACCGTATTCAAAACCATGCTAAACCCCTCGAATACGTATGCAACGCGCGAAAATTAATCTGCGGATAGAATTGGTAATTTCGCACGGAAACCCTCGTTGCGGCCGCGTCTTTGAAGGACCCTTTACAAAATGCAAACCAACACACAATATTACCAACAACAATATACAAATACCGATTCGGAATGACCCCGAGCCACGGCAATCATTTACCGGCCACTGCGGCGTTAATTCGTGCCTAATCTTCTGCGAGCGCTTGAAACAATAACACTGGACCACAATTTACATAGGTTTCACATGGGCCGCGAATATTGTATTTGCCCCTTTCCCGGGTCTTGTGGGGGGTGTTTTTGCGGTTTATATTGTGGTGTAATGTGTGTTTGGCGTTCTGGACAAATAGCGCTATCTTCGCGCGAGCCCTTGGCCCTCGCGGTCGTTCTGCCCAATTAAGCAAATACGCTTGTTCCCTAAGCACGTACGGTGCATTAATGGTTTTGTGGGATGTTTAAAGGATTCTGAGCATTTATGAGTGTTATTTTTGGAAGAAATAATTTGAATGTTTATTAAATGAGGGGTTTTTAGCCCTAAACGCTTTTCGTTTTGCGTTGATTTGGTGGTAATTGAAATGGACTATAGAGATTTTAAAATGAGTATGATAGTATTAAACACACATTTTTTACATAAAATTTTAAATAAACGAATAATATTATATGAAAAAATCATTTAAATTTTCAATTTCACAATAAAAATAAAAATACTAGCGCGAACCTGAACCTGATATCTGAAGGATACTTTTTAATATTCACCATGACACACTTATTACCGAAATAAAAATTGAATAATATAACACAAAAAAGTATCAATACGATCAAACAAAGCTACATAATAAAAAATATTCAAATGAGAAATCGTAACGGTACACGAGAGCAATTTCGAATTCGTCGCAACTTTTTGTCGGACATTCGAAATGATTGAACGTCAATCTCGGATCGAAAATTCCGAAACGATACATACACGGCCAAATAAAAAACACACATAATACACATACTCTATAAACGTATTATAATAGTTACGATCGTTCTCTAGTTGCTCAATGATACATGGCGCTCTTTATTACCGCAAATAATCGGGTACATGTTCGAATTAAGCGATTGACCGTGTAATTTGAGCGTAGCCTCGGGAAGTGCGAATGGGGCAATAATAATTGACGCAATAATTAGACAAGAAAATGTATGTTTTGTGCAATGTATTTACTATATATTACATTATTATTAATGCACGCATAAGTCGAATTCGTGATATTGTTTTTCGAAAGTGTTCGAAATTGTTACGTGCGTTTATAATGTCACGTATATGTTACGTACTCGAGTGATGCAATTCGCATCTTCAAAAGGTCACATTTAAATTTATGTACGTCATATTTATTATATTCGATTGATTCATATGTTTTTCGATTTATATATTGTAAAAACTTGACCATATAAAAATTAAAACAAAGTATATAAAAGTCGTATTGATCGCAAGAATGTGAATCATTCATCATATAAAAAAAAATATGTATATTTATTGCGGTAATATTCATCGTTCAAATACGTATTTGATTACAAATTCAAACGATTGAATACAAGCAATATTTACGTACAACTTTGTGTATGAATTTTAACCGCAACGTGTACCGCCCTATAAAACAAGCGCTCGCACTTGTGCGCTCATTCAATTATCTCGCGAAGGGTTTTAATTGAAAAGGGATGAGTGAACAGCGCCGGGGTCACACCAATAAACATCCATGATTTACGGCCAAATAGCGTTTGGTGCAATAAAATGAAATAAAATAAAGGAAAAGGTGAAAAAAGTCTGGCTCCGAGGAATTGAGAACCCTTCGCCGGTACGCATATAATGAATCGTACGGATTTCTGTAGTAAAATACGATCTGCTAAATTATCATTCGGCGCTGATTATATCCTTAGGTTTTATATGTGGGTTATAGAATTTTTTTTCGTTGAAAGGTATTATAGCAATTATGCTATTGACTGCAAAAAATGCGTTATTTGTTTCTGCGCGTGGGTCAAATGACACGCGCATCAAAATGGCCAATCTCTTCCTACAAAATTACATATGATTAGTGGGGTCTTTATGAATGTGATCGTATCAAAATCATCAAATGCTTAATATACCATCAGCGATTCGCAAACATCCCAAATAAATTTATCGAAATATCAATGTTTTATATAACACATCTAATACTGAAGTTTAGTAACATTTGGCACGTAAATTTATTATTGATCTAATACCACTTAGTAAGGAATCGTTTTAGTATTTCAATCAAAATCATAAAATCACGACTCTAAGTGCCCAATTTCAAGAATTCATTAAACAATTTAGACGCTATAAAATTCAGATGATTTATGGAAGACAGTTTGAGGGCCGCAGGTGTACGAATTCCACGCCGAATTGACCAAATTTAGGCTTTTAATGAACGCATGCGGTCAGTGCGAAACTGCGATCATTATTATATTATATACCTGGCCGCATCAAATCCAACAAAACCAGACCACTATCATTCGGCGCCATTAAATTATGACCACTCATTCAACACGGCGCAAACCTCAATTAAATTCGTGACTCAACCCCCGAAACGCCGTAGAAAGGACTTCCAGCCGGGTTTAACGACCGTCGCTAAACGGACATTTATTTCGATACAAGACACTCTCTGAAATCGGTTTTTACGTGTTCTGATAAATATAAAAAGCTCAGTGAAATTGTGTGGTGCTTGAAGGGTTGCAGTCATCATGGCGGGTTCGCGTGCGTCTTTGAAACGGTTCCGAATCCAAAATTTACGGTGTCTTTATCGAGTTTTAATATCGCAGTTGTTTTTTATATAAAAAAACGGATTAAACATTTAGATTGCTGTATATTTTCGAATTTGAATTAATTGATAATATTAAAATTTATCTGTTCAGTTGATCTGTAATTGATAGGTTTTTTCATGCTAGGTTGGCTGCAGTTAAATCTGTACTCTACAAAAAATTCGCACAAACAATAGAATTATTCTAATTTGCACAATTTTTTTTTCAGAATTAATTGAATCAAACATAAACTAGAAATGTACAATTAATAAAATTTTATATACAATTCGAAAAATTACGAACGATTAGCCGAAAAAGTCGCATACAAAGAAGGCGCATTTTC
This sequence comes from Hydropsyche betteni, assembly GCA_028571205.2. Taxonomy (NCBI): domain Eukaryota; kingdom Metazoa; phylum Arthropoda; class Insecta; order Trichoptera; family Hydropsychidae; genus Hydropsyche; species Hydropsyche betteni. Next base: position 2,991,524 of record JAOXNN020000089.1, on the reverse strand, counting down.
GATCAGAGAGAGACGAAAGGGCGATATAAAAGGGCCTGAAATTGTTGCCTTTTATTCGTATATAATGTGCGCCTTTTAAAATAAATACATAATTACACGATGCCCCTCTCGAATGATACTCTAGCGGTCAGTCCTTGTCTACCTGGACGTGTGTATGTTGCTCTTTTCAGACAGATGGCAACTTGGCCAAATTGGCCGCGAACGCTGAGGGTGTTTGTAAATTTGGGTGTTTTCGAATTCGATGATAATGTGTGGATTTTGGAGATATTTGGCAAATCGATCGGTTGAGTTATGCGTCTTGAAATGCATAAATTGTATGAGTTGTGTGTGATTGAATCGTGAAATCGTTGATTATGGCGGATCAATATATTTTACGGCGCAAGAATTTTAATTTTCTATTATATTAATATTCACGAATAATGAAAATACTATAAAATGCAAGAATTCGCTGTAAATCAAAGCCAATAATAAAACTGCGTATTTCAAAACGAGTCAGCTCTTCAATAACATAAAAGTCGTTTTGAAATCGTATAAAATCAAAACTTTACAAAACCTCGGATCATATAAAGCGTTTCGCACGAAACTGATCTGTGAAAAAAAAGAAAATTTTATCGATTTCTCGTTTTATTGGAAGTTGTTAATCACATACACGATACGACGATATTGCGTGCATATAAATAATACACAATATGAGAAAAAAATAAAGATAGCGTACACATTCGTTTGGCGAGTTGCTTCTTCGTCGTACATTGTTGCTGAAGATCTGCGCCCAATAAAATCGAATTGATAGCCGCATTTTAAGGCTATAAAACTTTCGATATACGATACAGTTTCTAGAAGTGAATGCCGTAAAAGGGTTTCGCCTCGGTTGTAAAACATACCCGATCTAACTGGACCGATATAAATAATAAACGCATCACCTTTATTTTGTTTCGAAGCGACTAGATTTGAGTAGTCCAATTCTAAACGAAGCCTATGGTAGTATTATGTTCATCCGCAGACCACAGCACACATCGCTCAACTTCGACAATCGACAAGGTTGAACCGTTGATGTTTTAAAGTATACATATTCATAAAAAAATCATACTGAATGCATTCCTCTAGTTTGCAGCAGTCAAGTTGCATATGAAATGACATGCAAGTCGCTGACGAAGGCGAACGACCGCTCTGACGTTTGACAGCCAGCAATTACAGAAGTGCACATCGAATTTTTCGAAAAATGAGCAGAAGAGATGATTCTTCTTAATTAAAAATCGCCGAAAAAGCATCGGAATGCACCTGTGCATTCGGTGCATGAGTGCCGGCAATAAAATGTATCGAAAATTAAATAACAACCGACCGGAATGATAATATTGAGATCGAGTTCCGATACGTGTTTGTGAGATTTTATTGCGAGTTTTAACGCTATGTCGAAATTAATGGACGGCCGCTCTCACTCGTTTGTATTATACTATGTGAGTAGCTAATTAAAAAAATTTCCATGCGAAGTCGTTACGTCGCTATGCATTATATCTGGCGTTTATCTAATTAACTGATTAAAGGAATTCTATTATTCCGATGAAATTTTCAAATTGCACAATTAAGATATGATTTTTTTTATGTGCTACGTACTTAATGATTTACAATTCATTGTTAAGTCGTTTAATGTTGTTCTAAAGCGATTGAATCAATCAAAATTCGTTATTTGAGCGTCGAAAGGTAATAGCAAGAAATAAACGAATCATCACGAGTTTGTTCAGTCGGAGCTCGCACACCGGCCGGAGATCGTTTCGTATACAACAATAATTATGAATCCGTATAAACGAATGCAAAAGAAACATTTATAATTCCGCTGTCAAGGATTTAATTTGTTATTCACGTCGAGGGATGTTCAGAGAAGGAGAAAAAGAGATTGTGTAGATACATTCTCACGTTCACGGTTGATATTAACTGCACCCGCTTGGCCCCCGGTTACTACTTGTTGACATGAGATCTTTAATAAACCTGAATTAAGTAGATTTTTTAATAATTCAATATTATTAAATTAATTACTATGATCGCTAACATCATAATTGTGGATTTAATATTGCATAAAATTTGCAAAAATCGCTAAAATTTATATGAAAGATCTTTAACATGTTATATGAAAATTAATTACTTAAGCGGATGCATTTTCTGTTGCAAATAAAATTGGATTCATTCATCACAGTCAGTTATAGAAAAGTGCACCATTTATTACATCACAAACAATTTCATATATACGAATAAACTTTTCTCAACATAAATACATTTATAATACAAAATAATCCAAACGAAATCTTCTCGAATCCGAAAGCGCATATAAAAACGCCTCGTTTACTGCATATAAATCCGCGCGCTAAAGCTTTCGCCGGAAGCCCGTTTTCGAAGGGCCACGAAAGCTTTCCACGCACGTTCGAGTCTCTCATAAGAACGCCAAACATACACACACACGTCCATCTATCTCGCATTTTATTGTCCATATGAAAACTAGACCGGGCTCATAAGCACGAGGAGGCTTTCGCGCACGAGATTACAAGGGGCAATCAAGCGCGCTCCGAGTGCCGGCGACGTTATGAAGCAATTAAGCCGGGGCAATAATCTATTTGATGGCGTGCCATCGTGTCTGCGTATCGTTATATGATGGTTAGGTTATAATATTGTCATTGTGTTGTGTGTGCGGATGCGTCCGTGTGCTTTCGACGCCCGCCGATAATTAAATTCGTACTAAACGCGCGCGTAAATGCGTTCCGCGTCTTCGACGATTCGATTATTTGAGATTTGATTGAAATCGTGTTTAATGTTGGTCTTTGAGTGTCGAGTGGCTCTAATGTCGCCTTGAAGTTTATTGGATGTGCAGAATTGAATTATGTGTATAATCACGTGACAATATCGTTGCGATAATATTGAAAATTTATATAACGAGATCAGTGGACCTTCTTGGTTTTTTTTTATGAAAAAATAACGACAAATTTTTGTTAGAAATGTGATATTTTGTACGTGAATGTGTCGACTAAACTTTTTGGATTATGTGATAAAGTTTACTTTTTGTATAAAAATTTTAAAAAATTTCATACATGCGCCAGTTTCTAATCATAGAAACTAATAGTAGACTATTCGTAAGTTAGTATTTGACTACTTATAATTTATCAAAAACATTAAAATGACTTCTAAAACATTGTTTATTTGCAAAATTTAAGTAAAAATATAAAATATGCAGTAAGAAATACAATTATATAAGCGAAAAATAATTTATAATAACAATATTATATAAGCGAAAAGTAATTTTCACTATAACAGCTTTATTCGCGGGATGGTAGCGTGATTTTTTTCTACTTATATGATAGATTTAAAATTGTAAATAATAATAGTACGAATTTAAAGATAATATTTTCACCCTTTCCGAAAAACTATCCCCTGTTAAAACCTTATTTTTTTTTAATTTTAAATGTAAAACACGAGAATTAAAAAAAAAATAATTACTTAACTTTGATTTATTAAATCTATTATAGTGTTTATTATTCAGAAGTAACGAGAAGGTAAAGAAACTTTATTGACTCAACTTTAACTCGATTCTGTCAAATGAACACTTACAGCTTCTAACAGTGCATAAATACGTCCAAGTCGCTTCGAAATAAAACAATTCGAAATCGATATAAATCAAAATTAGCCATTTCGGCGTCGAATTGCGAATCCGTTCAACCCTCGCACACATAAATATATTCAACTAGGGGTCGCAATCGGGATAAAAACCGGCGTCGATGTGTAAACGGCGCAATAAAGTTAATTGCCTTAGTCGGACACACGGTTTAATACTTGACAAACTTCATTTCGGTCCGTTCGTACTAAACTACCCCTATTCCTCGCACATATATTTCTCGTATACGTTGAACACATTTATACCTAATACCGGGAAAAACGGTCTTCCGTAATGGGGTCGTTTTCGCACCACCGAATCGAGCCGACTCCATCAAACGCTGATGTTTGACGACCTCGCAAAATTGCTGTGTTAAATAAATCCTCACACTCCCAATCAACAGTTTTATTTCAGTTTTGGTCGTACTTGTGGGTTATAGAGTAAGACTTTAGTGAGACGAGTCGAACGCGTGCCGATACGTATCGGCTCTCATTGCGCAAGTAGAAACGGTAATTATATCATCGAAATGTACATAATTGATCGGTCGGATGGAATAGATGGATAAAAAATAGACGAATAATGGGAGATTAGCGCTCGTGACCGATCAATCTTGGATCAATTGAGAAAAAATTCGCCGCTTTCGTGCGTACGTACTTGAGTTTACGTTAGTGTTGTACTACACCCGCCCACGGGGGGATTAGGCGTGTTTTTGGTAGGCCATCATGTGAAAAGTATGCACCTATATTTACGTAATATCATATATAATATTATATTTAAAAGACAGACGGACAGACGGGTGGATGAAGTGCGTTATAAAGCGGTATGATCGTAAAGAAGAGATTAAGTCCGATATACGCCCACGCGACTATCCCCGAATATTGAGGAAGACCCATAAGCCACGAATCATCTTCGTATTCGTTTTTATTTCGTATTTTGTTTTTTTGTTCGAAATATCCGTATTGTTGATGTTGATTGGCGTATATGCTTTTTTCGTCTATATTCAATCTGATTCCGCGAAACGTGTTTGATATGTTTGATTATTTTATGATTATTATAATAAAATCCCGATTTGACATATTCTTTTTGATCACATGCATTAAAAATTTCACGCATTATTTCATAGCGATTTTAATTAAGATCGACGGGTATACATGAAAAGTTCAATAATAAAATATATATCGATGATTTGTCAGTGGTTTGCCATTATAAAAAATATATATTACACGACAATTACCTCCAAAATTAAATTACTGGTTTTGTAAATCGATTGGTCACTCACTCATCATTCGACATTTATTCGTGTAATATAAAAAAATTACGTCATTACTTATATAATAAAAAAAGGTTTTAATGCCCCAGAAAATATTAATAAACTAAAAAAAGTTATACCACCATAGTCGTAAAAGATCGTGTTTCACAGGTAACAATCCTCGAATCTATTTGACGTAAGCTTTGTCACATGTTGTCATCATTCGTATAATAAAAATGACACAATCTGATTAGCAATCCCAAGTTTTGAAACTCTACTTTTTTCTAATTGATTGACAGGATAAAGACGTACAATTTTTTCGAACGAATCGAAAGATGATATCAGACATAACTTCAACACTTAATTGATCATACGAAATCTTAGCACGACACGACCTGAAACGTACTTTTCGACAAATAAAAACTGGTTAACATAATTGACACGTTTTAAACTATCCATCATAATAATACAATGTTGATATTTCGAATGAGTCCGTTCTCACGTACTGTGAATTAAACGAGCACTGAACTAGATGAAATCAATATTGGAGCGATAGAGGCCGTCGATTTGTTCGTTTTTTGCCTCTTCTAATGATCGGATGGATGCCTTCACATCTTCACGAGCGTCAAGACATGACGATGATCAGGATTGATTTGTTAGACGGTCGATTTGAAGAAAACTACGTTTTACGGACCCTTTGTCAGTGTGGGATGGTACCGACACGTTTTCACCGTTTCACTTGTGAGGTCCACCATGGTCATGGTCTGCTGATTAACAGTGCAGATTCGATTCGACAGCCCTGAATCGACTGAAAATAGATTCCATTTATCGAAAATAAAAATAATACAAATCGCCCAATACGAAATTTGAACGATTCCGATTGGGGAGTCGTGCGATCGGCACGCGACTTCGCTTCTAATTAAATCATCCCTCATTATGCACATGTTACATTTCGAAACACGAAAAAGCGAACCACATCTCTATTAATAACATACATTTGCCTTTGTGCGGGCGCCCATTGAAAATCCCCGTGAATATCATTCGTAGTATGTAGACACACACACAAAAAGCGGAATGCCGCGGGCCACGAACAAAGCTCTCGATAGGAACAAACGACCGACATAATAACACGACGAATGTAAATATTATATTCAGGAATTCGATATCATTCGACACTCACAGAGGGTTTTGATGCCGAGAATTCCAGCATCGGTAACAAAATCGCGGAAGCCCACCCCCCTCGCGCCCGTTTATGGGATGTTAAGGGATGTCGGTGCGTTTTCCGAACGGTGTTCTGCGATGACACCGATATTGGAATTATCAAAATAACTGGCCCAAATTGTGCGAATACCTTGTGGTCCTCGAAATTGTAGCGGCGACCCTTCTGGCACAGGTATATAAAAGTTGCAGTTGGATCGATTGTGAAATTATAAGGTTCGTTTTATGAATATATCCAGCTTCCGAATGAGTTCGTTGAATACGCAATGAAATATTCGAATTATTTCACAATGTTTTAAAGTTAAATATGAAATATAATATTTTGATCCTAAACGAAAGATCGGTCATAAGAATTAATTTTTGAATCACAAATGAAATCTTCTTTTATAAATATCATATTACTTTTCCGATTTTTTTCATCAACTTTTATATCAAATTCAAAACTATAGTTTCTTTCAACAAAAAAAAAATGCAATATAAATTCTTCAATACTATATCGTTTTTTTTATTGGAAATTATTCTAATAATTCATAGCGAAAGCGGCACACATTTCTATTGAAACGTTCGGCTCCTAAGTACATACAATTTATGCGATTAAATCTAGGGAATAATTCGAAAATGTTATGAGTAAAAATTATCGGTGGTGAATATGTGATAGACATATCGAAAGTACGAGAGATTTATTGACGACGAGAGACGGGTCGTTTACGAATAAAAATATTCGCCTCGAGACAAACAAAATCGATCGGTCGAAACGCGCCTTTTTTATTTTTTCGATTCATGTGTATGTGTATAATTTTTGTTTTCCGTATGAGAAAAGTTCGTTCCAATAAAACCCATCATCGATCGCCTTATAAGTAAATGGACACACACACCATATAAAACATTACAATAAATTGGTCAAATTAAATAAAAGAAAAGGAACGCGCCAGTTCGAAAGAGCGCGGCAAAAAATTCCAAAAAAAAGACAAAATAATATGAAAAAAAAAAAAATAACATGCTTTATGCGTTCCTCTTTTGGCTCAATCTAACAGGGCACAATTTAGTGTAATCATTTCAAATTGGAAGACTTTGAAAAGGCTCTCGAAACTTATATATTATAAGCGCGTATATAAATACGCGATCAAAGAATGTTTAGGCCACACTTTTCAAACGTTGCTGGTCTAAATGCGTATAAAATTGCTCGCTGATATTAATTTATTTTTTGGTTTCGATTAAAAAAAAGATCGAATTGTTTTAATCAATACACTATCTTGTTAACTATTGTACAAAAAATTTATGTCCTAATCGTCCGTCATGATCGCAATTGACATTTGATACAATGACAATGTAATTAGTTACACTAGGTATAACATATGCTGTTTATTTTTTTACACATAAATCATGTTCATTTGAATTAGAAAATAATGCTCAAAGCTACCGAATAATCTCGATTTTCTTTTAATATCAAAAATCATCGATATTGACCGCAACTTCGAACCCTAGCCCATACAAACATTGGCCGACCGAAAAACGAATAAATCGTATACACACGCACGAAGACGAAAAAAAACGGAATCCTGTCATTGTGTGGGCATCACGTCCCAACTATCAATTTGAAATTAGCCAAATTGCTATGATTTCGATGATCTATCCGTTGTTGGTTAGGTGGTTCGTGCCGGCCGGTGTTGGCATTCCATCATCGTCGGACCAGAGGAACAAAATGCCACAATTATTGTCGTCTCAAAAGCAATTTCGTTGATCGTTTATCATCGACGCTTGAATTTTTACGTCTTACAAGTGTAAAAGCGATCGGACAACTTTGTATAAGTATTTTTTCTTTTTTTGATTTCGAATAAACTGTCACTGATCAAGGTCTAGTTCGAACGAGTTTAATTGCGCTGTCGTTTTGAATTTGAACCCACGTTTAATGTAAGAATCATCGATGAGTGATATTCGTTTTTGTATCAGTTTTTTTGTCGGTTTCGTTTCGAGATGATTTATTCTAAAGCGGAAACGGGACACATTTATTTGTATATCGTCATTTGAGGATAATATGTTAATTGCTTTAGTCATTCCAATTACTTTTTGTAACTTTTTATTCATAATTTATTCTACAACGAAAAACTGAAATTATGAAAAAAAATAGTTTAGAATTTTATTTCATTTTATTTCATTGTAGTGTTTTAGAATTCATTGCTCCATATTTTTCGTAAGTTAATCGTCATATGGCACGGTTAGTAAAGGGATGAGATATTATTTAATAAATTATGATTAATGTATGATTATTATATAAAAAAACTTAAACTAATATAAAAATTTTATATAATGAATTATAGCTATCAAAAAAAAAACCTCTTCAGATTAAACTGAATTTAATTATTTTTAAATAAATTTATAAGATATTTTTCAGATATACTAATATATTCGTTAATTATACATAAATAGACGATAAAATAATGCAAATGAATTTGAACGATCAATCTGTAAAAACATAAAAATTCCACAAGAGAATAACAAAATGCATTTTATAATAATAAACTATTTTAATATGAAAACAATCTAATTAAACCCAAATATACATTTCTAATTATATAAATCTAAAACGAAACCGTTTTACCATCGCACGTAAGAAGTGTCATGATTTATCGCATGCATTTCGTTAACACACAATCGCTCTGACATACAAAATCACAACGAAATTTCACGTTAAAAAACCAAGACACACACACACACACACACACACACACACATTTAATAAAATATACAACCTATTGTTTCATAAGTGATCTTTTCAGTCGTTGTATCGACTCGTTCTGGTGTGATACACGTCCGTTGTAAAAATTTCACATTTCGAGTGTTCTCAGCACTTAGCCGCTTTTATATCCGAGCGGTCACCTTTGACACGGGCCGAACGAGCGAAAAAATGTTTTCTATATCGAAAAAAGAGCACACAAACACTTTTTCGAATAATGAGCGTGATACGGCATATATTATCTATTGTTTCATTGTTCCAGATCGGTCAGATCAGCGAACGATTCGAAATGGTACGTTTTAGAAAAGCACACTGTGCGCTTTGCCACGTGGAAATTTTTGTACGACGTGCTTCGGATCAAAAGACTTGTAATTTTTTTATATAAATCATTTGAAATATGATCTACTTTATATAACATATCGTTTTGAAATTCTTTTATGTGTCTATTAAGTATTTTTTTTATTAAATTATATTAATATTTAGTGATGTTTTTATATCAAAATATGTATAAAAAATATTACTCTACTAGCATATGCAAAGTAACGATCTACGACGTATCTGATTGATTCGACGATGAAAAAACGGCACCGACAGTTAATGGTTATTTACGAATCGTGTGTTTGCCGAATCGATTAGCAAATGTCTATTCATTTTGTGGCGATGGCACAAAGTAACGGTATCGCAAAGGTTAACAGTTCAAATCACCCCGAAGGAAAAGAAATTTTCGACAAATAATTATACGGTCATGAAAGAATACGATTTTAACCTTTCCTTTGATGGAAGTCACGCGATCGATCACAAACTTTACATAAACGCCATTGACAAATGCAGGTGATACACAAATGTCCGATATTATCAATACAAGAATCGCCCCGTTCCCTTTAATTGGACCCATTAATTATCTTCGGCCGATGGACAACGTTTTTCCATTCCGCATCCACCTGTGTCGATAAATAAACGAAAAATTATAAAATCGAAACGTACACTAGGATATGTGTCAAAATATTCGCATTTTACGACCTCACCTTTCCGAGTCGCGTTAATTGTTCGCGGTTTACTTATGCAAAATATGCAAATGCCAGTCTATGAATAATACGAGTTGTTTATAAAAAACGACATTCGTATAGTCGTAAAATTATCGTTTAAAATGCACCTACGTATGAACAATGTTCCTTGATTGTTAAATTATTCGAATTTAACACAGGTTCTTATCTGAGCGTTTTAATTCGTTTTATGATAGTTGACGGTGTGAATTAGATAAGACTATCGCTCGGAAGCTCTCCGTTCGAATCGAATAAATTCAATTTAGTAGAAAATGTGTAAATCAATTTGATTTACGGCTCAAAAAAAGTTTAAGTACATTTTAATGATCTGCAGTAGCTAAAAAGTATTATAGCCATTCAATATTTTTTTATATTCGAATAGTAAAATAACATATTAGATTCAATTCGTTACTGATCATACAGTCCGTATCATTCAGGTTTTTCCAGTTTAATTTATTTGAATGTATTTGTATTATATTATTTAAACGATTCTCAGAAATCTGATAGCAATCGAATCAATTTTTCCTATGATATCAATATAATATCGATATCAAATTGAATATTGCAATTCTAAGAACAAACCCATTTATACATATTGTTAATTTTTTACGACAGGACAAAAAGTTCTTATTATATTTCGACTTTCAAATTTCCTATTGAGCAATGTCACATTTAACGTTCGTTAACCGGTCGAATTTAAATTAATTGGTCGTCGGGTTGTAACTTAATAAGTCATTTCATTTCAGAACCCCTGTATTTTTAGGAACAAAAATATTACGATCGAGACACGGTTCGTTACTGATATAAAACTGTAACGTGTGATGATTTACGGCACGTATAAATATTTTTACTGTTTTATCCGTTTCACGTCTGTAAATGTATGCAAATGGAACGCAAATAATCATGATTAATTTATATCACATAAAAATGTTTTGAAGGAAAAAATATTATAAAAGGCGCCCTAAATTTGTATTCATGCATACGTTTCCGTCACAATTATGCGCGGTTAGCGTTTTAACTCTTTACCATTGAATTATTCGATTGCGAAAACAACATTATGTCGAATGTATGAGAAATTACTGGAATGCGAACGGAATCGTTGCAATAAAAATGCAAATCGAGCTTGTTGCATACGTACTTTTTGCATGCAAAAAAAAATTGTATACAAAGCGCACGATCATTTTTTCACAGCAACATTTTAAGCGAATCGCGTATTTAAATACCGTTCAATTTTAACATGTATACAAACGAGAATATACGTCGAGACCAACACACAGCATTTAACATGAAATTACAGACGAAGGTTCAATTTTGTTGAACGAACAGATTCCTACCGACCACCGAAGTTAAGCGACATGCATTAATTCAAATGAATCAAAGTTAAAATTGATTTTCTTCAATTTTTTTTTAATATTCGGTTTTCAAAAATTATTTAAAGTGAAATAAATAATTCATATCTTTAAATGTCTCATGTTTTCGTGACCCAACACGAAGATAAGACGCACTAATTGAATTATTATAATTCGGAAACGTTTTGACGTCTCGTTACATGCAACCGGGTCGATCCCTCATTAACGCTCATGTCGTGTGCACATATATGCAGCGACATGCACAAACACACATCGGAAACAATACACACCGTGTAATAAAACATAATACAATAATTGGCGCGAATTTGCAGCCTTCGTGGACTTCATGTCCGACGGCAATTACCGCCGCCGAATCCGAAGAAAAGAGTGCATATCGTGAAGATGGCCGAGTGCATTGTTATTATGCACAAACGCCATGTTGCAATATCTCTTCGTCGAATCTGAATTGATATCGTATCGTGGATTGCGGTTCGCTTTCGAAATCGGCACGTAACCGGCGAATTTCCCAGAAGCCATTTTCCGGATGCTTGATAATGGAAATGGTTATTTTCTATTTCTATGTATTAGGGTTATCGTGTGGTATTCGAAAGGAGGGCGTGTTGGTTCTTTTAGTTTAATAAAATTTAAAAGAAAGAAAGTGTAATGATATATTGTATATGTTTGAAGTGAAGGTTTAAATAAACAGGAAATAAATTGATCTGAAAATTATAATTAATTATAATATATATGTATTAGGTTAGAACTACTTTTGTGTCATGGTAATATTGTGTATATTATTATATATTAATATCAATTATTTAATTGCTAGTGTTAACATTTTAATTATGTGAAGAAAATGTAACAATTTGGATTACTTTAACGTAAAAAATCATATTAATTTGTACATCTTTTGGGATTTTTATCTGGTATGGTGGAAAAATTTTATATGCACGAAACACTACATCAATTCGATTCATCATATACAAACAATTAAAAACGTCGCTCTAATGATCACGAACTTACACATATAAAAAACAAACCACGGCCGTAAAAAAGATAATAATAGTAAAACAAACGAACACTTTCATCGAAAATCACTCGAATAATTAAACAGTTTTTACTGTAATTAAGGCGATTAAGACATGCCCGTGCAGTTCGCTAGACAACGAAATTTTAATTAGACAATTAACGAAACTCACAAGACCATCAAGAGCACACACACACGTGATATCGGTCGATTTTGAAGAAGATCCTGACAGTTGAAACATAGACTCGCATATGCAAATGACGCATGCACTCGACGGGGCGCGATGCGCTTACACATGTCGGCCTGTCGCCACCGCATCCCGATTCCGATATTATATTCCTGTTGAGGCACGATTCGGGTTCCCGAATGGGTATTTCGTATTTGTTTTCCGAGGACCCCTAGGGCGGAGTCGCTCGTTATGACCGGAGTCCCCCGCGGGGTGCCGGAGTCACCTATGACCCGCATTAGTGAAGGTAAGGATCGGTTCTCAGATGTGAGATTTTGTGTTTGATTGGATTGTGCTTTTAAAATGTTGTGTTTCGATGATTGGTATTGTTTTTTTTTTTATTGGATTGAAAATATAATTAACAAGTCTAGAAATGTTGATGTGTGAAAGTATAATATTATGAAAGTATGGGTGACAGGTGAAATGACTTTTTTAGATTGAAATATGGAATTGATCTTTTTGTGAATATAATTTCATTAAAACATTCCAAAGATTACTTAATTCTTATTACTATTCATTAGAAATAAACAATCAGGAAAAACTTCTACAATTCTAATAATTCATCAGTCTAAATTAAATATAATGATGTTATTTTTCCAATCTTTGTAAATGGTAAATTTTATTGGAAAATGAAGTGATGAATTTAATTCCCCCTAGTGTTAATTGTAATCTATTAGGTCAACCCAATTAATTGTTCTTCATTCGTTGTTATATGTATTTAAAAATAATTCGAATTCATCATCGAATAATAGAAACGATTAATGTGTGAGCGGAGAAGCGATTATCCATTCAAATTGCGTGGGTTGATTCCGAAATGCGAATCGCGTCCGTTTTTCCGCCCTTAATCTTGGAGGGATTTGAATGAAAAATAATTAAACCGTAATCTCGTGCGCCATTTGAAACGTAAACAAAAACAATCACAAAGTAAACAGCACAAAGGTGGCCGAGCCCACAAATCCTCCGATGTGTATGTGAGAGAGAACGACCCACCGAAACGCACTCCCTTAAAATTACAGCCCTCACAATGGCCCAAAGTGCCTAAATAACCGCTCACATCACTTCCTTCTCGCCTAATCACAACTGTATAATGTAAACCTTTAATTACTATCAACACGGCGTTTCTTCGTCCGCGGGGAAAGGGTTAATTCCGCCCCGCTCTCCCTTTCCGCCCGAAAAAGGATTACAAGCTCCCGATTTGCCCATCCCATGTGAAAGTGGGTGGGCGGGTTGACGTTCCCTAACCACCCACTCAGTCACCCAAATCCACCCACTCAGTCACCCGAATCCACCCGTGACGGAATCATCCCTCGAAATATTCTTCAACCCTCCCTCAGGTTTATCCGTCCGGGTCCGTTCCTCCTTTCACGTTCCTGTCATCGTTTCGTCAAAAGGTGAAAATCAAATATTTACACATACAATTTCGTGCATATCGAATGCAAAGTGAACATTCGTGGTATATATAATATTATTTTTCAACATTCCCACATATCACGTGTATAATATTTTATATAATAAATTTTATTTAATATAAGATATTATGTTGTATATACTTTTCGATCGGTGATCTATATACCATTTGATACGTTTCAAAAGTCGACGTGTCAAAATTATAGAGAAAATGCAAGTCATAGAATCTAAGTAAACCATATATGTCGGTATTGTATGCCGTTGAGAGCACTTATGTAAGAATGTCTAAAATTTCAAGCAATATCAAAAATCCGCAATATAAAAGTCAATGGATATTCTTATGCAAAAAAATGTATTCATTGTGATACGTGGAATGAAATTTAATACATCAAAAAGTACGTTGAACTTTTCGTTAATTTCGAAAGATATGCAAAATCGATTAGTAGGACAAATATAATTTGTATTAGAAGAATAAATATTGCGAAAATTTAAATTCGTAACCAAAAACGATCACCCCACGCAAAAAAAAAATGCAATTAAAAATATATAAACAGGAGCGATATAATCCGCGCTTATAAGATATGCGACAGCGTCGTTCTCACCTAGATTGAAACAAATATTTAATATGTTCAATTCCCTTATAATATAATACACAATATACGAATCGGGCACGAGCACGAAAGAGACGATAGAACTGAAAACGAACCCTTGGAGAGAGAGAACGCGGCCTCCCATTTAAATTAGAAACAAACAAACCTCCACGCCGCGAACCCAGAAGGGTGTAAGGGAGCCTACGGTGGTGGAATAATCACCGAAACACAGGCACACAAATTCATTCAAAATATTCAAATAGACCCCGGCGAATGGCAAACAAACGGCACAGAAACAGAAAATATACCACACACACACATTTTATACGAAGAAAATTCGCGATCTTCATATTCAAAATGAGATATAATGAGTCGTTTACGAAAATTTTGCATTAAAAGAAAGTTGTGGGTTTTCGTTCCGGCAACACCCCCCATATGAAATATAATAAAGCTCCTCACCCTCGAGGTGACGCTTTCGAGACGGCTGGGTGGTTCGGGTGCCGCGATGCCGAAACAGGAAATAGAGTGATTAAATAGAGC
Organism: Hydropsyche betteni; assembly: GCA_028571205.2. Classification (NCBI taxonomy): domain Eukaryota; kingdom Metazoa; phylum Arthropoda; class Insecta; order Trichoptera; family Hydropsychidae; genus Hydropsyche; species Hydropsyche betteni. The sequence continues at coordinate 2,976,507 of JAOXNN020000089.1, read as the reverse complement.
TCAAGCAAGACTGTGGGTGGGTGGTGGACGGGGTGGGTTTGTAATCAATCATCTCGTGGGTGTGGTGTCACCGTCCAACTCGGCAATTAGACTCGTGATCTTGCATAACTATCTGCTTTTCGGCGGCGATGTGCTTGAACGTTATGTGGGGACTTCTTTCGGATCATATAAATGGTTTGTATCGTTTCTATGTAATCATCGTATATAATGTCTAATGCAAGATAAGACCAATCCTATATATCATTGAAAATTTGAATACTTACTGTCGTAATTTATAGGTTACTCTTTAATGAGTTTGAATAGTTTATTGATTTTTCAGTATGTCGTTTAACTTGGGTAATTATTGAGAACTGACGCATTTGATCGTTTCAATACAGGGTGATTAAAAAGTCTCCTTAAAACCTCAAAGAGGTGATTGGTCATATTGGAACATTTTTAATCAAATATACCTTAGTTTAAAGTATCACAATTTTTGAGTTATTATTATTATTTTTATTTCGATTTTCATGAAATAATTCTAAATCTCACACTTGCGCACTAATAATATCCAAAGGGAAAGTCATTTGGTAGCGAAATCTTATTTTTTTGTTTTTCATTGATTATTATGAGGATTTTACATTTATAAATTATAAATTGTGATTGAAATATGATAAAACAAACCTCCGAGGTGTCCATTTTCGTACGGCGAGTACTCTCCGTTCTCCAATCTGTGTTTCTTGAACGGATGTCCAGCAGGTAGATGCGCCGCAGCCAAAGACAATCCCAAAGAAGCACGTTTTGGTGGGCGCCCAGGCCTGGAGCTGCGGAATGGTAGAGAGTTACTGTGGTTAAAGACACTTTGGTGTTAGTACTGCTAAAAGACGCCCGCCCTTTTTCGCTATATGTGTTGGTCTCACACATGTCGAACCGAGCGAATTTACCACCCCCGAAATCCTTTTTATTCCGCAAAGGCTGTGGCATTGTCCTCTTTGTCGTTTGGCTCGCGTGCCCGACGCTGAGAAATGAAATATGCCTTCTTATTAAATCCTCGTTTCTTACGAGGGAGACCAGGTCCGTTATTCACTTCGGATCCCATCTACGACCTCCCTGAAACGGGATGACCCGATAATGCAATGTCCACCACCGGAGATAAATCACGAAAGGTGAGGGTGTTGCGAAAGATCAACGACTCTAATAAACGATTTTTTTATGAAATATTATGTGTAATACATTATTATATACGCATTTTTGAATAAAAAATATAACATAAATCTAAATTATGATACGAAAAGTAGACCTTCGTACTAAAAATATTGGAAAATTTAATATTTTTCTTCGATAAAGTTGCAGTATGCGCATAGTTGTATATCGCACTATCGAGTATGATTCACAATGCGCTCTATGTTCACGTATCCGATTACGTTCTACCCCATTTCTTTTTATGGTGTTATGGAAGGACGATCCATTATTGTGAATGTCTGTTTGACTGCGCTCTGTCAATATATCCCTTCCCGGACCGATTCGAGTAGATTGACCACTACGAATAAAAGCTTTGTTCTTGGCGAAAGCTCAAAAAATTCACATACAAAACCGACATTAAAAAAAACGATTTTATACGAAACGAATGCAAAATATCGGTTTTGAAAAATGTTTCAATTTCGAATGAAAAAATGGACGTCGAGGGGGTGTCGGGGTGTTATTGAAGTGAAATGTTTGCGCATACCGCAGACCACACATGACAGTGACTGACACCGTACATTGCTGTTGCGTTTGTATATTTATTTAGCCATATCAATCGGTCATCCCGGCATAACAGCGCAAACACACAATCCGGAAAATGGAAAACGATATTTCCCAATGGCTGCGGAAAAAAATGCGCGATTTTCCGCCGTTGTGAACGTCGAGTGCCGTTATCCTTTTGACCTTAGCTGTGAAAACAATTGTTCGGTTTTTACTGCGTTTTTTTGTCGGTCGTTTTTATTGCAGTACGCGTGTCACATACGTGTAACGTTTCAAGCCCCTAAGCTCAAACATACAACGCGTTGGGGAAACGAAAATGAGGGACTTCACGTAATCTCCGAAAAACACACCCCGAATGGCAATAAAAGCTTTCGCTAATAAAAAGAATTAAATAAATAAATAACCGAGCGGAAAAAAATATATGAGGAACGGACGTGCTCGAACATCAGGGATATACATTTTTTTTATCATTCACGCTTGAATTATTCGAAATTTTCTACACCAAATTTACAAATATTCAAATACGCATAAATTTATTTTAATATCAAATTATTACATAACACATCATAATCTTTTGATTCAAATATAAAATTTAAAAATATTTAACAGTATGTTTAACTCAATTCCACATTTTCGCATGACAATCATTGAATTTGAGCGCACTCAACGCTTGAAAAATATCAAACATTTTATCCCTTAAACACCCCGATCCAATTCTAGCTCATCCCCAACACCGAAAACCATAATAAAAACGAAAATAAAGTGTTGGTCCGTAATGGGAGACGACAAGCCGTTTTGTTTTATGTACGGGGTGCGCTTCGACGACAACGCGAAATATTTATGACCGAAACGGGCTTAAATTATGTCCGGCAAATACCGGAGAGAAAAAATCTATTACATTATAAATCTCATATCGTGATTCGATTGGCCCAGATAGCATCATCGAATGATTTATGTGTAATCAATTAATAGCGTTCCCCGGCTGGCGAGGCAATTTAAGAAATGGACTCCAGAAACAATGGTCAGACCGAAAAAACAGTTCATCATCGGACTAATATGAAACGGAGCACGCCACGTCGACGTACCCGCGTGTTCATTTCCTCTTTTTCCTTACACGAAAACGTCTATGGGAAATAAAAAAATGGCATTAGAGAATATTGGATTGGATTGAGCCGTCACGCTCCCGCCAAGGGATATTTTCCGTGTATATACATTTTTTTTTTAGCAGAGGGATGAACGTAATTCCACACGTTATTGAGCCGGATCCCTCGGTACGATATTATTTACTATACTCTAAATTTCATAGACGTACACATGGCATAATGATGATTCGGAACGACGATCCCTCCCATATAAATATGCGTTTTTTGGAAAACGTATAAATATTCTCAGGATTAGTTCGAGACGGGCGCCCGAATGTTTACGCGCCGCCTATCCTGTGTGCATGTTTATTTTTTTGTTTTAAATACACAAATTAAAAAATATGCCCGACGTACATCTTTTTATGTACACACTGCATATATACAAAAGTACCGAAATCTCGAGGCGTTTACGACGTTACAAAATATATAAAGATCATAAGACCGAACTGGTGTAATATGGTTCAATTCCGATGCCAGACGATTGTATCTACGCGGTGTTTACAAATCCGAGATGGAGCATTCATAATATGTGTATATAAAAAGAGATACGTTTTTAGTTTCACAAAAGCTTAGTTACAAAAACAAATAAAATCTGTACACACTAAATGTAAACGTTCGAAGTTATTTGTTTTGCTGGGTCCGCTTCGAATTAACAGCATATGTCTTCATGAAGACGTCTGACAATAAATCCACGTCCAAATTACGATAATGGACCGTTAAAAAAAAAGAATAGTATCACAATATAAATCAATAATATGTTAATGAAAATTTCAACGCTACACTAAAAACATTGTAAAATGTTACATCGGTTAGTTGCGTTCATATTTCAATGATTATTGCGCATTGTTATCTCGTTCCGCGGAGTTTTCCACATTGTTCTGTCTGTCAAGTCGTCATTTCCGAAATGATTCGCGTATTGTGTGCTATAGGAATAATTTTATTATTGTCGACAATCCAACTGTGCGAAATCCGAGTTGTGGATGAGAAATGCACTCTGATTGCATGAGAAATGCGTACGAGATGACACGCGAGTACATTTAAATACGATTACGCTCAGTACGTGTGACCCGGCTTTTCGCTCATTATCTTTTTTTAAAAATTACATATAATTATTTTATTTTTTAACTACACATTAGAAGTGTAAACTACTTAAAACAATTTGAAGTATTTATTTTCTTGAGAAAGTTATGCTATAATTATAACTACTACACCTAGAGCTATAGTTATACTCAAAGTTATTACACTTAAGTACTTATGAGTTGCATCTACAAACAATCTATGATCTCATATAACTATAAAATGTTTATAACTGTAAATTTATTAAATTTTCTAAAATTGAAAAGTCATTTAATGCAAAATTATTATATTATATTTAAGTATGAATAGGCGTTGAAAAGTCTCATAGGGGAGGATATTGTGAACCGAATCGACAATGGATAAAGTCGGCGGTTGCATGTGACAAACGTTATTCAGCAATATTCGAATGAAAAATGAATATCTGATACAGTACACACGACAATGGGATAACGCATGCACTCGAAACATATGTACGGCCAACGTTGATAAATTGCAGTGAAACTCGGGATAATTTCGGCGGTGTAAAATCTGAAAAAATTGAATAATAAAAAAACAGCGTAATAACGTTCATGTCTTCGAATTTTCCTCGGTAATTTTTCTCGACGGACGAGTCCCGTTTGCTTTATTGGACGGAGTTTTTCTTTATTAAAAGCCTACAACGCGCGCGTTGAATGAACGAAATTGCTACACTCGAGCCGAGAGATCAACCTGTTTCGCTTTATTATTAGCAATATCTTTGCATAGAATTCATATAAAAAACTTCTGGTGCCCACCCCGTGCTTTCGAAACTCGGATACACAGCGGCAAAGTTTGGCAATTAACTTTGGACAAGGTGTGTTGTTGTGCCCCCGTCGAGCCTTTGTTTTCCGAAAGGCGGCCAGCTACGAAAACGTACGCTCGCATTTTGTATAGAACGAAATTGCCATAAAAGTAATTTTTGGTGCTTATTTATATATTTCGGAAAAGGCCCTTCGACATTTGCGCCGTCTATAAATGTGATTAAATGGCTGACTTTTGATGTAATGGATTATAAATTAGAAGCGAATTTTTTTATTGTAGGTGTATTAAAAAAAATATTCTAATTTCAAATGCAATCTTCGATCGTATTTGTTTAAATGGAGTCATGTACTAAAGAACGTATGATTGTTCAATGTAAATATCAGTTATCAAATACTAAATAATCACAGTACTATCTAAAAAATATACAACTCTTATTTAAATGTTCGATTAAAGAACACGTATTACTCATGATTTGAAATATTTTTTAATGAATTTTAAGTTATTACTCCAAATAAATACTTGTATTATTTGAAGATTTTTGGATCACCTAAGGGTGCATTTGAGTCGTCGAAAAGGGGGTAGCTTCCGCGTAATTAGCGCTGTTCATTTCTTAATTTCAATATTTAATTACGGTTTATCAGATGCAAAAGGAGCAACTCCCCTCTAAGTCGGCAACCCTCTCAGCGATTCAAAGTACGAATGCGACCGGCATTATCAGATCGTTCGAACAGATGCAAAAACGAAGGAAGTTATGAATTTCTCTCCTGTCCTATGCCAAAAGATGCAAAAATGAGGGAGGATTTGAAACCCGAGCAATACTTATTATTATCCTCGAAGTGGCCGGAAGGGGTTGTTATAGAAAATTGAACGCCTTTGATGATTTATTCAGAAGCAGAATCTGTCGTAGAATTAAATGTTATTTTTCGAATCGAAACATGTAAAAGTTAACCCTTCGCATGAAGTGTGTCTAGCACGTGTCGGGGGACGCGCGTGTATATCGATGATAACTCGAAGAAATGTTATTGTCGGTTGCATGGGGTGCTTTTTTTATTCCATATCGAAAAATTCAATAACGCATCTATTTTGTGTATTTTCGTATTCATGAGAGCTGTCTATTTTGATGATAGGAAAATATTGAACGCGCACAATGTGTATTTTTTCCAACCATGAATTGATTTGAGACTTCGTTTCACTACAGAATTTCACTGTTGATGACACGGGGGTACGACCCGGGGGCGTAGTCTCCGACGTCGTCGTGGTCCTTTGCGACTTTGTCGATGCACGGCAACAAAGAGCTGACCAGATGAAACGCAATTACGTGCGTGTTGATTAAATCCTTTGTCCGGCTGTCGGACGCTGGGCGTGAAAGCGCCACACAAACTGACCCTTCTAGTGTTAAATGTTACGTTCATCATTATGTCGGGTCCGTATTTGCGCAAGAGTGTATGTAATACGAGTTTTGATTTGGTAAATCGATGGGCAATTGTGCGATTTCGAATGCAATTGACTGTGGGGAGTGCGCCATTTAGGTATGGTGCTATGGTAATGACATGAAGTTTATATATTTGCTTGTATAAAATTTTAATTGATTAACGTTTATGTGAATACTATTCGATATAATTTTGAACGTTGGAAATAAATGAATAATAATTTAAATAAATATTAGTTTTACAATGAACGTTACGATAGTTCGTTGTAAAATTTTAATAATTATATATGTAAATTAATAAAATCAAAATATATGAAGTATGACGTGAAATTCAATGTGTCCCCTTAAAATCGGGGAATGTATGTATAATATATAAACCGATACCGTTTCCCCTCTCATACACACACACATAAGCTCCGAATGTTTGATCATTTCAAAATTAAAACGTGTCGTTTCCACCCAGCCTCCCCTAGAAAATCACTTTTGCAATCGTCGAAAGGTGGGCGCCGTCAATTTGTCATCTGTCTTCAACAGTTTGCACTCAAACGGCTCGTATTATTTTATTTGTATCGTCGACGGCATCAAAGGTTTTGCTGACTCTATATACTCGGTTTTGTAAATGCAATATTTTGTTTTATTATATCGGAAAGAATGTATTTTTGTGCGTAGTCAACACATGGCTCGGATTGGTACGCGCTTTACGCGCGGCATATAACTGCGCATAAATCATATATTAAAATCACACGGGGAACACTTAACGCCAGAAGCTGTTAACGCCGTTAAAAATCATCAAAAAATAACGAAAAATAGACTCTCTCCCGTTTGTCGGACGAGCGTTTCGCGGTTTGACCTGGAATGTATTTTTCATTATGTTGCGCGCGATTTTTTTTAGGGTATTGGAAATATGTATGTTACTTATGTGTAGTTAAATCTGTTTTTTTATAGTTTGATCGAAAAATCGATAGTCGAGTTTTATTTTTTTTTTAAATGGTATATTTTAACAAAATATTTTTTAAATTTAATTTGATTCTATATTGAATATCTTGAGTTCTTTGTATAATACAAATATTTTTGTAAAGGGTCAATTGAAAACGTATTAAATGTTTTACTACTATCACAAAAATCGTTATATAAGCTGAAAAAAGCTCCAATTAACGAAAGATATTAATAAACGCCTTTATTCGCAGGCGTGTCTAAAATAAAAATCAGTTTTTCTCAAATTAACAAACGCAGTTTTCCAACTGTCAAAATTTAATATTTCGACTTCATGAAGAACGACCACCCTGATATTTTTCTATTCTATTTTTTCCATCATTATAATAAACAAGAGCATAAAATATGAAAGACGGGCGTCGGTTACCGAATCGAAAAACAAAGTCCGACACATTCGACATCTGGAAGTGTGGCTTACGTGTGTGAATGCGTCTGACTAATATGACTTGTTATCATAATATTTCATATAAAACGATTAAATATTAAACCGACGACTGACACTCACCACTTCGACTCGACTGTTAACTGTTCTGCAAACATTTGGATCGTTAGCGGGAAAGAAGGCCCCGTCGAGTAAATAATAACGAACACGTCATAAATTCAAAACAATCGTTTCATAATAATTCAAATATTCTGAAAAAAATATTTATCAAAGCGCTACGGGTGAAAGATTCGAAAGCTCTGACGTTCGAAGCGGATCCATTTCGAGTTTCCAGGAAAAATCGCGATATGTTTACATTCGATAATGATAACGACGACAAAGCTATAATAGTCCATCACTATGTTGAGGCCAGATAATTGAATGGAAGCTCTATTAATATTTAAGTGCTCGTTAAGTCCATTGCCGCTAATTTATCGGGGCGAAATTTGAATAAAAATCGTTGAAAAAAATTAACGACACCAAAACGAGACGCGTACAAACGCTTCTTACGTGTAAATACATATTTTTATGCTTTTATTGCGCGCAGTAGAATTAATTAAACTGAACCGAAATACGACACAATTATTTATAAATTAAACAGCAGTAAAAAACGTGAACCTTTCGAGCGAAGAGTAACAAAAATACAATAATTCTTGGAGCAATTATACAATTTTAATTATAGATTTCAAAGTCGAGCGCAATAAATCTTCGAGACGAATTATTGCGGTCACGACCGCGTTGAATTTTTGACGCCGAATCTATCAATTTCGAAAAATCGACGATTTCAAATGTCTAAAAACAAAGTTTACGAGAAGCTTTTACATCTTATTTCATACAGAATGAAAATTTATAAATTCCCGTACATAATTAAGTGTTCTATTTGAAATGAGCGCTCCTCGAAACGTGCCGTTTTCCCACGGAGATATTGTCGAGAACTCGCAAGATTATTTGCTTCCGAAACGACTATACACGAAAATAAATTGAATTTGCATTAATAAATAAACGACTAAAGCTTCTGCGAAATTTGTATGCCATAATTCACAGCACAACGCCGAATAATATAGTATAATCGAACTTAATTTGCAAATTATAAACGATGCATTCATACTACATTGTAAACGTTCTTGTTAAGTGTAAAATCCGTTTTACTAGCATAATTACAATCTGGAAGTTATCTGAATTCAATCTATGTATGCCTTTAATTAAAACGGTATTATTCTAATCGTTCAAGAATTCTATGTTTTCCAGATAACGGCTCAGGATTTCGTCCATCCGGCAACGAAAAACCGCTATCAAAACATCCTGGGACAATTTTAATTATATTCCAGTGAATCTAGCGCAAACACTAATTCCTTTTGAATGGGTAAGACGGTGGCTAGACTAGTAAAAACCGTAGAAAACATGTTCTCTTATCAGTTGTAACTCACGCTGTTTAAACGTTTGATAAAAACTCGTAGAGCCGACGCGAACAATTGTCGCAATTGTTCAGCAGCAAATCTGATTTACTTTTTTTTGTTTCGACCCATATCTCATTCAAGTCCATTTCCGCTGATGATGCACGTTGCATTTATTGAATATCGTTCGTTTTCATTCAACAATAAATCGCTGGAATGAATCGTGTGCAATGAATGATAACGCGCGTTGAATCATCGTTGAATACAATCATGATTTTTTCATTTTATTTTAATTACACAATACAAGCGAAGGTTCTTTCGTGGGCGCACGTATTGTATTTTATCAAAAATTAAATACACGAGGCAAAGATGTGAATGCTTTGTGCAAATAAAACGAGTTGTTACTATTCAAAGAAGCATATTTGCCAACAGCTCAATGTTTCTCGCACATAAACAAACGCACGCAAGATTATAATTCTATTTACACGAATTTTAACTGTCGCAACGTAAAAAAGACGTAACGTGGAACAATAATAGTCAGCAATTGTATATAAAAATAATATTTACAAGTTGCGAGAAGCGTGTGGGACGTTTACGATGATGGATGCGGCGTTCGAGTATGCTCACGAAAAGAAACCATTGTTCCGAGTATGATTCGTTTTATTGAGTATTAAAAATATATTTTTGATTTTTAATACGCCACTGTTATACACATATTCACATAATAAGCCGAGGCTAGAATTGTATACAGTCGAGCAGAAGATACAAGCAAAGAAAATAAACAGACAAAATGCGGAACACGGGAGTCTATTTGGAAAGAAACTTTTTTCTCCGCTGAACAAACAACTTTTTCTGTTTGCTCCGGGCAACAAAGAAAATACTTGATTTGATGATATAATAATTATTTTACAGCCGCCTTGATGATTGTGAGAATGTTTCCAGAAAAATAACCGACGCACACATGTAAATTTTATATGATACATAGCAGTGATGCAAATTTTTTCCAGACTGAAAATCGAACATATCGAAAACGAAACTGAATATATTGAAATGACACATGCAACACGTTGCACCGATACAATTACAAATTTGATATACAGACACGCGACGGATGCATCGAATTGCTCTTTATAAAACCGCATATAATTAACGAGTGTGTGGAATATTATGTTTGATCCGCTCAACTGTTGTGAAACATCTTTGGCACCAGAAAATATTTTTTCATTGTTAAATTTTTGATCGACCATACAAAAGTAGCTTTTCTAATCGCGATGGTTTTTTTTTATTAAATTAAGTGATTATTTTTTTATCATTTCAAACTAATTAGAACTAACTTTTTTCATCAGATTGGTCTTGTATGTGAATCGAAGAAATATTGGAATTCAGGTGAAGAATCAAAATCTGATAATACAATATGGTTTTCATCTATATACGGCTCGTTTGATATGTGCATAGGTACGCAAGCAATAATTGCATTAAGTAATCGCCTTTACACAACAATTAGCAGGAATGCATTTGCGGGGGGGCCATCGTAACTGCATTTATCGGGATGCTGTGCATACAACAGAATATTGCACACACGACTTGCATACACAATTCGATAGATTTTGTGCAACCTATCACCGTAATACGATCACTTTGTTACACATATTTCGCATAATCAACTCCTCGTATACAGACCGACTCGAATTCAACTCGAAAAACGATAATATAGTTCACGCACGAAGCGGAAACGTCCAATTTCGAAATGGTCAAAAATGGAGTAATTGTATAAACCATCATCTCCTTATAAGCCGCGGGCTTTCCTTCACAAATTTTCGAACAATTCCGACGAAACGATTAAACAATTATATTATATAAAAGTGCGGACGCGACGATAATGTATGCAAATAAATATAAATGTAAGACGGCGGATCTTTTCCTCTTCCTTCAACGGACGATCAATTACCACGAAAACGAAACGATTTCGGAACCCGAAAAGATGATTTATGTGCACCTAAGTGCACGTTGCAGGTGCATTCCTGTTAATCGAGTGAAACGTCATCGGCCCAATTGATTTCCTGATTGGGGCACGTGTACTGGTGCAAATAGGGGGTTTGTTTGTCGGGAATATAGGAAATATATGGAATATATTTCCCAAGCGACTTTCCTTCCCGGCTAGGGTCATAAGTCAATTTGTCGCTCATAAACTGTGCTACAATTGAGATTTAGTGTGAAAATCTTTGATTTTTTCGTTTCAAAGATTAATTGAAAATGTACGTGTTTGTTGTATTGTGCGATTGTGTTTTTTTTTTTCAGAAGAACGGGTGTGTTTGGTTGATGTTTTATTTTTTTTATTTCAATTTGTTCGTGTCGTGCGTACACGTGAGGTTGCCGGTCTATTGTTTTCTAATGGAGTTTCACCGGTGGCTGTTTCCCCTTTCGTTCGTGTTTTACATGTAAGGTTTTTTCGAAGGTGTTGAGATCGTTCTATTTTAACATTTTCGGCATTAACAATCGATAAATGTGCTAAACAGGTGTTCCGCGCGATAAAAACAAAAAATAATCGAATAATCAACCTTGATCACATATGAAACGAAAATTGAAAACAACAAAAACGGCGATAGAGCGTAAAATTGACAAAACTCAATTTGAATGCACAAAAGCTTCGCGCGCACGCATAATTCGATTGAGCTTTCAACTGAACAAAAACACGTACACATAAAACAAGCTGCGTACGGAAAAATCGCACAGATTCAATTACAAACGACAATAAACGTCGAAACGGACTGCGCGGCGCCAACTCCACACTATAACCCCCGTATTCCTACTTCCTATTTATCCTCGGCTTTTAGAGCGTACTGTAATACGTACATTTACTAGTACACGTGAGCATTTACTTAGTCATTTCAACGTCCATTAATAAATTTGCCCCGGCGTCGCGTTATTATTGTCTGTCCCTTTTTGATTTCCTGTTACGGGCTGGCGTGACGTAGGAGCCGGCGCCCAATACCCACACCTTCGTCTCTTCTGTGTTATTATTATGTATTTTTGTGTATCGTAGTTCGGGTGCTTTTTTTCGAAGTGATTTTGTATAAAAATGCGTAGGTCGATTGCTATAAATACGCCGATTAATTTTGTCTAGGGTTTGTGTTGTGGCGCTTGTCGCGTGGGTAGGGCGAGGATGAAGTAGGTCGCTTTTATATACAAATTTTAATTAATTCTAATATTTTTAAAAACCGATAGTTGACCCGTTATTATTTTTCCTTTTTAACATTTCAAAAGTGCTTTCATCTAATTTCGAAGCATTTGAATAACGTTTATCGCAGTACCTAGCGATTTTCCGACCCTTTGAGCTCTAGTGCGACATGTAACACAATATTGGGCTGCACAACCCCTAGTGGGAGGGTATCCTGCCGCCCTTCACGAAGGATATTCACGTGTATGTATTCCGACATGTATGCGAGTATTCTTATGTGTGTATGCGTGTTGATTGCCTTTGTCTACCTTCCGAAAAGCTTTCAGCGTTTCATCAAGACGGGCGACGTTTAAAAGTGAAGGCGCCGCAAACCGAAAACTTTTCACGTGTGTATTTTGTTTTTTCACCGAAAACAAAGAAACCGGGAAACGATAATATTTTCCGATAGAAATATCATTTTCGGTTGAAAATTTTTGTCTGTTTTGATGTGTGTTTAAAATATGTCTTGGTTTTGTTTGGTTTGAATAATGGTTGTTTGAAATTTTTTATGTAATTTTAAATATTATGATTACTGTTACGTATGAAACGTTATTTGTTTTTCAATTACGTACATTTTTAAATAACATATCAAGCACGCACATTTGACAACCCCTGTCGTCCATATTCACTCACATCCGGAAACGTGCGCGTACAATAATAAAATAAGGATACGCTCACATATCCCAAAGTGTTTAGTGCTCCATTTCATAAATTCATTATTGTCGCTTTGATTGCGAGCCGGCGTATAAAACTCGTCTGTATTACCCTTCTAGCAGCGAACATTCAATTACTGTACCCCAGACACGATGTTAATTGACAAGATGCAAAAAATGTTCGACAACTACATTACGGCGACGGTAATAAGTGAAATTCAGTATTCGAATGTTTCGCGAAAACTTCTGGGGAAACATCCGTTTCCAGGCATCCGTTAATTAACCCTTCGGTTGTGAACTTTTCATCATCGGCAATTCGTATAAATTATTACTTAAATGCTCATAAAGCAAAGGGTTAAGATTCGAATGGAGCGTACCCTTTTGGATGCACACTCGAGTGAAATTAATTTCGGTGCAAATTTTCAAAAATTAATATAACCCGTTGAATAAGTTTGTTTGTAAGACAGTGAAGTTCTTTTTAATTTTTTTCAATATCGAAACGATTGGAAGTTTAAAAAATAAATTAGCTCTTCCAAATTACATTAAAATTTTTTTGAAAAAGTTTCGTCCGAAACTCAATCACAATTATACAATACGACCATTCGAATTGAACGAGACGTGTTCCAATGATTTACGTGACACACAAACGAACCGAATAACAGATCAAATAAACATTCATTTAACTATTTATTTTTTCTCCATTAGAGTCGATTCGCCACGCAAATACCCAATTCGAACACAATTCGTTATAATATATCGAGAATTTCCGATTCAAATCGTTTGATATATCAAAGTGCCGAATTTCACACCGAATGAGCTCCAATTGTAACACTCAATACTCAATATAACGGACATAATACAGAATAAGATCAATTCTACTAAATTGACGTTCAATTAAACTGAACAAGTGCTTTCTTGCATTTTATTTTCGCCAAGAAGTTGTACTGCGGAGTTTCACGACCCACCAAGCACGCCATACGCCGTTCCGTTATGTAAATTATGAGAACGAAGTCGATAAAGTAAATAGGAAAATAATAAATGGCAGTTGTATCGAACTGGAGATAGGTTTCTGTATTGGTTCGCCATCGGAGTGAGCATTTATTTTGACGAATGACTCTGCGTTGTTTGGTCACGGTTTAATCTGTGAATCACGAACAAGCTTGATAATAGAGCTGTATACGGCTCGTGTCGAATGTCGATCGACAACCGAAATTGATACGAAAAAATTCATGAAATTTATATCGTGAAAATTATTCGTGAAAATTATGTATCCATATACAAATTTTATAGCTAATTAGAATGAAAAATTAGTTTATATTGAATGAAAATATACAGTTTTAATTTAAATCTTGTAGCATCAATATTCGGGCTATTTTAGATAAATTAGTTAAGTAGATTCAAGGAATGTGTGCATATAGTCCGTTTTTCTGATAGACCCTTTGTAACAAATACATAAATCAAATCAAAATGTATAATATTGAATACATGGAAATTCCAAACACAGCATATACACCGAAGTAAAGCCGGAGCAAGAATGCTTTCGACTAGTACAAATTTGGTGAGCATCCATCCCGTGTAGAACTCGAGGGGGTTGTCGGTCGGTCGGATGCCTTCCTTACCCGACATCGCAGACAAATCGAGCAGATAATAGAAACGAACTTTGATAAATAATTGTCTCCGATGCGTATCTCGTAGCAGCTAATCACTCCGCTCTAGCGTGATAATTAAACGAATCATCGGTCTCGGGGGTGGAAGGCGTCGAATGATTATGTGTATAAGCCAAAATTCACCCCGCACGAGAGACAAATATCGATAGGGATTTATTTATTTGTTTATTTTCGATGGAATTTAGTTCGTTTAATCGCGGCGATATTTCAAAGTCGCGCGTAATTGATTTATTCGAGGAATTTTCGCATTAGACGAGTTCCACCTTCGCTCTCGGATTACCGACAAATCGATCCCATCATCAAACCCCCGTGGATGATATCTTTTCGCGTTTTATGGGGTGAACCGAGATTTAGCTGCGGAAAATGATCAGATTCAAATTAAAAAATATAATGGAATGTGACAAAATCTCGCACGAACACGTACCAATTCACTAACAATGGACGGAACATTGAAAACGATACGGCGATGTTTGAATAGAGGCTCGAAAGACAAAAGGTCCTGTGTCACAGATCGAAAAGATATGGAGGTGCCCTCATCGGTCCACGTGGCAAAGAGGCTCTGTTCAATCAAGACACGATTAATTAAAGGAAGCCCCACTTGTCCCATTGTCGATGAGATGCATTCGCGAGATGCATTCTTTGCATTGGTTGCATCTCCGAGAAGCATGCACGGTCACACGGTTTTAAATTACCATTAAATTTTTGGCGATTGATTCTTATATAGACTTTTTATTTGAAAATATACTTGAATTTTTAATTTATAGGTTTTTATATACACATACTAAAGATAATATAACATTCTTTATTTGAAATATTTAATTAAAAAATGAGAATTAAATCTTTCGTTTGATGAGGTGATTCCAAAAATGATTCCGATTTCATTCTCTATCGTCTACCATACAAATTATATGTACCGACGTCGTGATTACTTGTAACAACAATTATGAGCTGTCATCGTCGATCAGTGCACCAGTATTGTTTTGTATTGTTATACACAAATAAATGAAAAAAAAAAAAACTAAATCACCGTGTTCAATAATAACCAAATCGAAATTTGTCGGATTCATAATATTATATCAATTGAAAATATAAATTTATCTCATGTACGTAATCTAAAGTGTAGTTTGAGTATATTTTGAACATATAATTATAACATAATTGCATTTCTCTATTCAATTTCGCGCTCGCAGTCGACTGCGCCGCTTCGGAGGCTTTGTTCTTTCTTGCATTATTCGCGTTTTAAACTTTCACGGTTTGCCTCCTTTGGTCGTAGAATATGGAAGAGTATTCTTCAGACGGTTGGGCGAGTATTAAATAATATTTCAGACGCGTTATAATTATTTCGCAACCCCTCTGCGAACG
The DNA here is from genome assembly GCA_028571205.2 of Hydropsyche betteni. Classification (NCBI taxonomy): domain Eukaryota; kingdom Metazoa; phylum Arthropoda; class Insecta; order Trichoptera; family Hydropsychidae; genus Hydropsyche; species Hydropsyche betteni. The sequence goes on along the minus strand of JAOXNN020000089.1, from coordinate 2,960,653 downwards.
CCCTCGGGGCGGGAGAAAAGGGAAGATAATGCGCAAAACAAGCGGAGTTTTCCATTAAAATTTCGCCCGATCGTAATTTAAATTGTCTTCTGATCGATGAAAACAACCATAATCTATCTCTTTTAGTATTTTCTGTATAGTTTCAGTGATTTTTATGGTACAACGCACCTTTATTCGAATAGAAAATAACACATTTTTTTCGTGAAAGTTACTCATGCGTTTTGATATTAAATTGCGATAGAAAATACAAAATATAAATCATTTTGACAATGAATTATTATGGTAACACATAATAATTTATATTTTTTAAAAATTATAATTATTTTGCATAAGATATGATTTTATCTTTACAATAGAAATGATTGTTTTGCTCTTCGATTCAAATCGGTTAGCGTTTACGATATAAAAGTATTCATGTTATGTATTATATAAAAACTATTCGATGAGATATAACCGTATTCGCAATAACATTTTTATTCAAGCCATATTAATTAAAAATAAATATTTATCAGATCGAATTATTCATAACTATTTGAATGAAAATATTTAAATTCATACTACGAAACAAAACCAATTTTTAATTACGGTTATCCTCAACGAGTTTTTGTATCAAAAATAACAATATCAGCCCCGAATTTCATCTCGACATACGGAAAACGCATACAAACACTCGAACCAGCTTAGTCAAAATTATAAAACGCATACTTTAAGCAGAGACTTTAACGAAAGCTTTCACTCCGTCCCTATTAAAAGGGTAGAATAATTCCCGCAGCGGCTCCGAAGACTCCCGGCAGATGAACGCATAAAACATTCATTTCATTATTAGACGCGGAGGAGTTCGAAACGAAATTTGTGCCCGCAATTAAGGGCGGAAAGTGCATAATATTCATAATTCATAATGTTTAAGTGTCTGCAACCTGCGAACCGTACTGTAAGTACTGGAGGCTTAACGACACCGAATGTTCGACGACCGCTAACTGCTGGACGCGGACCTCGTCCGACTAAAAGTTATGCGAAACTGGTGGTGTTGTATAATGTTCATGATGGTGTATGGTGGTGTATGGGGAGGGCATGTGCGCCAAATTATTTCGGCACCTGCATGTTGGTCGGATACGTGATGAGTCGATTTTGAGTAAAGTTCAAAGGTGCGAATTGAAGATGGTCGATTTGTACCTTTCCACAGCGAGAATGAGATTTTAATAATTCAAAAATTTACCTAATGTTAATTTTCAATGAATTTTTATTGGAATGATCGTATCTTCATATAAAAAAATACTAAATTTAAACCGGTTCTGATTATATTATATATAAAAATATACATAGAAATAATTAAAAATTTCAGTACCAAAAAAAAAAAACACTTGAAAAAGTTTAAAAAATATCTAAACATGACAACACGCTTTCTCTCAATTATATATTTATTAAATTCGGAATTGAGGAAGTGGCGCGAGTCCCCAGGACGAGGGTTAAATTTTATTTGGCGCAATTAAGACGCGGCCCGAGACTCAGGTGTTAAATGCGGTTGCGTATTACAACGGCTGTAACGTTACACCTTGGTCCTAGGGGGTGGTGGGTAGTGTTGTTTTTCGGGGAGAGGTGTTCTCGCTCGTAAAACGACACGAACTTTTTCCATAGAAGCTACGCGATTATTTATTTATTTATTTATTCATTCGTCGGGGGTGTTCGCCGCGCGCTCCTCGGCTCCAATTAACCCGTGTGAATGCGTCGAGTTTAAAATGTATGAGTTAGTTGAATCACATTTCGGTTATTTCGAAATATATCGTTGTGATTTTGAACAAATTTTAAAATCAGTGATATAATTTTTATTTAAATAGAATTCGAATGTACGCTCTCACAACTCGCGCATTTCACTGATTACAAATCCAATTTATATCATTCACCGATACGATCGAACATATTATTTTTTTATTTATCGCACAACATTCACTCGTTTCGTCCATTGTTACTTCTTATGCATACACAGAACGATTTTTTCCATTATAATTCCGTTTTGAATCACGACAAAAACGACTCAATTCGAGGTGTAAACGCGGCGAAGCCCGCTCGCCGCTCCATTTCCTCGTGGCCGAGCATAAATCTTGTAAAATTCATTTATATCGCGTTTTCTTTTGTCGGGCACGAGTCGTAAATATGAAATGTAACGAGATGGTTATCACAATGCTTTCTTGCAGACGACTTCCACTGCCCCAGCCCTGAATGAGAAACTCACCCCCGTTACACTTTCCATGCGCTTCATCCCCCACATACATAAGAATAATTGTTTTGATTTATTTCCGACGTAATTAAAATCTTTAAACGCGAACGACTTTAAATTCTGGCTTTTTGTTCGTGCCGTTTAATTTATTCAACGATAGATAAATAAAACTAATGAAATATGTTCGAAGCGCATATAAAGGTGCGTTCACGTTTTCGAAGTGGTAGTTTTGAGTTTCACGGCCGCTGAATCTTTTATACTTATATTTTTAGCAGATTAGAATGGATGTTGTAAATCCTGTGATGATGATAATAAAGTAGACAGACTACCTGACGCCTCTTCGAATCTTGTACAATAATAGTAATGCGTTTGGGGGTGTAACCGAAAGTGGTTAGACATTGCGCAATGCTCATACAATACTAATCCGAAACGTTCTCGAAAGGTTCTTTTGTGAATCTTTTTACTATACGACAATTTTCCATTATTATCATGTTGTGTTATATGTGGCAAAGTCCTGGGAATATGCATTGGATGGATAAAATATCAAATGTTAAGCGGCACTTTGTGCAATGAACTAAGTAGTATGATTTGGATCAAGATAATTATACGTCAAAAAAATGATAAAATGCAATATAAATACATAAACTTCTAAATAATAACTAAACTCCTGAAATACATGTTCATTTATTGATTGCCTCTTTTCGAAAGAACGAAAAATCTGACTTTGACGTGTCTTTCTCTGATCATAATTATCATCTTCTTACCGTTCGACATAAACCACCCCTAGAGAACCGAAAGGCCCCCGCCGAGTCCACAAAAGTTGTATATTTTTCTTTCGGTTCGGTTTTATTTCTCATTAAAACAAGCTATACGTACCCCCGAAACCCACCTCTGATCTCGCCCTTCGGACCAGGTCCACCGATACTTTTCCGAGTTGGAGGGCTACATGGATTATGGTCCCGCTATTAATTAGGGTCGGGATATTAAGAATTCTAATTTAAGGGATTTTTTATTATTATTTTTCTGGCGTTCTTTTAATTTGAGTCGTGCGCGACGCGGTCTCAACTTTTCGCAGAGTTCAATTTCGATCCCTCGCTTTGGCTGTTATGTATCATCTGAATATTGTATACAATGTAAAGATGCGTATTTTTTATACCCCTTGATATAGGCTCTAATTGAAAATTAATTTTGAAAATATTCGTTATGATTATATTATTTAAATAAGGCATAATTACAAAATTTCAATTCAATTCTTTGATTGTGCGCGAAAATGAATTTGATTATTGATTGATGTACCTATACTTTTAATATAAAAAACTGCAACATCTGGGTACTATTGCAAATGTATATTGAATTATAAAATATTCAAAAAGTGCACTTTATTTCGAACATAATCAAGATGAATCGGTCGATCTGTATAAGTTCCACGCTAACTATTCTTTGGGGGAAGCTTTCTAATAAAATTGAGGAACGTTACTTCGTATAGACGGACTACTCCTTTCTGGCCATGATTGATTACCACATTTTTTCCCATTTTTTTTTTTTTCATTCGGTATTACCAACGCAGCCAAATTGCGTTTTCAGTCGGTCTTTTGTGATTGAACATTTCACTCGACCGAATAAGTACCCCACGTGGACTTTGTTTATATAGGTGCACAAACACGCTACAAATCGTTAATTTTTTTTATATTCTTCTATTTGATACGTATATTTTTCAATTTAGTTACATCAAAGAATTTTCTCTGTACGAAAAAAATAAATTAGATTGATCCGATCGGAACGAGATGTTTCGAAACGCTCGATTACGCACTAACGTTTTATACAATTCTTTGGTTTTGTCGGGTAAATCAAATAATTATTTAAAAATTAAATCTGATTTTTTCAAACCATTTATTTTACAAATCAAAAAAATATCGTGCGAAAAGTAAAAGACATCATTCTTCAAATAAAAAAAATGTACGAAAACGAGGCATGCGTAAATTATGCGATACTCCAAAGAAGCAAAAGCTCTTTCAGAACATAATGGTGCGCGTTAAAAAGGATCCGTTTTTTTTTCAGATTATCTAATTTAAAAAGATACATTAACAAGCGGGTGTGCAATGCACATATGATACGAATTCGTATGAATGCACTGTAAAATAATTTGTACGCTGTTCACAAGTGCGTGTCTATTTTTTTCAAGTATTTTTTCACCGTCTTTATTTTTTTCAAAGACCGAAAAGGTGTTGAACGTAATCCATCAACCCGGAGTCGAGCCAGATACGTCCAACATTCACACAAAACAAAGCAGATACGTGTTTAGAAAATATTTTTTTGCCCTGCGATGTTTTATTTTTGTCTTTCGTTTTATCACCGAGAGCCGATCTACCACGGGTCGTTATTACCCGAGTGGCGATAGCTGATCCTTCTTCATATACACCGATTTTTTTCTTATGCCGTTTTTTCTGTTTCATTTTATTGTGCTTAGATTTCCAATTTGGATTCGTTTCGATTGTGCAACGGAGTGTTAACAATGCGTTCTCAGGACTGTCAAAAAATTCAAACGGCGCGCTGCGTCTTAGTCTCTTGGCGCCGCACGTCATCGGCTTAAATAGATTACGAAACGCATCTAATTTAATTATAATTCTCGTGCAACAGCATTATAATAATCAGATAATTTAATTAGAAACGGAACAATTGTAAAAATGTCCGAAATTGATGTTAGAACAATGAAACGCGCGACCTGATAAAGCTCGACGTTTTCGTGCTGCGTACATTGCATATTGTCAAAAGCGAAATGGCACTTACTGGGTGTGCGAAAATTTTATTATGATTTTAATTAGCAACATTTCATAATAAATATTTCTAGTTTGACCCGTGAAATTTGCAATGCTCGTTGCGCACATTTGCACGACACTATAAATAAAAAAAACGTTTAAATATTAAATGAATTAAAATGTATGCAAATTATACCACAACTTTGACACAGAAAAACAACTTCCTTTATTCAAATTCATAAAAATTACACAATACAAACGACAAAAGATCAGCACGTAATCCATTCATTTCATTCCGCTAAAACCTTATCGTTACATTTTTTCGCGATACGCATTATTATTGTAATTTATATTCAAACGCACATTTTTCCAATAAGCACCAAATGTCGAATGCGGCTACCAAAACAATCAATTTTCGTTTTGGTCTACCGAGCATATTAATCCTCGGGCCACTCGAACCCGAAGCAATAATGTCCCGTAATGGTTTAGATATGACACGATAACGACACAGAGACCAATAAAACAACAATAGCAACACCAATCGTATATTTGTTGGTTAATCGTCGAACTATCGCCATATCTCGAACCTCGAATAATCGAAGTGCAGAGAAGCGCTGTATGACGCAACCCGAATGCCAGGTGGTCGCGAATCGATTTCGATTCGATAACTCGCATATTACATATTTGTACAAAATCATCGCCGGGATTAATATGTTTTATATGTGTTATGAAAAAATAATATGAGCTTTTATCTGGCGCGCGTTTCCGAAAATTAATCAAAACTCTCGAGTGAGTTATGGTGTGATGGCGTGCGCGGTGGCATTACGCGAAACGTTCGGGAAAAATCATGTTCGAATGCTTCGGAATGGCTTTTTTTAATATATAAATAATGCTGAGTATTGTTTGTTTATGACTAATGGAACAATGAAGTTTTAAATTATATTATTCTGTTATTTAAATCACGGAAATTTGAATATGTATGAGATTTTTTTGCGTGATGTTTCGAAAAATTTTCGATCGAATCATACAGTTTTTTAATCATAAAAATTAATATTATAAATATTGTTTTTGACTCTATAAAACTAGATATCATATTCAAATCTACGTTTTTATAAAAAGAAAAACTTGATTTTCCGAATCAAGGGCAATCAAATCAAATTTATTCATATATCAAATCAAACAATACGTAATATCACCAATCAATTAATAACGCAATTTAATAAATAATATTTGCATTTAATTTAAATAATTAAAAAAATAATTATCATTAATTTGTACCACCTGCGTTTTTTCTACTGCATCGATTCAATGATGTATTTTTATTAACGTACATTGTATCCAACTGACGATGCATTAGGTTGCATTTTACAACACGTCGACCAATTAAAACATAAAAAATCCCATATCGGACGAGGACAAACACACTAAAATATTATATGTATGAAAATAAAATAAAATATAGCACAAATATCGACCGGATCGTAAATTTAACAACCGGACGGATTAACCCGTCCAATCGAACTACTATTATACCATATAGAAATATAGAGGAAAATCAATTGATTCCACAATAAAACTTTAAATATTACACTGAAACGAATAGAATATATACAACGAGAATACAAAATGAATCGAATCTCCCCCAACAACAATAAAAACCCACGTTTAATGAATAAGTTTCCCGAAACGCATTGGGAACGGGTCAGGTGTTTGCTAGTCGTTATTAAACGCCGAGTGGCCACTCGAGAAAGGGTTGTGTTTATTGAAATCGTTCGTGTAATGAAAGCCACCTCGTTCACGAAAAACCACCCACCGGTGAGCCCTTTGGTCTTTACATTTGAAATTGGAGTCCGGAAGGGTTGCAGGTGTCGAAATTGCACGTGAAACAATATACAGCTTGATTGACTTTTTTTGTAATCGATTATAACTCAAAGTTGACTTGTTAACATTTGCCATGTAAGATTTTTGCAAATGATCCCCTGTAATTATTGTCGCATTTGCGATTCTATCTCAAAGGCGCGATAAAAGGATCGATTATCGATCATATGTTTTAAACGTTTTCTGTAATAAATATTGGTGTTAGCAGCTGCCGATTTCGGACAACCCGTCGGCAAAGGTTGCCGAACCCACCCATTTTTTCAACACGCATATATCATTTCGATTTCATTAACAGTTCTGATGTGAATTGCAAATCGGTGGGCGGTAATCAGCTGTCTACGTACAAACCGAACGTCATAGATGATTTAAAAAAAAATGGATTAAAAATTTTGATGTATCAAGAATTATAAATTTTTAAATAATATACTAAATTTTTTTATAGGGACAAAATTTTAAATATTCAAATGTGTTCAAAGTTTCTACTAATTATTTAAAGGTAAGTATTATACGATGGATGAACAAATTATCTTTTACAATTCAAATTTACATAATACAAATGTAAAGTCAATCTAATTTTACGGATACATAATAATATGATGAAACTTTTTTTATGCGTATATCAATCATTCCTGTATTAAATGCAAAAAAAAATATCGTGTACTTTGAATCGATACAAACTGAAAATTGCGATGATTTTCGGCGCTAATTATCATGACTTCAATTTTTTATATGAACAACACTATATTTTTAACGATATTAAAGGCAAAACAAAAAACTTCATAAATGTCTTTGATATTATAAATAAATAATGTATCACCTTGTTCCGCACAAACGCACGATTGCTCAATCTAAATATACTCACACACCGATAAAACCCCAAAACGTCACCATACGAATATAATAATAATTCGCACATAACGACACGACTTTATGACACAAAACGACAAAGCTTCATAGTAATCGACATTATTTCGGGCGAGCTTCCGCAGCGGCGCGGTATTGCCCTTTTCCATTTGGCAGATGCTCCCCGCCGACAAATTTGTCCGCTCCTATACAAAATATTACAGCGACTTCTATATAAAATATAGAATATTCTACATAGAATAATGTCGAGTCTACGTTGACGACACTTTATGCTCTTCGGCTCTAAAACTGGATTTATAATTCAGGTTGTCACTCAGCGCGCGCACTTCCCTCAAGCTAACAAGATTTGTGGAACCGCGCCCCGCATTGGAGTTGTTTCCCGATATATGCATCGTTTGTGGATGTGTAGTGAAAAAGTGGATCTATTTATGTATGCATTTTGGACGTGTTTGCCTTCGGCGGGCGGAAAAGGGCCGTCCTTTGTAGGGAGTCGTGGAAAGTGTTGTTAGTCGATTCCTGGAATCGAAGTGTTTGGCTTTTTTAATGAGTCGACGTTTAATTATGCGTGCTGCGGTATCGGTGACGTTAAATATGCTTTTTTCAGAATTTCGATAAAATAAATATTTGATTGTATTATATTTTTTGGTTAATATGCAGTTTATAAAAAAATTTCATTTTATATTGATGAGAATTCACCATTATATAATATCTTAGTTCCATTATTCCTTAATTCGTTGATTATATATTGAAAACTTTAAAAAATTATCTAAATATGACATAAAAATATATAAAACTTCATACAATCCAATCTGAGTAAGATCAAAACGGCACCACTCGAAAAATTACACTTCAATATCCATTTGTAAATTTTTTTGAACACGACAATATTAAAAATTACAAAACGGCTTTTCGCGCCCCACAACCATCTGGTGCCTTCTTCCACACATAATAATAATGTAATATTACATGAGAGGATTACATGCGATTCGATTGTCCGCGTTTTATCCCGACCGCGGCGCAGATGCTCCCAAAACCAAGATTGCGCCCAAATTATTATAGGCGACAAGCTTATATCACCCCACAACCATTCTTATATAAAAGCGCGTATCCCACAGCAGGTATAGCCTCGTTTTTCATCCGACTGGAGGTTCGTTTTTTTTGAATATTTGATGGCGCGGAAAAAAGCGCGCGGCCGTCGTAAATTCCACCCGCGCTTTATATTGCCGCCGTTAAGCAATGTGAATTGTTGCGCAAATTCCGCTCTCGTGCTTTGGGTAATCTTTGTTTAGTGCGTTAAGGGGTTACCGAGGAGGCTTCGCTTGCATCTGGTCTTGTCATGCATTCGTAATAAGAGCGGGGTTTGGAAATTTGCGGTTTCGAGCCAATGTGTCGTAAACGGAATTAATGATTTTTTCGCGGTGAATTTTGCATTTGATGCCGCCTTGAATATTCAAAATGATATTGTATTGCTTTTGGGAAGTTTTGAATTTGTTTTAATATTGCGGGATAGTAAAAAGAATATTCTAATAATGCGGAATAATGTAAAATTTTTAATGGATCCCGTTTAAGTTGGCCGTAATGGGGGATGCGTTCTGTTGCAGGTGGATCTAATATTAGTTTTGGTGCTAAAAAAACAGTACGAAATAAATTTAATTACGATGATAGAGTGACTTTCGCTCTTCCCTTAGGGGTACCTTGGACATCCCTCTAATAATAAAAACGCCGTACCCACCCCGAAATTGTATCATCAAATTAAAAACTCAAACTTTTCTCTTAGTGCGTAATGGAGAGGTCGGCATAAATAAATACTTCCTTTTTTCCGCTAGTCTGTCTATGTGTTTGTATTCTAATATTTGAAGAGAATAGAATCAAAATTCACAATTTGAATGGATATATAATATAATACCATCCAAATTTAATCTCTCAAAAATGAATATGTCTTAATATTTTATATAAATAAAAAACGGAAAAAATGATTCAATATTTTTCTCACAAAATATTTTTGATAATTCATTTCAAATTAGATATAGGAAATTTAAATTTTCACACTTAAAATATGTATGTACATACAAATTGCAAGGGTCTGATTTTTGAGTAATGATAGAAATTGTGAATTTTGATTCTATTCCCCCCCATTTATACATAAGCACAGGATAATTTGAACGAAGAGTGGAAAGAGAGCATTTTTCCTGTTCATTAAATTTTTCCTTTTCCCGCCCGCCCCAGTGCTAATTTTCTCGGAATTCACGCCCTCTCGGCTTTTACGCTGCACGGACAGAAGAAAAATCTCAATCGACGAGATTTTTATCCAGAGAATTAAATAACTAACCCCGAAGTAAAGGGCGGAAATTCAGATGGCGAGTAAGGGCACGAAAAAAGTGGAAGACGAAAGCTCCCCCAGTCGAAAAACGCGCGAAATTAAGAGATCTGAAAATATTTTTAAATAAACGGATTCTTTGCAGAGTTCCGCTAATTAAACTTGCAACGGCTCGAAATACGAGTATAAACGCGATTGGACTTTATTAAATATATATTTTAATAATACATTTACTTTCAAATGCAACAAATTATATAGTAGCATTTGTCTATCAATCTATTATATACGTTTCCTTAATAACACTGTATACAATCAATTATGATCAATGAATCCATTCTTCGTATAGATACACGGCAATAACTCAAGATACCATTCTCATAGAAAGGTTATTGAATCAAAAGATACACATATAAGTACATAAAGCGAAACACGAGTTATTTATTGATACAGAAACGAAGCGTCTAGCATCGAACAGCGAAATAGCCATTCTTCACAAATCCCCAAGAGATTATACCCACCCCTTATACACAATATAAGTCCGCCCCGTTTCAATTCCTTCGATGAAATTATGCCTTAATATCGACTGCGAAGAAACGTTGCCTTTATCGAATTACCCCCAGACTCGACAAACACGACGAGCACACAGAAACAAACATACGAATAGGGAGAAATTGAAAATTTATCACGAGTTATTGAGCGTCCGCACTCCGCTTCATTATTCGCCGTTTACAATTTGTCTTCCATACACCGTGGAGGAGAGGAGAAATTGCCGAAAGAAACGAAACGGGCACATCTCACGCCCGACAATGACTAATGTCTGCACGAAATTGATACGGGCCCGGGAAAGTCCCGGGAAAAGTCCCGGGAAATGCGGAGGGTAGCGGTGTCTTTTTCGCGTAACGATTCGGCGTGCGGGTGGGAAGACATTCTTGGTATTACTTTGTGTAATTGGATTAAAGACCACTCCCGTTTGTTTTTGATGTCGCTTTTGTTTCCGCACTCGTTCATCTGTCGATTTAACGATATTAGAAGCGGTTCGTGTGCGTTGAAATTTTCACAAATTTTGCTTTCATTTGATTCAAATATTTTAACCGAATAATTTATAAAAAAATTGTCATTCGCACAAATTAATCTATAGTACATACATTTGGAACAGTAATGTAAAAAAATATGTGGAAAAAAGTGTTAGGCGCGCAATAAAACGTTTCGAATTCGAGTAAATTTCACCCCCGATGTAGAAGGCTCACGATACTGCCACATTGGAGTGGTAGGCAACATAAAAAGCGCAATTTGACAAGGAAAATTACCCTAAACTGTTGTTGCCCCTGGATTTGTTGGGGGAGCAAGAGACACAGGCGCACGAATACAATTTTTCTCCATTTCCGCAAACCGGAAAAACTCCCGTTGGCTTTCCTTTTCCGTAGAAAAGGGGCTCCAAGTCTCAAATGACAGAATAATATGACAAAATTGATTTATTTAAAATTGAGTTACCGAAATGGAAGTTTTAATTCGTCTACGAGTTGCATACAAAAGTTTTTCAATAAGAGTATTGCTTTTAACTTCTTTCCGAGTAGTATTCTGAAAGGTGTACTTTAAAACGTTTCTTTTAAATTAATTTCACTGATAAAGATTAGTATATCCGTTCGAACGTTCTTTTATCTATTTGAACTCGTTTACCACGTGGAGGCCACGTGGTTGAAGATGGTTGAGAAAGGGTCTTAGAAGAGGGGTGCAACTGGTGCGTGAGGCAGTCACAGTTAGATCTGTTGCTTTGTATTTGAGTACGTTAACTGGGATGATACCATTTTTATATCATGTTTGATATTCTTTAATTTGAATAACTATAAAAATAAACATACTTTTCCCATAACTTCGATTAACTAAAAATATGATTATTTTCTAAAACATTATCAGCCACTTCTACAAAAATAATTAAAGCAAATTCATAATTGCACAAACTAATAAACAGACTCAATTTCTCTATAAATATATATCTCGCAAAATAGAATTGGAAAACTTTCACTTCGAATGCAATCGGATTCGAATCGTCCATATCAACAGACCAAGAGGAGTTCCACTTGTTGCTGACAAAAGGCAGACACAGAACGAGATTGCCCCACGGGATTGAACCAAAAGCTACCCTCCCGAAACGGGAACTCGCATTTATATCCATCCCTCGGGTTAGGGTTGAATCTGTGGGTGGGTGTAGAAAGGAAACGGAACCGAGTGACGTTTGTACTACACGCAAACGCGACAAACGGACTTAATGATAATTTGAGGGTACGATTTCAAGCCGACAATTAAACTCGGCTAATTTAACCGGGACAAATGAAACCGCAACTCGTGGGTCATTTTACAAGCAGAAAACGTTATTTTATAACTATACGTAGCAATAAATATAATTTAACAATCGATTCAATCTCGATTACAAATATTTGTTTCTTTTTCTAAATAATGTACACCAAATAAAAGAAGACGCTTCATCCAAATTACGATCGAAATGACTCTACAAAAGACCATCAACATAATTAACAACATAACGACAGAATGATTGCTAACAACTACGAAGGCACGCGCCGAGCGCCAGATGGCCATCGACAGACCACTGACAACAATCCGACGAAAAAAAAATCACAAACAACCGGAAAAGCTTACACGGCCATAGCGCATATAAACGATTGACAAAATACATAATTGTACAGCGTATAGCGAAAATGCGTACATAGATGCTGCGTGCCTAGTGAACTAGGCCACATCGGATTAGGCCCGCAAAGGTGGCTGGGGTCGTGTGATCAAAGTAGGGAAAATGTCTCGCTTAGGTGATTTTGACATTGAACTGCCTAACCGAGTGTTAACCTATGCGAGTTTTTTGGGGCGCAAGCGATGGCTCCAACAGTGACCAACGGCCATCGCGGTCACGGTACATTGGCGATGGGTCGGCTAATTAGCCGTATTTTTAATTTAATTTATTTTTTTACTATGCGTAAGCATCCCTTAAATTACTCTGGTTAAAGATGATGATGGTGAAGATGTGGTGCGCGAAAATTTAGTATTTTTATACGAGGTCGTAATCACCCGATTTAGATTAATTATTTTTTTCGAATATTTAACGCTTCAAAAGTATCGCTTTGTGCGGTTTGATATTAAATTAATTAAAATTCAGCGATAAATTAGACGAAGGTCTTTTTAAAAAGTGGAAAAAAGCCACAAATGCCTAATGCCGACTTTATCTTAAATACTCCCTATTAGGTAGACCGGAAAATCAAATGTAACAGCAAACCGTAAAACAATGCCAGATAAAAGCTTATAGTGCCACCGGATTCCTGCCTTTAAAACCCACTTAATCCTAGCATTCGTAACTGTAGGGATTCGAAAAAGGTATATAAAAAGCTACAGAAGAGGATTTATATATTTTACAGGACCATGAAGAAAAAAAACGCTAAAAAGGATATGAACATATCGCATTTTTCAAGATAAGAGTGTCGGGGCCGGCTGTTATAGAAGTATTTTAGAAACTCGCGTGTATGTAAAAAAAAATATTAAAAAATACACATACACGATTATCGGTCTCGTATAAAACTAATTGTAACGCGTTCGTGAAAAACGAGCTCGACCGTCTGAAAAATCGTAAATTCAGACGAGGGGCGAACCGTAAAAATTAACATTGACTTTTCATTAGCATATTCGTGTTTGCGGCCATTGTTGGCCGTTTTATTTTTTCATTATTATTTCGTCGTCGTTCTTTTTTCCCTCAGCCGGAAAAGACCGAACTTTCGGATTACTTAGTTGCCTTCTCATTAACATACGACCGAGGCCTAACAGAATGTTTCATGCTAATCGCGTACGACGATGTAAAATGCGAATTTCCCAAACGGATTCTAACTTTAAACAACATTTACGGATATCTAACATATTATTTTATACAAAAACCAACTATTGACCATTAGAAAAACATGAAACATCCCCATATTACTTTCTATATACAATATGAAAACACTTAAGCATTCACAGATGCCGTTCAACATACAAAAATCGATTACAACTACTTCAAAAACCACCCCATATACGAACAGAACCACTCTTCCGACCCACTTAAAAGCACACTAAACTCAAAACTCGACAAAAAACCCGTCACATATCGAATCTAGACTGAAAAAAACCCGAAATTGGCACACTATACTCCCGATTGTGTGCCATAATGCGTATTCGGAGTCACATTAACGGCCGCCTTTATGCGAGCTGTCATTGTTGTAACTGTTGTCTGCGAGAGTCGGCTTGTCGAAATTTTGCATTATTCTCGACAGAGACGACACCACGCTGGGTTGCTTTATCATTATTGTCGGGTGTTATTGTGTGTTTTGTCAAAACTACACGCGATTCGAAGCCCGGACACAATGGTTCGAGTGGTGTGTTCACATTCGCGGGAAAGCCCGAGGGCCATTGTAAAATTTTGCATCAAGTAATTATTACGTGTCGTACTCGTACGCGATGATGAGATTCGTACGTTTTGAATATAATTATAATTGTGTACGTTTATAAATTGTATAAATTCCGGTTTTAATTAACGTTGAAGCAATGAGGAATTGTATTTAATTCAAAAATATTGTAAAAAAATTTAATTTGAATTTTAAACCGTTAAAAAAAGTTGTAATCCGACTAACGCGGCGGGCGCAATACGGCGAGCTTTTGAGCTTTCGCGCTCACAATGGCGCGTTCAACCACGCCGACTTTCAATCGGCAACATTCGCTTTATTTTTTCCACGTACACAGATCATAACCTTTTTTAGTGTGCATCTGCACGTGAGTGCAACAAGCAGCCGTTCATATATGCGGCTGCAGTGCATAATGCACAGCAGGGCCACTTCGGAAGCTCGCTCCTGAAGTTCGAGCAACCGTAAAATCCCTTGGGCGATTTCAGAATGGAAACAGAAATTTAAAAAAAAAACTATTTTTTGATATACATGTACACTGGTGTCGCAGCAGCGGTTCCCAAACGTTTTTGCCTCTAGCTGCGGCTGAAAACAGAAATCTGAGCGCGTTAGTTTGTGTGGAAACATACATTGGGAAACACTGCTCGTACAATCAACATTCATGACGGGATGATCGAAACGGATTTTTTTTCAGTATATCATGAATATTAAAAATATTTTTTGATATACACGTAAAAATTTATTGAATGTTTTTTTTTAATGGTTTCCGTTTCGATCATGCAACTATTTCGTAGTGATTTTTGAATAAAGACATATCAATATGAGACAACAATGAAAAACGTAGCAAATGTGTGATTCTAAATGAATTTCATGCAAGGTATGTAAAAAAAAATATTGTTGCAGTGAATTTTCTAAATTACATGAATCAATAATAAATAAAATAAAAAATAAAAATTCATATAAAAAGGGTAGGGGTGTAACCTGGATAGCGACACTTGCTGTTGTTGACAAAATTTATTTCAAAAAATTTTGATTTACTTTTTTTTTAAAATGTCAAATATTTGAAAAAACAAACTTTTACTGTTGATCATAAGAATGGACATAAACACAATTCGATAACACACAGAATAGACATATTTTTGGACAAAAATAAATAACAAAAAAATCGGCACGAATGAAACACATATACTACAAGCTTTTTTGAAAAGAAAAATGGTCGGATTAGCAGTGTTCATTTCTCAAAACAATTTTGACACATGAAAAACACATCAATATATAATAAAATATAATTTTTACAGAAAAAAGTGTTTGTGTGTGTATCTGCTGATAATCCTCCAATGTTTTTTTTTTTATTTTTATGAATAATAAAACCTGTCGACGTGACCGTAAGTGTGCTTCCAGATGGTTAGTCGTCACAAGCAGCAACAAGCAGTCGCCCAACCCTTGGCTACACCCCTGGCCCGCCAAGAAGCCCGAGCTTCATGATGGCCCGAAAGGGTCGCACGGATCGCGGGGGGACGGGGGACGGGGGAGAGCATACCTGTCGGGCGCTTTCATTGACAGGCACCTGAAAAAGAAAGAAATTCGAACCAATTCCTTGAATGTAAAAGTTTCAGGGGGGCACACACACAGTGTTTGGGAAGTAATTTAAAGAAAAAAAAAATTTTTTTTTCGTGTGAAATTTTTTTTTAATGAATAAATAAGCCTTTAAGTGCATGCACGTAGCGCGTTCGGTGTGCAAAACTAATCGCAATTCATAAAGAAAAAAGCTTGAGAATGCAAGTTGAAAATTTGGCGTTTTCGTGATTTTTATTTTAATGATTTTTTTTTTAATAAGAAGCTGAATAATCTATGGTAACTATTAACGGGATTTTCGTATCATGCTTAATATTTTAAAAATTCTACTTGAGTTATATATAAAATAATTGGGGAAGATTTATAAAAAGTTTATTGAAAAATTAAAAACTCAGATAGATTTTCGTAAATATAATATAACTATAATTTTCATTCTAACAAACCTATTTTTGAAAAATATAAAAAAAGGAAAAGGTCAAAATGGTTGGAATTCATAAATTTGCAATATGCCATTTAATTAGTTGAATTTTTTTGATGTTTTTTAACCAAACTAAATTATCTCACTGATTATATGGCAACATACATCATACAGAAATCGAACAAAACACGTTACAAATAAATTATTTAAATAAATCGATAAATAACGGATACAAAAAAATTTCCGTTGCTTATCGATCATATTCATTTCGCACAGTAGAATATGAATAAAATAAATATCCGTGTGAATTACAAAAAAGTTCAAAAACTATTGTAAGCATGATGGTACGCATTCGAATGTTGTATATTGTTAATAGTCCAGTATGCTCATTTAATACGTTCTGCGTGCTTGAAAAAACTTATTATTGTTCAATCGTGACAGTTATGATTGATTAACACCCATATATGGGAAGCAGCATTATTGTAATATGCGCGATATTACAATAATAAAAAAGTACGCAATAACAGATTGCGACAACTGAACTGATCAATAATTTTCGCATATTTTATGCCTAAGTGTATTTGCTCGAAGCACGTGTATTAAAATAACAAAACCGCGAGTGTTTCGATAACAATGTTATTCTTTGAAACTTTCAATACCTTCTGCTTTCAAAGTGGCGATTCAATACATTTTTTTTAATTTAATTACTCCGGTGGGGGTTCGAACGAAACGGAAAAAAATCGGAGAGCTTTCGCCAAAATTGAATTATAACGATGAGCTTTTGATATTCGATACGACTCATTGTTGTTTCTGAAAGGTCATACTGTTTATTTTATGAATTACCAAAACATTCGCACATAGAAAAAAATCGTATTTATACATTCGCGCCGATGGGGGAGATCCAACCAGCAATTAAGACATTGCGGCAAACAATAATACACGCTTTTGACCCTCGTACCCCACCGGGAAAAAAATAATATTTATATAAAGGGCAATATCGATCGATAAAAAAAGCAATAACATTCGGATGACGTTTGAAATATAATAATACAGCAACAAAAGGTCGTGCGTGTCATCTGCCGTTAAAAAGTGCGCACGATGACTGATGATCAATCTTTTCATTGAACGCTTCGTTTTATAGGAAGCCGTATTCGAATTTATTAATTTACCGGCCAAACACTATCTGGTCGAGGGATCTGAAATGATTTACGAAGGATATTCGGTGTGCGTATGGCGAAAAAAAAATGCTATTACGACTAAGATACGAGACGTTCCGGGGAAAGATGACTAAAAGTTACCATTTATCATTTGACCGTTGCCGCCCAGCTCGAGATGATCTACCGGTCGGGAGTGGTTTTGTCTTATTGTTGAACGATTTTATATATTACAATACGGTCAAAGGTATAGTTTTTTGGCCGGTTCGAACTGTATAATTGATATTTGATTGAGTTCGAGAAATGAAGGCGAGCTCTCTCATTGTCGACAGCGTTCGACGCCTCATTAATACTTATTTTAAAAACTAAATTTGTGCCGGAATATTAATAAAATATGCATCGTCTGTACGCAATATATACGTGGAAACTTGTTTCGATAATAATTAATCATCTTTCCGAGATGTATTACGGCCCAAAATCGTTTATTTTCACAAAAGAAAATAGTCCATTTGTTTTCGTTCTCCCCATACAATATATATAGAATGTATCTTGTGTGATTGGTATCTGACACGAGTTTCGAAGCGTTCTTTAATAATTTTTTTCCGATGACGTCGTAATCAACGATAATTATCGAATAGAATTCTTATCTGCTTTGTAAGCGTTTGATTGACAGTATTAAAATTATTTGTTTAACATTTTAATTCGGCCGATATCATCATCGCGTCTGACTTATTTATAATACGATATTTCTTATGAATATTTTTTTAATACTTCAAAAAAAAATCATTGAATGGCACAAACATTCAATGAATGAATTGGAACAAAAACACATTGACCATTCCAAAATTTTTTCAATCCAATTCCGAGACATCCCGCCGTTAATAACAAATAGTTTTTCGAATTCGGGGCGCGGATCCCTTTGTTTCATTTTTTTCAACGACCCACGTATGATGAATGTGTTTCCTTCACCATAAAAATATAAAAACGCGGGTCATTCTAAAAACTAATTTTATAAGAAATCATTCGAACGTTTTAATCGTATATCAATATTAGAATGCCCTAAAAACAATCTAACGTTTATACAGAATCTAAAGACAAAGCTTTCATATTGAATCTTACGCAGACCGAAATTAATTTGTAATTCAATTAATTTTTTGATTCTCCATTCAATACGTACTGACAAAACCCTCATTTACGCAACAACCACTCTAATATTTACTTCTGGGAAATTGTATGATCAGATATGATTGAATAACCATTCAAAAAATCGTAAAAAATAAAGCCTTGATTCTAAATAAGAGTTTGACCCGGCAAAGTCGCACCAATGCACATAAACAAGACATCGCCGTCGCAAATTGTCACGATGCACTAATGGCGCAATCAGCATCGTCTGTGTCTCATGAGTGAGAGATGGCACAATTTGAATTGGCAGACAGACGTATGAATTACTATTATAATTTGTGTGTCAGCATGTCCGTTCAGCTGTGCGAGGGGCGACTGCACTAGGCCAATGGGACTAAATGCATTGCCGACGATTGCACACTTATTGTCTGCATCCCGTCTACCTTGGAAATGCATATGCTCGTGTGTGTGTGCATGCCCGATCATGAGCAGTTCTGGCATGTTGATATCGTTTCGCAATTTTAGCTAGGTTATTTATCGTTATATTCGTTGTAAATCATTCTAAACGAGATTACGTTCCGATTACCGTTCGTTGGGTTTTTAATTGTTTGTGAATATTTCCGTTTTGTACGAATGTTAATTGAATCGCGTAATAAGTGTGTAATTATATTGTTCGAGTGCGCATAAGTTTTTTTTTCGAATTTAATTTGAGATGTGCAATGTTAGATAATAACTGAATTAATTTTGAATTTCTAATATGCACTAACAACTATTGTAGATCAAGGCTTTTCTATTATGATTGGAAATTTTTAAAAAAGATAATTATCAAAAATTTTAATAATAAAACCACCTTTATCAAATAATCTCATATGAACAATATACCATTCCATCTACCTATTAAATATCACTTAACTTCTGATATCGATTAGAACCAGTGCCTCCGATAAAACTAAACCATCCACTATATCTATTATTAATTCGATAAAACATATACCCGATCAAATTCGCAAAATACATTTTATAATGAGCTCTCGTTTCACAAATCCGAACACAAACTTAATTTAAAAACACATTCCGTATACAAGAGCAAACATGCACCCCCGCGCAACGAAAACGCAAGAAAGCGCAGCATCCGAATAATATTAAATATTGTACGTATAATATTTAACCCCCGGCGAATAAACACGGAATCATCCCTCGCTCCGTCTCGACTAATGACGTTTAATAGTTCATATTTTTGGTGAATTAATTTGCGAGCTACAAGATTTCGGGATGGGCGTACCCCCGGGGCGGGTGGCCGCCCAACTCCCACTTCTTCGTTGTTCGGGTTGTAGGGTGGAAGTAGGCGGATTATGAAGGAAAATACACCCGAGTGTAACTCGATATTATAACATTTCTACATCCAGCAGTCGTTGTTACTTAAGACTTTGGGCGTGCAACTTCGACTCGTAGTGATACTGCGAGAATTAGTTGAATAATTTAATTTTTTTGTTAATAATAATTGGTATGTAGGTTATAATTTGATCGTGAAAATAGAAGCATAGAGATATTTGATTTAAATGAAACATTAAAATTCATTTAGTGAAAAAATTCGTTAACATCCAAATACTGGGATTAAAGGTAATAAATTTTTATTCGAATTTAAATATATAATATGTTCATTAACATTTTTATGTTCTATAATGATATATATATATTTAAAATTAAAAATAATTTAAACAAAAAATTAAATAAAATTTAAGATGCAGAATTGACACGGAGAAACAGTAGGAAAACTCTTGCGAACAGTTGAAACGTAAGTAGGTCTTGGGTTGCTTGTTATAAGCATGTTAATTAGACCGGGCTGAATCAAATATTCCCGCTGTCTTGCCTCCCTTACCCTGAAAAACCCCCATCAAAATCCACCCCGTACGAATTCCACCCTCGCAACTCTGGAGAGGAAACCTCCCCGGAACAACCCCGAACTGCGAACTGCGGCGAAAAACTCACACTTTTACTTATTCATACGGCGAATGATTGTCGCATTCGTGTTAATATTAATAGTTGCTGATTAAGCCGACAAATTGGCGGATCCCCGTGCAAATTATTCCGAAGCAGTGCGTTTTCGCGGTCTAATTTCGGTCGTGCGCCACATACAAGATTCACGAGCAATCACAACTGCGTATTCGACTCGTTATAAATTCGAGTTAGTATGGTTTACGCGACTAACATTGCGGCTTATTTATTTAGCCTCAGTCAAATTGAGTTCTGAATATTTGATTGTGGAGCCGTCTTGCACGAGGCACGCTCGCAAAGTTAAGTTCGAAAGCCCTGAGAGAAATTCGGAATCGAGTGACTTATTCATCGATATCGATGCGGAATGTTTGAGGTGGATTTTCTAATGTTTGTATGTGTGTATGTGTTCGAGTTTATTAATATGGTGAAGGCTGCACGTTGGGAATTATTATGCAAGTGCGATATAAATCATATTTTTCTAATGTCAGATTTGCATTTAGTACGGTAAAAAAAATATCATTATTCTTTCTGGGTTTCGTAATAGCAATTGTGAAATTCATAAAGCGGTGAAAGAAATTAATTAAATCGAAACAGAAGCAAAATTATCTTACAAAGAAAATAATTATCATTTCGTTATTGTATTGTTGAATTTATTAATTATTTTCAATTATATTTTATGTACGTTTGAATCGTAATTTATAGAGACGCAATAGCGCAACGCAAACAGTAGGACGGGATTATTAAGCGCATTAAGCGAAATGTTAAATTTTAATTTATCGCCGTTATCAGTTTCGGATTGTTTCGTGCAAACAAGAATTCGCTGTGGGGAACGAAATCTCGGACTAACCCTTCTAGCGTTCTTAGACTCTCATTACTCACCCCGATCCGAGTAATTGGAGTTGTTACGGCACGACAAAGAATTATTTCGAAATCATTAGAGTTTTTTTCGAAAATAATCCCGACCGAGGATTAAAATCTCGCTCGCGTAATTCCGTACGATTTTCCGCAAACACCTGTCCGTTCATTTTTTATTTTAATTTCAATTTTTTCCAGAGAAAAATCCGACTTAATCCCGACGCTTAATCATACCGCGATTCGAGCTAAGAATATATTCGGGATTTTTGTCTGTCTGTTTATTTGCCGTTTAATTTTATTTACAATGGATGTAGAGTAGGTGGATGAGACGAGGTGGTCCCCTTTAGCAATAATCGCTTTACAGTATGTTTGTTTTTGCAAACTCGATTGCCTTTTACTTTGAAAACGCGAATTCGGCCCGATTGTTTTATTGGGCCGAATTTTCAGGCTTAAAACGGTACGTAAACCGATTATTTCGATGGGGATAATAAACACGAGAAAAACACAAACAGCCCCGAGTGAGAGACAGATAAAACGTTGATATAAAAGTTTTACATCGCTGTACGAGTGATAAAAGGCATGTTAATTTGACGATTCGACAACCGCACTTAAGGTATCACCTTGATAGCTTCATATGTGAGTCGGATTTAACTTCACGATGATTCAAATTGTTTCATAGCGATTTTAACAATAATAAACCGTTCACATAATTGTTTGAGATTATTTTGTTTGTAGTAGCGCTGTAACAAATTCGTTTTCCTTTGCACAACGCTTAATCATACATAATGCGCGTTGTGGGCGTTTCGTTAGACTATTGTTTGAAGAAAATTATTATCTAGTATTGGAAAACTCATAGAATCATTTCGAATTGTAGCAAATATTTATAGACTAGAAATCAAGCGTGATTGCGCCGAAGTGCACTTAAAAATATTTGCGTAGAACTTTGTTAGAGCACGAACGTTGCTCACGGCATCGAATACAACAGTACGTTCCGAAACTTTTAACAGGTTATATAAAACGTAATTTAAATGAGATAATATGTACATAAGTCATCGCCGTTATCGTAAAATCATACATTCAAAAGAAGACATTCACGAAAGTCAAACACATATTATAATTCCGCGTCGTAAAAATCCGCCTGAGGCTCTGAACAGCTGAAATACTTCACTACGAATCAAACACATCAATTTTTCGAAGCGATCAATCATACAAATTAGAACTTCGCCAATTTTATCACAAACCGTCTCGCATCTGCCGCGTCGTAATTTAATTAAATGCGGGAACGATTACGCACGTTTTACATACATATGTACACGCAGCAGTTAATTACTCGAAATAATTATATTCGTTTAATTAAAATTCAATGCAAAATGGGCGCTTTCGACGGAACAGCCTGTTTATTCGTACGTAATACGGCTACGGTAGCCGTTTAGCCGGTACAGGGCGATTGCACAACACTTGTGCATTCGAATAATTGCATTCGCATTCGTTTCTACGTAAAATAAATACGCATCGTGGAAAACGCGATGGAAACGAGTAAAAAGCGATTTGAATAAACGATCAATTTTCGAGTTAGCGGTCTCGAAACGCAATAGGGCAATCAGCGGGAGAGAGTAATGGATTTCGGGCGTCAACGCTAAGTACGCCCACTTTTCCATTTTTTTCACGAATTTTCCTGATATTTAAATGCTCGCTAATTTTTGACTTGATTGATTGGCACTGCTGACGCAATATCGGCGCGTTTTGTTCCAACGAAAACGTGTATATTCCCGTGGGGAGAAAGGGACTCGAGCACGCGAGCTTGACTGACGTGCTTTGAGGAAATGGCCAGATATTTGCATAGATATGTTCAGACTTATCCGCAAACATCTGCCTTGTGGACGAGCACGAAAAAAAGTTCGACGAATCGATACTTTTTGCCGTATGAAAAAATATCGTGCGATGATGCGAATTTGCGCGCGCATTCCTCTGAAAAGACCACGCGGGTCGATATTCATTAAATGCACACTCGATTTACATTTAATACATTATAATTTATATTTCAATCATATTGCAGATGGAACATATCAAATTATATGATGAAAAAGTTGCGAATGCGATTCGAAAATTGTGAAGACTGAGAGCGTTTTTCGCATCGGTCTAAATTGCTGCGCATTTTACGATCATGCGTTCGAAATTATTTTTGTGGAATATAATCCTATTGGTCTCAGAATCATCACATATACAAAAGGTGGTTGCAAATTTACGTGTTGTACGTACACGTGTATACAGGTATAAAATGCAAAACGCGAACGAATATCAAAAACACGGCCGTCACGCGATGATCGCGTCCCAAAACGACTTTCGAGACGAACACGAAACTTTTATATTATATACACAGAATATACGGAGAACTTTTATTATTTTCCCGAATCCTTAGACCGCCAAGGAAGTCGTCGATCGCACACAACTTTATTGCGAAAAAGTCCTCGGGGACGTCACGATACGAGGCCTATTCGAATCGCGATTTTTCGCCAAACCAAAAGCCGAAAACCCCCTACAATTTCGCCCGAAATAATGGCTACATGTGTAGATTCGAATTGCACATTGTTCCTAAGAAAAGACCAGTTTCCCAATCATTAATAACGACCGTCTTACGTTTGATTGCATTTGGAAAATTAATGCGTTGTTGAACAATTATCGTGGTGAAAAATCGTTCGAGAAACGTGCGCCGATTTCTCATTGTGATAAATTACTTTTTGACACCACTTTTGACACTATAGTGCAAAATGTATTATAAAATATACGTGTCGCAAGTCGATTGCGTGTGAAAAATAAACACATATAGCGCGAATATTTTCCGAGAAAAACTAATCATCATAATCGGATGACATACATTTTTCGTTGTCGAAATTCAATTTTCGAAAAGTTCGTACAAAGTACGCGTTTTGCATACACACGCAAAAACATCAAAACTGACGCAACGAAAAGGTTAACGCCAACTGTGTTATTAAAATTCTCGTTTGCTGATAAATTGCTATGCACAAATTATACACCTGATGCGTACGCACCGGAATTCGATTTTTCAATTTCGCTCGGAATCAATATTTTTTCCTCGGATCGATCATTTTTTACGTACTTAATCCCAAACGGTTCGTTTCATAATTGAATTCTTGCATAGAATCGTAAAAAGTATTTAATTCTCGTTTACGCTTGAATAGCAACAAATACGAAGCATTTAAAAAGCGACTCTGACTAGACAAAGCTCGTCCGTCCGGCGACCGCAACGGAAAAAATTTCCGATAAAAAAAATGTATATACAAAATACGAAAAACACGAGATATGAGACATCAATCGTGGCCACTTTTACTATTAAACGAAATCCGGCCACAAATTGAATCGGACCGTCTTTTTGTGTCGAAAATCAAAATTTTCAAAGTCATGCGCGATCGTAGTAAATAAAATAAAAAAAAACGAAAAATTTTATTTTTCACCGAAAATCGATCTTCAGTTATGGTCATTTTTCGGCTTCTGGTTTTTGCTCCATATAAAAAATGACTCGTTATATAAACAATGGAAAAAATGCGATTCGACACGTTGCAGCCTTATTCAAAATAAACCGTATTTTGAATTCGATTTTAACACGTGAACCACCGATTCCCAAAACGAAACGGATTTCAAAATTAAACGCAATATTATCGATGAGCGATTTAAACGCTTTCGCCATACATAACACGCGAATAATACTCGTTTAGCCCGCGGCTGTGCGAATCGCCTCACCAATCGCGGTCTTAAGCGATTCGTGTGACGTTATAATTGGTGAAATGCAATTTTCGATGCAGTTTCGACCCTTCCAACAATACCGTTTTGTACCATTGCATTCTCCACATTCGTCCAAATTATCGCGATTCGAAATACCGGGCTGCTTAACGCCATCAAGATCAGCGATGACCTCTATCTTGACGTGGAAATTCGCAAATTTCTCGCTCTTCGGATAATTAGCGGCGCTCAAGAACAATGAGTTTGGGCAATGTTGATTATTATAATAATAATTACTAGGCATTTAGAGCGATTTCTATTAGCGTAACGTCTGTACGAAACGGAAATATTTCGCCGCTGGCGAACCGCGACGTTTATCTCGTATAGTTGATTATCTGTTATTTAACGCATATCGTTGCTGTGAAAAATTCGATATTCAAATCGTGATATGCATATCTGTTTCGTAATAAATTCTGAAATATATTCGTTTGAGGAAGAACCTTTTCCTTGAGCACCTATCACATTCGAAGAAAAGTAAAAAGATAAGCCACGTCAGATTACAATTTTTCTTAGCGGTAAAATAAAAAAGAGTCTGATTAATTAATATTATTTTTCGACGTTACGTTTTAAGCTCCGAAAAGGCATTTTTTTACGCCCACAAACGTGTAGGATGGGGGTTTGTTTTGAGCGGAAAAAAAATTCGATGGGGTTAGCTGAAAAAGGCCGCAGTTGTATTAACCCAACTACCCACCTCCCGAATGTAAGAATGTGATTAATTGCCGAAAAAATCCTGAAGAGCGGAATGCTGGAATGCCAATGGACAGGGAGAACGGGAAAAGGAGACTCGATTGAAATTTAAAAGGGCGCCCTTTTTAATTAGACCCATGAAATTGCTCCGGGAATTCGGCACATACTTAATAAACACGAAAAAATCCGATTCGATAAATGTTTTCATTGTATTTGCGACCGAACGAAAAAACACGGCAAAAATGATAACGAAATCGAAATAATAGCTAACGATCGTTATTGTGAAAAGACCGATTTTTTCCGATACAATCCCATTGTGTTTTGAAATACCCAATTCGGTAGTTCTTTTGTTAATTAAGTATACATACATTTCTGTTTCCATATATTCGTGTGTATGCGGCACAGTTGCTTCGGATTCGAACAACCGACAAAAAACTAATATTGCTACGGCAACAATAATCTCTTTTGAATAAAAAGAACTAATATTAAACGCAACAGATCAGCGTGATGCAGCAACAATGCAACGGTTTAACAGCGCATCGTTTCATACCCCCGAAAATTTGAGCTATGGGTGCATAGTATAATATAATAACACGATATTTCTACGAATGAAAAAATGAGTTTGATCCATACGAGTTTTGATTACACAATGAAATTTTAAATACGATCCAAATATGGGATTCTCCGAATTTCGATTGAAATATTCATATTCGATATATAAATTGAAAAAATTCCTTTCGATGCGATTTGATTTTGTAATTTCGGTATGGTCGAGTTTTAATTTAAAATAGTTTTGTATGCGTGTTATGCGATCATTGTTGATACCTTTTAGCTACCGTGACGCAACAAAACTGCAGTGGTTCAAATAAATATTTTTTCACGTGTCCTACTGCAACGCACTCAAATCGACATATATCATAAACCTTCGGTTTTCGAAATAATATGTATTTACAAAAAAATAATAATATTCATTTGCATTAAATTAAAGTTTAATAACATACCTAGATATTATAGTTCTTTAAAAATTCAAAGATTATTACAAAATGATTTTTCATTCAAAACTTCGTATCTTCGAAAAAATGTTGCCAATCCCGCGCATATGTTTACTTTTTTTAATATCATCATCCCCTTGCCGTTTTTTACCATATCCTCCCTTTGTGCGTCGCCTCTGCCGCGCGATGAAGAATCAAATTGTATCAGCTTTGAAAGTATAATGGATAGGTTTGTGTGAAATTGAATATGACTACTATGAATTGGCAAAAAAGTGCCCGAGCACACACGTGAAAAAAAAACCCGTATCATAAACGCAGCGTATACGTAATACATGTGCACACTTCACGAACAACACCGCCGGCTAAATGATAATTTAAATTCTACACAATTCGAAGAGGAGGACGGGTCGCCATTTTGTATTATTACTATCCGAAAAACCGAGGGGATTCCATATTCCTTTTTTTACGGAACATTTCTCGTATACAAAGAGTCGGCCATTTTGTCGGGAGTTCAATTTGCATATCGTTTTCAATACGCGAAAGGATTAGCCGAGGCTTTCGATTATCAAAATAATCCAAAGAAACAAAAGTGTCGCCGAAATGCGTAAAATATCGCATTACAGAAGTGACAGGGTTCATTTGCATAGTCGCTGATTTTAATTTTCATATCATACGTTTTAATGCGAGCGTTAAAAAAAATCGTTTTATTTATATTAAACTTGTTGTCTTTTCGCAAATTCGCACACGCGAAAAAATTCCCAAATCGTTAAATTATCATTAAAGTTTTTATGGGTTTTCGCACTCGAAACGCGCGCTAAAATAAAATTCTAGTTAATACAAATGTTTTTATTGGCGTAATAAAATTGTTTCGATTCAAAAGCTTTATTATGATTAGATTATTAAAAGAATTTCACTCCACATATAAATTAATGTTACTATGTATTTGATTCGAGCACACGTGAACTTCGAATGGGAGTATTTTTATTCACGCTTTTTTAATATTGTATTAATCGATGTTAATCTAAGACACGATTATATTCATTATATTGCTAACGATACGCATCGCATGTGCACTCGTTAAATTAATGAATAATTTATGCACATACACGAAAAAAAAGTGCATTACATATGAACACGTTCATACTGAGATACAACGTCGCGATTTCGGAACAATATTTGTTTTATATATACACAGAATCCCAATCTTTTCATCCGTATCTTTAATCAAATTTAAAAAAAATTCAAACATGATTATAATCCATTTCTTTCAATTTTACACGAGAAATCGATTCATATTCGCCCGATGCCGTTACACACTGTTTAATGAACTTCATCGCAACGAACCGCCAAAAAAACGATAATTAAAATATACGGTGGTAAAAATACATACAAACACAAGACTGAGCATCTAAAAAAAAGAGATTTCTTATGAAAGAAGAAGAATAGTGGTCGAACTTGACCCGTACCGGTCAAAAGTCTCGCGTATGAATATCGGGACCGCTTCTTATACACCGTAGAGGTCCAAAAGTCCGAAATTTACTTACACGATCACAAAACCCGGCACTTTTGTGTATCGGGATGTTACACCAAGACATAGGCGCTTACTAATGGTATTATTAAAACGTCTTCCTAATTACACGTTACATCAATCAGACGTGAAATGCTCCGTTCGAGCTGCTTTTGTTTGCCACCAGTTCGGACGAATCGTACGGAATTGTTGAATACGACTTTGAATCGTATGCATACATTACACGTGTTATTAATTGATCTGTCGGTATTAATTGATATTTTTTATGACGCGTTCGAAAGTACCTTTTGTTTTATATATTGATTGAAACGTGTTTACTTTTGAAATCATCCGAAAGTTATTAAGTATAATATAAAAATTTCATATCTGTTATCATTGAAAACAATATCCGCATTCAGCAAAATTATCTGAGTTATTGTATTGTAGTCAAGTAATTTCTATGCATTACTCACAACCATAATTTAATGCAAATAATCGAAATGTCATACAGCATACGAAGGCAATAAATTATGCAGAATCGAACAGCCATAAACGTACACACAACATTTAATTTATGCGCTCAATACTTTATCAGAGAATTGTACCTTTCTTCACCATTCGGGAACCACTGATCGAATCGAATATACGCCACATATGAAGCACACATATGTGGCATATCGACAGGGATCCTGTGCTTTCGATATGTGATGACTGCGGTAATGACAGGGCGGCTCGTTGCCCGGAGTGTGCCTAGTGTACGAAACCGCCATTACACGATCGCACAAAGGAAAAATCACTCATGAAACCGATCGAACACGTTCTCCGTGCCATACAAAGGCCGACAAAAGCGAAAATGATCAGTCGCCGGTTGTAAAAAGTCAGCTCGGATTCGATCGGTGTGAGAAAAAAGTGTATCGAGGAGTGCTGGATGCAAATCGGTCGCGAGCTTTCGAAATTGTAGGCGGCCCGCGTAATCTGCGGGCCAATTTGTAATGTTTAGATGTAATCCGCTTTCGATTATATTGTGGTGTCCAATTATGTAGGATTAGGCATGTCGTGGATTGCGCGAGTATAATTAATCGATTGATGGAAATTCTAATGTATGAAAAAAATGTTTGAAAATAAATTTTAATCGAAAATCTATAGGTACGTGAGATTGTGATGAACGATATTAATAGTTTTGGTCGCTTGAAATATTTGTATTCGTGTGAGGAAAGTTTTAAAATATTCAAAGAAAAAATGTATGAATGTTTTCAGTTTGTAATGCCCACGTAAACTATTTAATTTGATGGCCAACAAGTTTCACATCGTGTGACTTTTCCTTTTAAAGGATTCATCAATGATTAAGATTCTAAATTTTCTCTTCTCAATAATTTATATGAACTGTGATAAAAAAAATTATCATAGTAATTGAATTTATTAGCTAATTTGTAAAAAATTCAAAATGATACAAACTTTTTTAAATAATTTCATAATAATACAAATCTAAAACTATCCAATTCTTTTATACCATCAGCAAGATATTCGAATATTAAAATAAAAAAAAACGACTTCATCAAACAACAAACCTATGAATCAACATCCAAAAAATCAATAAAACTATCAAAATACAGCCATCCAAATACGCTGACAAACAAAAAAAAAACTAAAAAACCCACAAAGATACAGATGTCTCGAGAACCGCCCGTAGAGAGGCCGCGCTAAACGCAAATTAATAAAACGTCCGATAGAGCGTCCGCCGCTATCAATCAACAATTTATCCTCACGCATCCACAATAAGCAACATTATAATATAATATATCGTTCGTTACATAATATACGACGTGTAGGAGCGCATTTCGATACACGGCCAATAAGTGGGAGCAATATGGAGGCACTCGAGCGGACGCGGCTCCTTTCATCTGGGCGCATCACGTGAATTCAATAAATCCGTAATTAAGGGGCACGTCATTTAAACGTTCGGTTTTACGGTGTCGGCCTTTTGTCCGCGCATGAATATATTAATTTGTCGAAAAAAATCAACGGCCGATTCTGTACGGACGAAAGCTCTTTCACGAGTGTTGATTCGGTGATCTATTCTGATCGGTTCATAATTTTTATATGTTTGATATAAAGTTTAGTTTAAGTTGATCATTTTTTTTCTAATTATTAAAACTTAATGAAATTTTAAAATTAATTTAAGTGGATATCATGTAGATTGCATATGTCGGAAATAAATCATATTGTTCGGAGTATTTCTTGGGTAGTACGGTCACGGGGTCAAAAATCCCCTTTTCCGTTGCGTAGGTGAACCCTCGAGATAACAAGGATATTGACATTAATTCAGCGCAAAAATGTGGGACAGTCTGCCGGTCGATACAGCCTACATACTCTCCAGTCTGCAGAACAAGGGGCGACCCCGTTTCCATGGGGTTGCAGTTGGACGAACCCCTAAACGAGAAACTGGGGTTGTTATTGCGCCTATGGGATGTCGTGACCGTGAAAAGATTCGACTAATCTTGACTAAAACCCTACAAGCTCCACGGAACATCCACAACAAAGCCTCCATATAACAAAATCGACCTTTATATGTAGCCAATAAAATGTAACAATGTATCATGAAAGTTAAACAATTAAATTTTCCGACAGTGACATTATTCTCGCTAGACTTTTTTGTGTTTTATATGCGTGACCACAAAAAAGGTTATATAAAGTCGTCCAATTGGGCTCCTTGAGGATTTTATGATTCGTTTATGCCCACTCAACAAGGCAGAACTGCAATCGAATACTACGATCTGTCACTTTTACGAGTTGGTGGATGGCACAATTAAAATGACGTGACAGTAGAAAGCCTACGGAAACGAGTGAATAAAAGCCGTATAATAATTATATGAAAAACAAAATAAAAATAGGTGGAGTTCAAGAAAAATTATGCTCGAAAACCGAAACGGTTAGTTGCTCGGTGAGACTGATTATGATTTATGTACCGTGCCAGATAAGATTTCTAAATTTGCGTTCTCGCGCCGCATACGAAAAAAAAAATCGCTTTAATATTCAAAAACGGAACACTTTGTACGTAGTACGCGTTAAATGTAATGATTAAATTATAGAAACTCGTTTTTCGCTTTTAAAAAATGTGTTTTTATTATTTTGCAAGTATAACAACACAAGAAATACTTTTCGTAGTATTTTCGGGTTCGCCAAACTAGATGATACGATGATTGTTGCCGTAAATTGCACTGATTCTAGGTACAGAGATAAGTTAATGCTAATTTATATACGTCAATTGAACGTATTCAAATGTTATTCATTGTCTGTAAAATAATAAATATCGGTAATTGCATAATTATTCGCATCGTACGCGTTCAAGCTCTGAAAGCGCCTCGATTAATTTATTTTGAATCCAAAATCTATCGTATATAAAGATCTAATTTTTCATATATTCTCATATCGTAACATAAACGGTTAATCAGCACGGATTCCGTTAAAAATTCATTCGGTCGTTTTTGCATTTTTAACTATTTTTTAAATAGTATAATATACTGCTTTAAACTCTACACATTTTAAAGACACTTAGTCGACCACTTTAAGATTTACGACCGTACGATTGAAACGTTCCCTTTTTTTTTCAGGGATGCAAAGACCTCCGTTCGGGAAGCCCGTATAATTGCTTAACAACATTCGTGAGATCCCTTTTTTATTATTGCCGTTCCTTAGCATCGTTTTTACGATTCGGAAATCAAAAAAATTACAATAAAATTCGGTCAAAAATAAATGAAACGAGCGAGAGTGTGCGCAAGGTGCGCGCGAGCCGACCTCCAATCGAAATTCGCGGTCGACCGGTGTGCGTTTAACTACCGACTCGATTGCAAGTTTGTATAATATTAATAAAACATTCTTATATCTATTATAAATTTTGAGTTTATTGTTTATACATTGCGCGGTTAAACTCTAACATAATTGATTTATTTTATGCGATTTCGCGCGACGAAAGTGCCCCTTAATCTTTCGGTACGCTCGGAGTTCAACAAGCTTACCTTCGCACGAAACTGAATCGATAAGTTTATTATTATGAAATATAAATTCAAAATATTTGTCGGTCGTATTAAAAGGTTACGTCAAAAATCGTAATTATGATGTTTGAAGCCTTATTATCGACCCGTTGCGTTGTTTGAACGGCGCAGGGCAGAACCCTACTAATTTAGGATCAAATTAATGTGACCGCACGTCTATTTGACCAATAATTAATTTCCGCATAACATCCAAGAACGAAACTAAAAATAAATAGAAAAAAAGTGAAACATAAATACGCTCTGAAAACGTAATTTTTCATCGACGATATCATTAATCGTTCGATCAGAACGGTGCGTATTGTAATAGTGCCGCCGTAGAAAAACTCGCGTTTATACGTAATAATATAATAGGAAACAACAACAGTATCAAGATCTGACTCCGTTATGCGTACGATTTATTAAAAGCAGTGTTTCAAAGACAAAATATAAAGGCTAATCCATTAATTTGGTGAAGAAGAACACGCGGCGAGGGAACAATGCTCGCCCATTGTTCGTGAATGATAATTAGACGCTTAATGGTCCCAAATTATATAAATAACACGTGGAAACGTTCGAATCGGTACAATAGTAACAAATGAAAATGATAATAATAAATCAACACCGGAGCATTTTTATTGTTTTGCTTGACATTTATCATTGCTACCGATCTGCAGCCGCCCGTTTTCCCAGATACACCAATTCCGCGCTCTCGGGTCAATTTCGAAATTTTCCGCTTTTTTTTCATACGCTATTATGCACGATTTGAATGTATATATTTATATAGAAATTGATGGTTAAATGACTCCATCACAGCATGTGAAAATAGTCGATTTTTGCAGCGGAAATATGCGAAAAAAATGATAATAAGTACGTTTGACTTACCGATTGTTCATTTTAGTACGTACAAATTGAATACGTACGAACATGAAACTAGGAACAATGCACTTCGAGTGAACTCAAATTTATTCTATGTACGTAAATTAAATTGAGAAATACGTCGAAATAGTAGAGTTTGAATAATTTTGACGTAAAATACTTTTCATATGAATATATAGAACGTAAATGTTCAGCAACGAACAATTGATGGATCGTTTGGTACTACTTTTAATTATCGTATAGTTCTGACTTGCTTTGCGTACAATTATACGCAATAACCGACAGTATTTATTGTTATTTTTATGGAAGAAAATTGGCTAAAAAAATTTACACGGCCCATTTCCATTATTCCGACATAAAATTCAGAAATAAAACGGCCTTCTTTCAAACGTTATCTTCACCTCTATGTGATTCCAACTACGCCCACGATTTTTTTCGACGAACTCAAAATCAAAATAACTCCTTCGTTTATTTTTTTATTTTGTTCCCGAAACATTCAAATAAAGCAGTACAAAAATGTGATAGTGTAATGTATTCATTTGGAAACGTATGCATATTACATATTTACGGTAACGGCAAATTAAAAGTCGCTCTTGCGTGGCGACAGTGTAATGTGTGCGCAAGTAACACGATTGTTTAATAATAAATGTTACTTCAATACGACGCACAGAAGAAAAAATGGAAATGAAATTAAAAAAACTAGTTTCTTCTCCACTTGTGACTGGTTTTCATAGTGTAATTTATATTCCCTAAGAGGTGTTATTGTGTGTGAATTTGAGCGGAGTATGGGAAAAAGTGTCTGTATGTGGTGCAGAGACGTTATTGGGATCGTTAAATTGACCGACCGACTCCAATTTCAAAAGCATTATTATTTAATTTAAAATGCAATTTAAAATCAACAGTAAAAACTATTGTTACACTCGTAAATCTATCGGCTGCTATTCAACTCTATGGTATTTTTTTCCGGCGTTCGTTATGGTAGAAAAAAATGCGTTAATTAGGTGTTTATATGGACTCATGTACATGTTCTTGTAAGTTTAATTGTTATTCGACCGAATTTGCAGTGCTCGTCATGAATAACGACCGACGTCAGATTTTATAAATTAGTTTTAATTATTACTAAATTAATTTAAATTTAAATTCATCAGATAGTGATGAGAACTACTATCAGAATTATGATTTATAACGAACGACTTTTCTAATGCATCAAAATTAAAAATTAACATAAGAGTTCGGTAGTACAGAATTTTAAATACAGTTTGTTTTGCGAATATCATAATTTTTTTTCACATTAAAAATTGGATTAAACCATATCAGATCGTTTACCTATCCACAATAAATTTAACTTTTTATATAATGTAAATTGCAAAATTAGGAAAACTCGAGAATTTGAAATACATTAGATATTGATAAATTTACAACGCATTTACCTTATAAAATTTAAATAATTTTTTCATTATTATTCTATTTTATCAGTTAAGTTACACGGGCGTAATTTGTGAGGTTTGATTCGTCGCTACAATGCATTTCCCGTAGAAAAATTTACACGAAAAAAAAAAACCACAATAACCACATAAATACGGATTTTTTTAACATGGAATGTTTTGACTTTCATGTTAAAATATAATTCATACCACATATGCGCATCGCCGTACTGCGGGCGAGCACTCTTTTGATATCGTATGCACGACTTAACACTATCCGAGCACAAATCAACTATTTAATTGCACATCGCAACTGTTATTTATCATCGTATTTTGTTAAGTAATTTGCAATGTGATATTGTTGGAATGCATTAAATGCGTGTATTCGGAAACACATCGAACGTCGGATTAATTGAAGGGTTCCGTAAAACGTACTGGCCGGTGCGCGTTTTAATTGCCCAACTTTGAATTTATCATTCGAATCGTTTCCTACGATTCTTTTTTTCTTCATGATTCGATAGCAACAATGTACCGTAAAGTAGTGCATACACGCTTTCCGGTTATTACGAAAAAATATATAACGAATTTTTATTGTCGATTAGCGCAATGCGAAGCAACGAATCCGTCGAATATTTATTCGATATTTATGTAAAGCGGGTTGCTAAAAACTTTACAAAAGTATTATCGATTAACTAATTTGGAACGTCAATTGGATATGGTCGAAAAAAATAAACTAGTCTGATCACATATTTCGAAACAATTGAGCTTTTAATCGAAACGGAAACCAGTTCGTCTGCAAACGGATACTTTATTTCAATCAATGCTCGCTTAATTGTTGTATCATTAATTAAACTATTAATATGCTGTTTTTTATATCGGATTTATTTTTCGAAAGACCGCTCCGGCATTCGTCTCAATAAATACGACTGTACAAATCTACGCCCAAGCTATTTATCTGAATTATTCATAGTTGTATGATAAATACTGTTGAAGCCTCTCTCGGTCGAAATGTATTAATCATTTAACGCACCGAACGTAATTTTTCATATGCTAGCGCCTCTAATAAAACTTAAACGGAACAATTATACTCGTTTTTTGTCTGACTTCAGAACGATTTCACTTTCCGTGTGTGTTTTGACTCGTGAGCGATGGATTTTATCTTTGAAATGTCTGCGCATTTTCATCTCGTATTCGTGTTTACTGCGTTTATACGAACATAGAATCGTTCTCATTGAGATATCATCTCGTTTAGCGCATATAAAAACTTCTTTTTTACGGTCGTTTTTTACGATTTATTCGAATTGAATGTAATCAATCTTTCTCGCTTCAAATAAACACGAAGAAACGTGCGATTTCTTTGGGAGCGTTTGAAGAAATTTCGCATGTTTATTGATGTTACGACGGAAATAAATACTAATCGGATGTCTTTATGTTATTTTTTTATTGATATGCGAAATTTATTTTGAATATTTCGTATACGGTTGAATAAATTTTGATCAAAAAGTTTGAAGTTTTCAAACTAATATGAATGAAAAAACTTTTTTTATTTCATCGAACATACGATGAATTCACATCAATGAAAAATTTAAAACGACCTTGAATATTCAAATAACTTATTCAAATAAAAATAACTAATCCTCAACCGAACGAAAATTGTTAATTTTGCGAAAATCTTTTGAAGATTTAGCCCATTGTTGAACAACGCGCGGTAATCGAACACCGCACGTACAATAAAGTTCTGAAACTATGTGTAATAACTGAATCTGTGTGTAATGTCTACTTTAAAAAAATATAATAAAAAAATTGTTATCACAGGCGGCTCTGCTTCACCATCGATCAGCCCAAGCCTCTAGCATTATTGAGCTGTCACAGCTAAAAAATCAATATTCTACGTGTTCGCATCATAACAACACAACACCCGTGTAAGATGGCCACGGACGAGATCGATTCGATTTTTTTTCCTTCAACACACACCCATTCCCTGATTTACACGTTAGATAAATTTGGAGAAATGTACATAAAACACGGGAAAATTTCGTAAAAAAAATATTTATAAAAAAACCCCAAATACGTAACAAAACCTATACACAAAAATACATAATTTCTTAAAAAAAAAAAAACCATATTATTAATTCAGTTCTTGTTTATTTTTTTATACTGAATAATATTTTATGTATTTCAAATAATATAAAAATAAACTCTAATATTAAAAATATTATATAATTCGAGGATTTAGTGTACAAATAATAAAAGTATGTACGCACAGTAGTAGTATGTCGGCCAGAGGCGTCTTTGATAACGTATTGTCGGGCCGTCTAATGAAGACGAGTCTTCTTACTCTTATTCAACACGTATTTATATAATATACATATAAAATAAATATATTAAAAGATCGACATTAGCCCGACAAGAACGCTGAGGAACGACCGTCCGACCTTCACGCTTCTTCGCGGTAATTATGCTCGAATGTGTCAGTCTATTGTGTTGTACAATAGACTCGGAGTGTGCTCGATTGTGGGCAATTCTGATCGAATGTGGCTTCGATTGTTGTGTTATAAAATTTTTGGACATGGATTAACTGTTTTCGGTTCGAGTGCCGGATTTTCTTAGTCGATATTCGATACAGTCGGACGGAACGCTTGATCTAAATCGGTGCGAATAAAAGCTTTCGACATTCTATTATTTAGACTAAGCGATGTTCTGTAAGTATAATTATGTGTATTATCTTTCGCTTCGATCTTGTGCGAATACGCTGAAATATTACTACACGACAATAAAATTAATATTAGTAGCTGAAAATATAACATGTAACGGATTGACCGCGTATATTTTAACGAGTGTAATAAATCACTAAAAAAACATTTAAATGAAGCAATTGTTCATATATTATTAAATATTTAACTAGTACACTTGTGAATTGCACTTATTACGCATATTTAAATTTGGTTTTAATTGGAATACCGACGAAAAAAATAACAAAAGTTATCGCTTCGATTCGTATGAAATTCAAAAACTGATTTGCATATACGCAACGATTTCTAGGCGTTAAATAAACGTATCATTTCTGCAACATTCACAAATGCAAATTTGTCAATAAAAAAAAATATATAAATATCGGCACATTCCTCGGGATAAATGTCGATCAAAACCAAGGTCGGTTTCGCGACAATCGAACGAATCAATTTTTGCATAATTGCTATAATACAAAATGGCCTATGAAAAAATTTATCGATTTGCTCTAGCGTTTTATTACGACAGTTTACACGTGCTCTTTTTCACGCTATTCAAACGATCTTTCTTCCACTCAAATATGTACTTATTATATTTATTTTTTGCCCAGCCGTCGGCCTTGATCGTTTGCAATTATTTATATTATAAGATAAGAAAATTGTATCTATTGGATATGCAAGCCGCCATTAATGACTTCGCGTCTACTTTTCCTATAAGTACGTACGAAATAGTCAACTAAAATATTCTAATATTTAAAATTATATTACAATATCGATATGAAGTATAATATTATATTATATCATCTTACTATTTACTTGAATCTGAACAAAACAATCAAACTAACCGCTAGCTTTTTCACGATTAATCTATCATTCGAATATAACGATCAAACCCATTGCGCAATTAATTAACTCGGCAATCTCATACAAAAACGACCCGCCCACGCCTACTAAAGCCTCAGCCGCCCACTCGACACCCATACAAACACACGCAAAGCACAATTGTCAACCGAATCGCATTTCCGATCTGGAATTCTCGAATCGGATTCGGCCCGAGGGCGGAAATGGGAGTGTCGCCCTCGACTCGAGTTCCGCCTACCAAGCTGTTTTACGATTGCGCGCTTTACGATTCCGACTGTACGAATGGTTGGGCGGGGGCGGAGTCCCCTGCCGCCCCCAGGGTGGGTGGGACGCCCCCCGGGGGGCGCAGCACTTGTTGCGCCCCCGCCCCTCGAGCGGACCGGAAGTGAGGACGACGGAAGTCGGTGTGATGATGTTGGATTAATCGATTTTTTTTTAATTTTTGGGCGGGTGTTTTGGTTGGGTGTTGTGGGATTGGTTTCGAATTTTGAATTATGGGAATCGGATTACTATTTTTTTTTTGTTATGAAATTGTTTTTTTTTTTTGTAAAAAAGTTGTAAAGTTATATTGGATCATATGAACGTCATTGAGAATTTTTTTTAGAAACTGTTCAATTTTAAAAGTTTTATACGAAATATGATATCTGTGTAAAATGAAAAAATATATACCTAAGCATGTTGTCAATCTATCAGTTGGTAATATTTTAGATTTGAATATTCTTTGCACTTTGAAAGTTATTTTATTGGCTTTGAATAAAAATGACTTGAGGCTTTTACTTTCATATTTATCAGATTATTTTATATTTAATGCTAATATATAACAATATTTAAAATTATTGATAGTATCTA
The DNA here is from genome assembly GCA_028571205.2 of Hydropsyche betteni. NCBI lineage: Eukaryota > Metazoa > Arthropoda > Insecta > Trichoptera > Hydropsychidae > Hydropsyche > Hydropsyche betteni. The sequence continues at coordinate 2,921,320 of JAOXNN020000089.1, read as the reverse complement.
TTATTGAAAAAGCAAAATTTTAAACCGTATAATTAAAATTTTCTAAATTCTCGATTCAAATTAATTTTCGATTATTGAATATATTATATGAACAAACATAAGCGCATTTTATAAAAAAAATTATTGTTGAAACAGATGCTATAAATATTGAATTTTTCTGCGAAATTAATTTTTCATAAAATACATTTTGAATTATGAAAAATTCAGCTGATTTTCAATTTATATTTGAAAAAAAAAATATTAATACAAACCAATAAAAAAATATATGGTTGAGTACTTTGAGAAAATATTCATGACTCAATTTATTATAGAAAAAGTTACCAAAACTATCTAAAAAATAAAAAAAATTCATCACTGAATCAACAAAAATATCAATAAAAACGAAAAACAACATCAATACAATCGAAAAACAGAAAAATAAAAAATAAAAAAAAATCGATAGAAATGCAAGCGTCGGGGCATGTTGCGGTCAAGACCAACCGCCAACAAAATAACTCCCATCGAACCCGAATTTCAATTCTCCAAAACGTAATGACACCGAAAAACCCGAAACCCAATCGTGAAACGAGTCACAGAATCGCTGAAATAAATTTCCAAAACTCACTCGACTATGTGCTTGGCATAATCGATTTAATCTAGCGCCGCATCGAAAAAGCCCATACGTTCGCTCTAATTATCGTTCGACGTCGTTGTATTACCGTTGTACAGTGTTAAACCGGAGCTTAAACGTCGTACGAAAATACACGTCGGATAATCGCATTTGGATTTTTCCGGTGGCGTATCGCGAATTTGAACTTCCGCATGTGCTTCGGTCGATGGAATTTTTTGAAATTCTGACGTTTTGGCCTCCCCCGCATTTTCGATCTGAGCTTAAATTAGTATTAATTATTTATCTGAGATGTTGCTATATTTATACAAAAAGGAGATGAGGGAATTCGTTGAACTCTATACGGAAGAAGTATGAAAAAAAACGGTGGGTCAGTTCGCGTTTTTGTATTTTGAAAAAATTATTCGATGCAATTAATAATCACAGTATATTCAAAATAAAAACGTTTATATACAAAGTTTATTTTATCAAGAGTTGTAATGAAAATTTTAGATTTCTTGTTGAAGTTTTACAATATTTAAAATTATAAATAATAATATAAAAATTTTACAAAATAGATGGAATATGTTGAGCGCACAATTAGTGTTAGCAATTTACAAGCGGTTTTATATAAATCTTTATTATTCTGTATAATTGGCAGGATAAAAAAAAATATTTGTGCCACTGTAAGAAATAAAATTTTAAAGACATTTCGTCACGAATGTTCGATCGCTTTTTATAGTTAATTAAACTTTGAATATATGGTAATAACGTTTGCAAATACTATGTGTGCTAAATGCGCGCGTTTAAATTCGAGAAACGGAAATATTTATACGTAATGCGTTTTCAGCGAAAAAAATCCGTTGAAACTCGCACATAAAAACGATTATATTCAAATACCATCGAATATACAGCAATGTGAAGCCGTATAAATATATTCCGCCCCTTGAATTCAACTATTTTCTAATGTTACAAGATGACCTCTATTATTAAGTGAGAAAGTCGAAACTTCGATGCGTTAGTGAGAATATTTCAAATACGGACAAATCGCTTAAACAGCTTGAGCCGTTGAGTCAAACTATCGCATGTTGCTTTTTATTAATTATATAATTGTTTAATAGATTCACGCTTATTTGGATGCAATAAACACGTTTCAATTAGTATGGAAACAAATAAAATTTTCATCGTACGAATAAAACGGGCAATAAATAACATAAATCGTTTTGTACCACTCCATTTTTCCCGCAAACCGAGATTTAGCTCTTGCTGAAATTTAGTGCCAAATCGTCCTAGGGATTGCGACCCTACTACAAAAGGACACCTGTAATAGTCCAGATAAATCTTTTCAGCAGACTCTCTCCCTTTCCACAGGTCTGACCCTAAAGCCCTCCTTAACCCGGAACAAAAATATATAGCCACTATCTAGCAATCTGTCTCTCGACGATTTACCGAAAGCCCCAGTGGTGAATTTTTCACGAAAGCGATTATCTGAATGTACTCGGAACTCGATTATTCATGTATTTAGATCTACAGTTGAAGAAACGGTCTATTCGACGTATTATTACGTATAATTCAATTAGCATTCGAATGCGTAAAAACGCTTCATAACGAGCCGTTGCGTTGAATACAAAACAAGCCATTTGAATAATCCTAAGATTACGACGCGAACACTTATTACTACTGTTTTGTTTTATTTTTTCATATGGAACATAATTTTTATATCAGATTTTTATTACTGAAAATGTTTTATTGTTATATCAATTGAAAAATATTTTATGATTCATCGTTTTATAATCGATCACTATTGTTATTGTATTTTTTCCGAACTGATTATCCGCATGCAATAAAACGAGATAGATATGCAAATCGTACGATTAATTTTCATTTGGGTGTACATTGCAGAAATAAAAATTAAAACCGTTTTTTTACAACAATAAAAGAATAATAAACAAATCGAAAAACGGCGCCGTGAGAAAAGCGCCGTAGGCGGTCTGCTCATTTCGCCTATATATACCATCATACAATAACAACGAGCGATGATTAATTGTGCATTTCATATATTTATTTTTAATTCGTAAAAATCAACGTATTGCCATAGAAAAGCGTCTCAATTCCCATAGATTACACATAAATTTTAAACAGATTTTATTCAACACGTCGCAGATCGACGGAACAACAAGGCTGTCCGGCCAGCGGCGACGTCGAAAAAGGCTCGACATTTGATCCACATTCGAATCCCAAGGAGAAGTGGTTGAAATCCGAAACCCCGACGATTTATCATCTCTGTTAGGCAATTAGTGAAGCGAGAAATGCGCTCTGTGCGGCCGGACCGCCGCACCGGTGTTGTATCTGTTTTATTTGTCTATAAACCTTTCAACCGTTTTCGCGATATATCATACAATATTATAAATAATATGTACAATGTAATAAAAATATTGTAAAAAAATATATACGGCGAAAAAAAGCGAGGATTACAATTGAAACGTCCACGATGAAAAGATGCATCGAAACGCTGTTTGTTTAAGACCCTCTTATTTTTACAAAAGGCATGTCCGAATAATGAATCGGAGCGTATCTTTTTTTTCGGGTTGTTATTATTGTATAAATCGAAGTTATAATATTGTATATCACTGCGAGGATGCACGAGAGGATCTACCCGATCCGACTTGATGAGATTTCTAACTACCTGAGGATACCGAACGATCTCATTTAATCGTGACAGCTTTTTAATTATTTAACACTAATGCATCTTCGTTATTAATAAATAATAATAAAAAAAAACACTGATTAGGCCTATACTGAAAATCGTATCGCAATAATATAAACTCATGCAAAATCGGATCCGACGTATTTTTCAGGTTTTTTCAGATAATTCATACGCTGCGGGCGCGCACGTACCTGGCTGTAGTGCAGTCCCTGTACAGCACGTCGAAGTCCTTGCACGACAGCAGCTTGCATCTGTTGACCCCCGGCTGGATGGCTCCGAGACCCCTCAGGATCCTGACCTGCTCCACGTTGCAAACGAGCGGCACGATGTCCAAACGCTTCAGCTTCGTGTAAACGGTGTGCAGCCCCCCGACGAGATGCTTCAGGAACAGCTCGAACGCCTGCGGCAAGCACAACATCGTCTCCCCCTGGATGATGAAAGCGGCGACCTTCTGTCCGCGATAGTCGACCAGTTTGCACTCGTTGGCCGCGGGGTCGGACGACGATATGGGCGGCGGGCTGTTGTACGACCTGGGCGGCGCGTGATGATGAGCGGCGGCCATCAGCTCCAGAGGTGACGCGTGATGCATCATCTGCAAAGACCCCAAAAGTCCGAGTCCTGGAGGCGGAAGATGCGGAAGACGTGGCGGCAGCAGGGATTGCGGCACTCCGACAGAAGCGGGGGACAAGGGCAGCAGAGGGGCGAGGGGCGACCTGCGTTGTTGTTGGGTGCTAGAAGGGGGCGGTGAGCGGGGCGAGCGCTCGCTGCCTCGCGACGCGCTGCGCTCGCTGCCCGACGACGCGGAGTCCGCGGCGGGCTCCATGGGGCGGCGGGCACGACTGGCGCGCGGCGCGCCGCCACCACCAATAAATAAAACGGAATCGGCCGGCGCGCGCGACGCCCCGCCCCCCGGCGCGCCATTGGCGGGACACGCCCGCGCCGAGCGGGACACGCCCCCCGCTCCGGGAACGCGGGCCCCCGCGCCGCGCGCGTCCCCGCCCCCCCGCGCGGCGCCTCTTCTCGCGACAAGCGCAATCGATATCTCTCTCGGCTGTGGCCGAGATGTGCAGTTCGATGGGGGTTTTTTGATTTGTGAGGTTGACGGTTCGCGTGCGAGTTCGGGTGGGTGTTTTTTTTTTTTTTTGGGGGGGCGGTGGGTGTATTTTTTCTTATCGGTATTTTCATGAGTAACAATGTGTGAAAAAATTTACATTGGAATTGTAATTTTGTAATTGAAAAAAGTATACAGGTAAAATTTTTCAAGTGTT
>JAOXNN020000089.1:2888435-2916659 GCA_028571205.2 Hydropsyche betteni | reverse complement strand
TGCGAGTTCGGGTGGGTGTTTTTTTTTTTTTTGGGGCGGTGGGTGTAATTTTTCTTATCGGTATTTTCATGACTAACAATGTGCAAAAAAATTTACATTGGAATTGTAATTTTTGTAATTGAAAAAAGTATACCTACAGGTAAAATTTTTCAAATGTTGAATTCCGTAAATAAAAATTTTAAAAAAATAGTCGAAATAAACACTTCAAAATATTAAATATTTTTCGAAATTGTTATTGAACTTATGATGTTAATAACATCGACTGTGGATTCGTTAAGAAACAGAAAACCCGACTGTGTAAACCCGAAATGTGTACCCGATTTGAATATTAAATATTTAATTAATAAAATCAAAATAGTTCATTTGTTATTGTTATCAGACGTCATATAGGCAAAGCCAGTCGCGAGCGTCATTCGAACACGCAGACACTCAAATACACAGACATATCCTACGCAGAAATCCGTGATTAGAGGATAGGTACCTATAGAGGATGTAAAAATTAAATTAATTTCAGGTAGCTAAAATTCATATATTGATCACTATACACTTTTGAAAATATTTTTCTTAAACGAATATAAAAATTCTTTTATAATTTAATTGCGAAATAAAAAGCGATCTTTCAATATAAAATCGAATTCATTTTATACTCACATGTATGATAAATCATTTATTATGATAATTCTCAGAGTCACAAAATTTGAGAAACGATTGATCAACCATCGATTACCATTCCAAAATATATAAGTAGGTACACCTTTCATTTCTGAATCATTAAATTATTACAATTTCCATAGAAAATCAGCGGTCTTTAAACAACCGCAAAATTCTCCAAATTCCTACATAACAAAAAGAATACCTATATAATAAGCACCTATTATTAGGTGCATTCAGAAGAACCCTATACCTATCCATAAATAAATAAATTAATAATTTCCGAATCGATTCATAATTTCATTAAATATTTTTTTTTATTAAGAAGCTGATTCCATCAGTTGAGAACCTCTGGTCGATCTGTGAATCTCAACACGGCAGCCGAATTGATAGCGGGGTGATGAACCCCCGGTAGGGTTTAACGAGCGTCATAACCGCTTTTTTAGGGGCAACTTTCGCGGCTAATTATAAACAGGCCCGAAACAAATTATTTATATTGTATAAATTATAAACGAAGCCGAAACACAACCGCGAGAATATTTACGTGCGCACAATCCGACAATGCACATAAAACGCATGATTTATCTGTGTGGATGTGCGTTTATTTGTTTTGCGATGTTAGTTCGGTGGGCGAGGCCTGTCGGAAATGTTTCAATATCACCGAGTGATACATAAAATATGAGATGGCTCATACGAGGCCGAGGAGAAGCTGAAAGCCGAGTCCATATTGATCTCAGACGGTCAGTGATTTCGCACCGTCTGCTTGTATAGCCTCAGGCAAGGTTATGAAGCATCTATATATTGCACAATATATCAATGGGATACACAACTGAGATTTATCGTATCAATTATGAAATGTGAAACACAATTTCCTGTGAAAAGTTTTGTGGAGGAGGAAATTTTTTTATTTTTGTGAATAGATTACATAAGTGATGAATAACTATTTACAATTATAAATGATCGGCAATTGTTTGTGAAAATGGTAAGTTGATGTCAATAAATAATAAACGGTCATCAAAAAAATATAAATGATTATTAAAAATTATAAATGAGTTGTTGATTGACAACGATGCGAAATTACGAAGGTGCAATTTGTGGAAAATACAACGTTGGTTTCATGATAACTTTTGGTAACATAAATATCATACCTATTTATAAGTGGTCAGAATAAAACTGATATTTTTTTCTAATCATAACCTGTTATAATAATATAAAATTTGTCTGTTTTATTACTTACCATTCAATTTAGTAATTGACATAAAAATTTAAATTTTACACAAGATGTTGTGAAATTAATTCGTCAGATTAATTTCAGGTTTTGAACCTCTGGTCGTCAGTGTTCTTGGTATCTCAACTCGCACGAAGTAAAGTACTACTTTGATATAAAGTCTAAGTTGCATCTCTCAGAATTTTATTTGAATAAATAAATACAAAGCTTTGCGCTCACAGAAAATTCTCAAGAAATATGAAAATTTTCAAAAAGCAAAATACCAACAACTTTCATCAAACACATCTCGTCTCACATTTTCTGAGAAGCGACCGACAGTTCCACACAATTCGCGTCATCGCACACGATCCAGCAAAAATAAATACGAAATTAAATTAGCATAATGCGAAATCATATTTAAATGGACGAATTATAATTTATTGCCGTTCGCACGCACAAAATAAAAACCGCTAAAACCATACACGTGATGATTCGCGTGCGTTTCCCTCGAACAGAACGCACATAATGCGATACGTCCGAGCAAACAAACGAGCAACAAAACCCTCGTTGCGTTTCACAAAAGCCAATTAAAGAATTCAAATTTCAAAACCGATAAAACATCGGCCGGGAAGAGAGAAACGGCAAAAGGCGGTCATTCCTCAACGACTCAAATGAGTAATGTCTCTATCCTGGGTTCGAGTTCGTACGCACATTCGAACAGCTCGTTCCGTTTGATTTATCCCTGGCCAAAATTGGCATGTTTACGAAGCGATCCTAATTGAAAGGACCTAATCAATTCGTGTAAATAAAATCGGATGGATTTTGCAATTGTGGGTGATTTGGTTGCGGATTTGTGTTGCGGTTTAGGTCCATCTAATCAGAGCAGTGTCTGATTTTTTTTGTGTGATTTTTCGTTCGATAATTTGCATGTCTTTTTGATAAGCTTCTCGTGTATTTTGCGTTGTTCAACAAGTGTATGAGCGATGTTAAAACAAAGTGGCTAGCAGATAGAAAACGAGTGCTATTGTTGGCCGCGAGCGACTGTTCTCGGCTACCATACCTGACTTATGCTCGGTTATGGTTTTTTTTTCATTTCCAACCCGACTCACTCGCAACTTTATTTAGTCAGAGATCTTCAACGTAATATGAGAAATTGTTTTTTTTTCGTGCTCGTCAAAGTTGAATATACTCAATTTCCATGTACACGGAAGATAGGTTCCACAGAATCTGCATAAAAAAATGTAAATTAAAGTAAGTTGTTAAGAAAAACTGCATAGGTATACGAAAAAGAAGACATTGCATGTACTTATTATGTATAAATAACTTTTTAAACATTCTTACGATAAGAATTATATTTGTTTGATTTTCTTCCGTACAAATATTTTCCTGATTCGTGACTTCCGACACGAATGATAAACAAAAGATACTAATACTTAATTTTTCACAGATTACCTCGACCTATTTTTTTTGTATAGATATCTTACATATAATTTAATATTTTTCCGAATGAAATTTATGCACATATTCGTCGTAAAACAAGCTGAAAAGTTTTAAATTATACTTGTTATTTATACAACGGGGCTTGTACCCCGCAGCATAAATCATTGTGTCCCTGTTGGCGAGAAAACGAGACGTACGAGGACACATCTTTATTTCAACACCTTCGCAAACGTTGAACGTCTTGGTTTATTACGACCATCTACCGTATTGCATTATTTATTCACTTTTTATCTGTATAGTCTATATCTTCTCGAAATCAAATACGATTTGTAAAGCGAGCACTTTCCTCCGAATTTAGTTCATTAAGTTTATGTTTAACTACGGGCTATCAATATTGAGATCGTCCCACAGAATCAACCCTCCTGACCTAGTCTTCACGAAATAGGGGTTGAAACTGACTAGATTAATGCTGAATGGTACGCAAATGAACTGAATCGCATATACGCCCCAAAACTATCAAACAATATATAAATTTCTCGTTTCGAATAAATGGGAATTAGTTTTTATTGAAGCACTATTCAACGTCTATCACTAACAATAAATCTTCGCCATACTCAGCAGCAGTCTTCGAGCAACCATTGCGGAATCATTCAATACGACCATTTAGATCGATCCGACGCACTTTTCACTGGAATCAACGCCACAGCAATTTCGCATTACATTAGATTTATTATGGATGTGAATCAAAGGCGCAGATAGCATCTGGCCGAGCAAAAGCGGCCACCCAATCAAATAAAGTCGAAGTGTTGAGGCCCTCGGCAGCCCCGGGGCCGCAATTACATTTGGCCCCGGATTTATATTGAATGAGCTGCGGACAGTGACCGCAGACCGAACAAAATAAATACGTCCACATTTGTCCGATGAGACGGGCCCGAAGGGAGAGTATTGTGAGAGGAATTGTTAATTCGCGAACCGACCTGGGAATCGCATAAATATTATACGAGGAGCATAGAATCCAAATGATGATCTTTCATTATAAATCGAGAAATATTGTGTTTATATTATAAAATATAATATGATATATTTCAATAGTCAAATTTACGATCACTGTATTCGTGATTAGGACATGCAGATCTGGGATTCAAATACAGAAAGAAAATTCAATCATGATATACATGAATTATTATATAATATGGAGATTCCAAATCTGAAAAAAATTTGGATCAAATTTTCGTCCCAGAATCCGAAATTATAATATCGATATTGCATTTCTTATTTTTATGACTCCAACAGACTATAAAGAATCATGAATAATTATATTTAATAATTTTAGATTGATTATCATGTAATTCGCGTTTTCTTTTAATATTTTTTATTCTAGATTTGATTAAGAAATATTGTTTTAGCAACGTGGTTAGTTTGACGATAGTTATTTTCGATTCTGTTCTCTCCATACGTTATCGCATGTAAATATATTATGCGATTCTTCTTCCCTTCCGGGCGACCCCTTTTAGCAACTGACCGATAAGCCAGATCTGTCTTCTGGTGCTGGGCATAAGCTCATTCTGGATTTATTTCATATAATATTGAATTCGGTTGTGGTTTTCGAATATGCATGAGTGTCTATCGTTAATTACGATTTGAATAATAAACGTGCACTACGTAATTCTTGCGTAGAAAAGTGAGTAATGGTTTGAAAATATTCGGAAGATAATGTAGTTGTAATTAACGTACATGTAGTTGTAATTCAAGAACAAATTGTAGGAAAACATATTTTTTTAGTAACGAAATGTGTTTAAGTATAACAAATGTATAATTTTCTTTATTTAATTTGATTTCATGTTAAATTTTGCATAGCTAACCAAGCAAAGAAACAAAGAATTTTATTGCCGTAGATAAGATAGTCGACTCAAAAAACCTTCATACATAAATTCAACCGATAGGCCAGGAATTTATATTTTACATCAAATACACGTTTCCAAGAAACTTATACATAACTCATTTTAATTTATCCAATGACGAATTCATCAAAACACACAAATTTTAAAATCTCCAATTCCGAAACGACTCGTCACACCACACATACATTTGATTGACGTCCTATATGAATTTTGAATTCGGCGACCGTTGGCAAACGCCAGCTATTAAATCAACTGTGCAAATAAGAGCGACATCATAATAGGTTTAATTAAATTGCATGCCCGTGTACAATGCACGTGTGCGAATGTATGCACGAGTACTCGACTGCATTTCGTTGCAGTTTGCAATCAACCACCCCCGTATCGCACAAAGTGCATCCGACTACCCCTCCGGGCACACGTTTCGCAACATTAAAGGAAAACAATCAAAATATACGCCGGAATCAGTTAATTAAATTGTTTATTTATGCTGAATGTGATATGGTTTGGATTTGTCGAATTTGACTGTCGAAGTTGTGATGAAAGATGTGATCTTAGGAAATTGAGGATTATTTATTTTAGGATTATTTATTTATTTGAATGAAAATCTATGGCTTAGATATATATTATAGATATTAGATTTAATTTTAATTAATTTTGATCTATATTATTGAATAGTTGTATTTGAAAGAATTTAGAGTTGGCTCTGAAATTCCAACCAATAATATGCAATATTGAGCGCATGGTAGCATTGTTCAAAGGTGCACTCTGTGACAAAGTGCAAGCGTGCTCTACACCCCCGGACTGCAATGCGGGAACAGTTTACAAAACAGGGATATTTACTATAAACTTTATTTTATGTATTTAAACAAGCAAATAGATAAAATCATAAAATTTATTAAAAAGTTTTTTTGAATAAAATACTTATACAGATAATTTTTCCATCAATTCAAAGTATATATAAAAAATTAACGCTTAAATCTAATTTAAATACGAAAATCATAAATTTTTGATATCTTTTGAATATATAGAAATATTTCAAATTAATGCGATAGTATAATTTCAATTTCCTCGTATATTATATTCGAATGGGATGCATCGATTACTCGAGTGTTGACCGCCGTCGTGTTTGTACGCGGTCGACCGTCATACGGGGCGCACAACGCAAAGTTGTTTCAAATGTTTGTTTCTAATGTTTACACAATCATATCGCTCATGGTGTTCATCAAATGTTGACCCCATCCCTTCCGTCGCCGATTCCCATAGCGATTCCAAACACACACTGTATCCGGAACAAAATTAAAACACGTATTTATTAAAAAAAAAAAAATACATACCCCGATCCCTCGCACTTTGTGCCCGGCTTAACTGTTCTATTTCGCTAATCGATATATGCAAAATTAACGTTTATCTGCTATGATTTCAGTTCGGGTGGCAATAAAAGATATACAGGGCCATTTTGCACCGAACGAGTGGCCGTTCCGGCTAGTTCCATAGTCGTTACCATCGGAATGATCTCGGCATAATGCCGGCCGAAATTCGGCGATAATCTTTTCGACGACCGCATTAAAATAATAATGATGCACATGTGCACCGTGTGCACTTTGCCGGGGCAAATAAACGAATTGATTCGGTCGGTTCGGAAACAATTTATGCGGCGATAATGCGTCGGGGACATTGTTGTTCGCGTACCGGGTGGAAGAGCACTTCGTTATTGGCCGTTGCGGCCGTTATCAGATCGTTTCAACGACTCGTTTGTTCTACGGCCTTATATTATGCGAGTTTGTGTTTGTCGGGTGCATGCGAGTTTGTATGCACCGCAAAACGCATTCAACAAGACTGCATTGTGCGCTGCATTGTTGTGCACCTGATGATGCACGCGCGGGAGCCATACCAGACACTATTTACGTAACGATTGCACCCCGTATAATTGACAGTTGAAATTTTTCGGGCTTGGGCTTTAATAACGGTGTGATTAGTAATGATTCGTCATATGAAGACTGAGCATGTTTTTTTCCAGGTCGAGATAGATTGAAAAAAAAAATTTCGAAATCGATATGAAAATTAAGGTCAATCATTAAATTTTCCTTACTAATGAACCTTTTATTATTGATTCTAATTTTAATTTTATTTTTGAGTATCTTCAGATCAAACATTATCTATTTGAAATTCGCTTACAATTAGTTACCAAATTTGCACCACTAAATACGCATTGAAATTTTATTATCTCTATTAATTCTAGAAGTCATATTTTGTAATTTTTTCAAAATAAAATGACACACACGTATTTTACAAAACGAGACAATAGTTTATGGTAAATTTAATCATATGTGATCTACATATTACGTCTTTTGTAAAACAAGACTGATTCAATCGAAATATCAGTCTAAAAAATCTCCTTAAGAACTGAATATTAAAATCAACATACATATGTTTACTAAGTAGTTTCACACCAATCATATACTCACTTCTATGTGCGTAGACAGAGAGGGAGGCATAAAGGGTTTTCCCCCCTGAATTTCAAAAAAAATGACAAATTATACTTAAATTTATCAGTCGATCGTTATATACATATCTATATCAATTCTTTGAATGCCTCAATTCTTCGAACACATGAAAAACCATATTGTAATTGCTTGGAATCGCTTATACAAAACTGTTTCCCTCCATCCCCCTAAAAAATCTTAACTAAAGCCATGCTCTTATCGATATCACGCCACATATCACCGCAAACAAATTAACTCCAATCAATACGAAATCACCTCATAACATCATCAATCCCCAAAACGTACACCCCTAAACAAAACAGACCGAATCCACACATTGCACCATCCGACCACAACGCATTGACACTCAACATTGCACACAACAACTATGGCACGAGCACAGAGCATTGCATCGGGACACGAGCGGTGTCGACCGCAATGATTGCCGATGGCCAATTAGAATTGAAATATCACACCGCGGACATTAGCTGCAACCGGCACTGGTCGCCGGGTTGGTGCAAAAACGTATTTCATGGAGCACGTGCCCAAACCGCACCGAGCGAGCAACTCGATACCGCGGTACAGGTGTGTTCAATTTGTGGAAATTTTGAAATTTTCGATTGATGATGATTGGTTGATTACGTAGAATTCAATTGAATTGAATTTGAATGATCGTTTATATGTAATAGGTCCGGTAAAGGTCATGCAAGGTCATAAGTCTGGTATGGTCATGAATTTTCTGAGCATCACCTTCTTTCCATTACATTGCAATATAATAAAGATAAATCTCAATGATTTTGAATACAAAAATCCATTTCAATTTCATAGAAAACAAAAATAAAAACATTAAAAATAAAAGTGTTACAAAATTAAAACGGTCCATCTTTCGGCTTATCGATGCGATAACGTGTACGTGAATATTCAATGGTCTGTAAACTGATCTGAAATTTATCCTAGATTAATTACACATACATAAAGTGAAAATAGGCACTTCCTGCACCTTTCTTGACCCCTTTTAAATTAAAAAAAAATTATTAATAAATACGCGTCATAGTTGAATACCCCGCGTATGCAAACCTGCGTACACATTTATTATTCGCGTCGAATGGGCCGCACCATCGGCGGCACATTCGAACTGTGTTAATTCGATGCACTTCTAAATTTGCGATTCATATTAAATAAAACAAATATATTTATCATACAGTATTGTTTATTGGAAGAAGTTTTCCAGATTCGACGTATTATCGGCTAATCTAACCATTATCTAGTTGCATCAGTGCATCGTCATAGGGCTTATACAAATATGAAATCGGGCTATGTGGTACAACGTCAAAACAATAACCCTCGAAACAATAGGCGGTCAATAGTCGGTTTTAGCAAAGGTACAATATACATGTTGTATCAAATATTATTAGAAACATTAATAAAAATTAGTGCGAGGTCGATATGCATGTTAGTAGTTATAAGTTGAAGAACTCCATTCATTTGAAATACTATTATAAATGTCGCAGTCCATGTATATATTATTTGACCTAACCCAACCTAATCAAATTCAACCAAAAACTGAAATAAAAACAAATGAAATTTCTGAAAAAAACCTAACCCAACTCAATCCCAAAAAATGTGTATTAAAATATAAATATTGTCAGCAGAAATTTTGTATGTAGAAGTTGGTTTGTAAATGGGGAAAGCAGCTTCGATCATCATATATGAAGCAAAAATCTTGGACTATGACATAAATAAAATATACTCAAATTGCCCCAAAATTCATTCTTATTCACAAAAATTTTATAAAACTGATTTCCACAAAAATCTTTACACATTATTTAACACTACCAAAACGAAATCATTCGGTACAAGCGCACCGAAATTAATACATACATTTCCAGTGCATTCTAAGCTTTTATTCTACATAGAAGTATAACTTCAAAAACTGACAGACGTCCTGTTTCAAAACGCAAAAGAAAACTCCTCAAAAAACCGTCCTCCTCCATTAACAATTAATAAACGGCGGTATCGCGTTCCGATCTAACAACCCGAAACGATAATTCAACAGCGGCCCGCGAAAGGGACGCTGCGTTAAAACGTCGCCGGACCAACCTCATATAAATTATTATGGCCGAAACAATGGCCCCTATACACAGAAACACACACACACACACATATTCCACGTGCATCGCACGTTGCACTTGCACCGGCCGAAAAGCGCGGTGGCCATCGCCGAAAGCCCCCAGAGTAAGATTATGGCCAGATCTAATTTTGCCGCCGTGCAGATTACGTCAAACGCAACAATGCATACGAGTGCATGTCGTGGCTCACGTGTGTGTGTGTGTGTGTGTGTGTGTGTTTTGGACGGAGGTGCATTCGGTCGTTCGATAATTTTCTGACGGGATGCAGTGTAAAAGCGGAGTTTGGTGGTGCGATTGGGCTATTGTTCGATGATGATTCGTGTGATGGTCGATGTTTATCGTCGTAGATGTATGATGGGTATCGTTATATTTAGGTTGTATAATTTCCACTGAAGGAGGTTACGTATTTTTGTATTTTTCGAAGTGATATTGAAGGCAATTTTTGATAATTTTTAGTATTAAATAACAATTCATTGTTCAATAGTTTCATATCATACATTCATCTAAAGATTGCTCTATATTTTGCTTAATCAGAGTGATAATCGGGAAATGATATGTTAAACATTGATCTGAAATATGATACCTATAATTTTTCGTGTATTTTTTCAATACATGTATAAATATCAAATAGAAAACGTTTACGGATTCAAAATCACTTTTTCAAATAAAAATAAATTTTGAAATACACTTAATATATTAATCTCTATTGACGTCAATAATATTTTTAAATGTATCAAATCAGAAAATGAAATTTTGAGATTCCGGAAATCTAAATATTGATTTGATTTCAAAATCTTCAGATAAGCCACATCAGAATTTTAATATCGTGAAGATTTTTTATTTATATAGTAATAATAAAAATGAAATAATCACAAAAAACTCGTAGACATAAAAACGAACATCATACACGTTGCATAATATTTCAAAACAAAGCAAACATTCTTTTGGTAAAAGTCTCAGATGACTTCAGAAACACTCCTAATAAAAAGCCACTGTTTCAATATGATACGAGCTCCGAAGGGTTTTCGGGCGCATCCGAGGGGGTTCCATGGAAAAATAGTATCGTATGCAAAAAGGGGCCACGGGAGGACGATGGGGATGCTGTCAAATATGATTTATGCCCTGCGACCGAAAATGCACCGACATTTTTTTAAGCGGCGCAAACAGCGTGTTGTGGCATATTTTACTATTAAAATTCGGACCCGCTGCAACTCCCCCGAATTTTCATAATCGATGGTCGTTTTTGTCCAATTGCCGATTCGAAACTGAATTGATTTGCTGTGTGAAAAATTTGTCAATTTTTACTCTTTTTTGGATGATTCAATCGGCACTTCGTTAATGTTATAATAACCGCGCTTTCGAATGGCACAGCGAAAATATTTTTACAATTCATCTGCGGCTATTCGGTATGGGAATATAATCCGCGTGGTTGTGTGGTCGTGTGTGAAATACAAAAGGGAGCCGTATTCATTTTTACTGACACAAAGTTTGATTGATGCGAGCTAAACTGAACCCGAATCACAATGCAACTATCCGTAATGCCTTCTGTAACTACGCTGTTTAAAATCAGAAATTGCAAACCATTTTACATAAAAATTTCGATCTATAAAACACAATAGTAATAACATAAAATAAATTATAGAATTAGAGATTTTTTATAAATCTATTTTGTTTAAATATAACTAATAAATTTTATGTAGGTATGTATAATATATTAAATTGAAATTCCGAAGATTTAGTACCTCTGATATGTGACCGATGTTTGACAGACGATTTTTCGATGACAGCGCGTGCCATCGGGCTCAGATCCGGAATAAGTGCAACATTTGAATTGCTAAGCGATTTATGCACGATTGCACAAATATAAGATTTTTTTCGGATTTTATTCTTCGCACACGTATCCCAATCCATTCACGTACCATATTCAAAAATTTCATTTCAATTTTTTACAATTCAAAATCTGTTTTTGATGATGATCGATGCGTAGAGCATATGTCTAGGATTGCGACGGATTTTTTTAAAGATTGATTCGCACTCTTTTTTCATCATCGAATAAACCAACTGCCGTTCGAAAAGGGTTGTTTATTTCGTCGAGATCTCTTCCGCAGATATCATACAAATCGAAAAATTTCAATATATACACATTGAACACATTTTTTCCGACACAATCAAACGATTTGGGATTTCACACGTCGGCGGATGCCGTTTCGACGTGTGGAGAAGGCACGATAAGGACGTTTTCCTTCCACGCTTTTCCATATATATTATTATTTATTGCGTTCGACGAGCGTGCCAATCATTCATCCCCCGAATATTATATTTGGTCGGCGATAACGCCCCGAGAATAAACATCCCCGAATAATTTTTCTTCTTTATGTTTATTCATGAAAAGGGCGTTCGAGTCTTGCGAACGGAGGCAGCCTTGTGCGAAATAACCTGCGCGCTATCTCGACTATGCCGAAACTCAATGTCAATACAAATGGATGTTGTGCATATTTTTGACTTATTGCACCTGCTGTGTGTCGTGTTATGTAAATAGACAATATGTAGAAACCGTTGAAAAACTCAATTGGGAATTTTTTTAAAAATGTCATGTTAAAAATGAGGAAATGTCGCATAAATTATAATAAATGACTAATACAACAATCTTTTTTAAATTCATCGAAGATTCAAAAAAATTTTCTTAATGATTTTGAATGCAAACCATTAATTTTAAACAGTACTACTTATATCTTATCTACAGATTGATTCATTTCTTATTAAATTTTTATGATCACTGGAAATATTTGTATTAAATTATGCTAAATTTCAAACAAATCCTTAAGATTTAACGAATAAAATGAATGATATTAAAATAATTACTTATATCTGGCAAGTTGAATTACGCATAATATTATATGAAATGTTAGTTTGTTTCGATTAGGTATATACAACAAACGAACAAAGGACCGCAACTTTATACCTCTACTTTATACGTTGACCCATAATTTCATGATTTAGCCGAGATCCCGAAAAAATCACTATACGACCCATCGACAACAAATGTAACGAAAAATATGTAAAAAAATCTTCTACACCATACGATATGAACACGTCGCCGTCGATGAGTTACTATCGACCGTAACTTTGAGATATTGGCCATCTCCTTGTACTACATACCTATCGCGGTAAAAACAACGAACCGAAAGAATAACTGCCAACGGTTATTTTTTGAGGACGGGCTAAAGTACGACCACCAGTGGTCGATACATGAAGATGAGCTATTGAACGACTCCCAATTTTTATATTGCAAGGACGTGTTAAACAACAATATTCAAACGTAAATATAGGATTTTTTTATTAATGAAATATACTGTTTTGTTTGATTCATCGTTATTATATACAACGTTCATTACAGTACGAGATATTTCATTTTAATTCATATCGTATGTTGAAATTTTTTAAATTCATTGGTACATTGGAGTTTTTATTTTTTATTTACATAGTAATGAAGAGTCTTATATATAACAAATAGGGGTAAAAATATTGAAAAAGTTTAAGGGAAAATAAATCGTTATACTGTTTGAATATTGAAAACTACTTTCCTAAATAGTTTTATATTATAGTTTGATGAAGAGTACAAACATCCATGTACAAACTGCGTCGGTTTTGCTTATTTTCAATGAGTAGTAATATGTTGGTGAGTTCAATAAAGATAATTTTTTTATAACTATTGGTTTGCGATGAAGAAAAATGGGGAAAAAGTGAGCATATTCTTGGTATTCTGAATTTTTTTTAAGATATTCGCGAGGAAAATATATTTTTATTATTCCAGTGGTTAAGAAGCATTGATTTATTAATCTTTTTTTTAAATGAACGTTTTTTTAATAAAAAAAATAATTTTGATTCACTAGTTCGGGTCATTGTATTGGGTTTATCGTATGATCATCGTAGATGTTAAGAATTTTCGATATTTTTTACTAAACATACTCGGTTTATTACACTTAAATTAACTAAAAAAATGCATTCATCATTTCTATCGACTCAAAAACCTAAAAGCTAAAAACGTTAAACGATATTTTCATTTAAAAATTCACAACTTCCACCAGCATTTTTTCAAATTTCCGAAATCAAATCAACAACTCGTTCACACAAAAATAATCTATTTCCAACTACCATCTTCAACTTTCCCAATTTTTTTTCCCACTTCAACACCATTTTAAAAAAAGCCCACCCACAAAACGAGTGCCGCTGGTTATTTTTTCGAGAACACGTTAAAGAACGACCACAGTCAGTCGCTTCTCGAGGACGGTTTACGTTTACCGCCGACCATAGGAAATAAGAGTCTTTCGCAATTTATCCTTGGCGCAGAGAGCAAACATGTGTCCATACAAAGCTGACGCCCTCGCGCACCCCGGTGGTTTGCGACACTCACCGGCGGTGAAAGTGACGGCCTTTGATGTCGGAAAAGCGGTGGAAAATTCAGGAAAAGGTGGTCTCGAGTGGGCGAAGGCTTTTTGTGTCTGCGGATGATGAATGCCGCGGTCCGCTTGTGCCGCGAACGCCGCTCGCGATCGACAATGAATAATTGCCGCTGTCGCATTATAATCAATATTGTGTGTTGATTTTTAGGTATTTGCCGGGACGAGGTGAAGATGATGATGAAGATGTGTGCGGTGTGTTGGGTTTCGTGCGAAAAGTCGAGGAGTTGAATGCGGAAAATGGTGTGCCGGGCGAAGAGTTGCGAAAGTTGGATGGATTGTTGATTTTTTTATTATTTTTGGATCGGATGAGAATGTTTTATTTTAATATATAAAGAACTAGCTGAATCTAGGAAAAATTGTCCTGCCAATCTGTATTATAACAGCTTGATATGATTGAATGATTGCGTAACCAAGGCAACTAAAATCAACAAACGACAGATCTTCAACTTTTCATACTGAATTTTTTTTGTTTTAATGATACAAAAACCTTCTCGACAGAAAAAATTCATAGGATACATGTCAATTTTTATAATGATCGGTCGAACGGTATTGGAGTCAAACGCTTTCATATATATAAACATCTATTTTTTTATATATAGATGACATGCTTAGTTTGTAACTATTATTATGTATTATGAATTGTTGTGTAAATGTTATTCATGTATCTTATTTATTTTGCGGTAAGTAATCGCATTTGATACGTTGTAAGAAATATGCGTATAAAGTTTATCATATCCGCAGATTTGTTTTCGTTCAAAATATTTAGATCAAAATCTATAATTTAAAATCATTTTAATAGTAAATACTTTTCAAATTTAATTTTAATAAAAATATCAAAGTAAACGGACCTCAAAATACAATAAAAAATAACTTCGTAATTTTTTGAAATAGATTACGTGATAAGTCAAATTTTGAATATTTAATTTGAAAAAATACGTTCATCGCATATAACCATTCGAAATGATAATATAATTCCTAATTTTAATAATAAAAAATTAATAAATCCATATAAAAATATCTACCCTTAAATCCAACGACCCGATGCCATTTCCCACACGCCACACAAAACAAACGTATCACGGACCAGAAGCGACAAAAACACACCATAAAGGCAAAACTTGCATTCGCCAACATCAAAGTTCGCAATGCACAAAAGAACCGACTACGGTGGCGGCAAATTTAAACACTCGACTGCCGCTTCAAAAGCGAAAGCGGTCAAGCCCAATGCAAATACTGCATTGTGTTCGTCTCTGAAGTCTGAAATGCAAACATGAGGCGTCAAACGTGCTATTTTTTTCATCTTGGTAATGGACGTGAAGAGGTCGGGAAAATTCTCGTTGCTGATGGTTGGTTCGTGTTCAGTGAAATGGGGGATGTTTGAAAGTGTGCGTGTTGTTTTAAGGTGTTTTTTTTAAATAGGTTTGACTGGATGAAATAATTAAAATTGTGTTGATTGAATGAGGTTTTGTTTATAGATAAAATGTTGTTAATAGGCGGTATTCATTCAATAATAAGTATCATAATAATTGAAATAAAATGGAATGAAAATTTTACATAATTTTAGGGACATCTATGTTTCATTTTTTAAACTAAAAAAATAAATATTGAATATCAATTTTCAATAATGCGCTTACACAAAATATATATAAAATATATTTTTTATTATTTATTTTGATGATTTTTTTAATTAAGAAAATATAAATTAAATAAATACACCGTCATCTATCGTTCATTGAAAGAAAAACTTATTAAAAAGTACATCTTTTAATTATTTGATTCATTAATTGAATTTAATCTATTCAATTTATAATTTCTTATAATATAAAGATTCAAATCTTTATTCAAACGAAAAAATAATAATTTAAGTACTCATTTTAAAGTTAAGTTATATAACCCTATCAAAAAAAAAAATTCGAATCCATTCAAAAAGACATTGAAGCCAAGATAAAGATAAGCCATTATGGCGACACAATGTATGAAAGACGCCCGCATTTTTATGCTTTTTCATTTGAATATTCTTTGAAATTGTCCACGCGAAAATCGAGGGCGGAAAACTTTTTCCCGGGAAAACGCACTTTAATGTGCAAGGGACACCTCGAACGGTATAAGGGAGGACAGCACTCAGCATCCCGCAGTATAATAATATTATAATAATATCGTAAGTGCCTTCGAGCAATATTGAAGATGATAATAATTCAAGAACATATTTTCATCTAATACCGATTATTGCTCTCTTATCGGCGTTTATATGGCCCATATTTTTCAGAATTATTGCGTGAAAAGAGATCGGAAAGAAAAAAGGGTAAGTGCTTTCGCGCACGCTTGCGGATATCAAAAGGCTCCTCTTTTTTCGCAGGACCACCCCTTGGATCCTGTCTTGTATAATATCGACGTATTTTTCTCTCCAGAGGGGTATCTTTACTATCCTGCCGATATCGTGGGTTGAGTTTTCCGCGGAAAATCTGATCTACGACCGATGTAACCCCGTGTCGTAATATTTTTATTGCTTTCGCCTGAAAATTAATAATGGATGCAGGTTTTTTTGCCAACTATGGACGCATATAAATTGCCCTGATTGTCTTCAACATAGATCAAACAAATTATTAATGTATCTCGAATATATGTATTTCACTAAATCAAATTGATAATTCAGAAGAATATACAAATTTATAATTTCTTGATGATCGAATAAAATATAAATCTTGATATTATTGAAAATTATATTCTTTATAAAGTTAACGTTTTTGTCGTCGAATCTTTCATGGAAATTCGATGTACGCCTCTGAAAAGTTTCACTATGTAAAAAATGGAAGGTAAAAATCCGCATACCAGAATACGGAAATGTGACCCGCCGATAAAGAGATGATATATGAAAATATCTTTTCCCCACGGACAGACTTAAGTGAGCACACCGTTCATAGATATATTTCTGAAAATAAAAAAACACACACACGCTATAGATTCTCAAAAAAAAAAAAACTAAAAAGATAAACAACATAAATTTTCCGCATCTCATCAACATCCGCAACTGCCGTCCGACAAACACATCATAATCATCTCAAATCATAATCCCACCGCATAAATCAACACATACCCTTTACATAAGACACCATACACAACATATTGTGTAAATAAGTGTGTTAGGCGGTGGCCCTCGCGTGTGCCGACCGTAATGCATTTTATATGAGCTTTCACGAACGACTTTCAGCGGGCGCCCGACTCGTACCCCTTTTTACGCGAGGTGGAAAAATATTTTGAGTTGTAAATTTTTATTATCTCCGGCGACGGTACGAGTCTCGAAGGGTTTGTCGGCTGCCACCCTTAGACCGGCGAGCCCTCAGCAGCCACCTTCGGAGGGCCGTTCGTCGATAATGTATGCTTTTTGACTACGCTCTGTGGTCGTTTGGTTCGCTTCGGTTCAGGTGTTACTTAGTCGGTTTTATTTGGTGTTTTTTTATGAGGTTTGTATATGGTTTGATTGATTTTCGTGTTGAAATTGTTTTGTTAAGGGTTGGTTTTGAAATTAAAGATGACATAGGATGGTTGGTATAAGTTGTGAATGCAAATATAGACGTATTACGCACACTCATCATAGAGCCTATCGCTAATTGTAAGTGTTTCGTTGTATTTTTTTACTATAAATGGAAATTTGTTTAGAAAATCTCGATGAAATCGTATACAGGGTGATCAAAAGGTCGAGGTCATAGACTTAGGAAAACCTTAAAGAGTTGATAGATTATGCTATTTGGAAAATTTTAAATCAAACATACCTTACTTGAAAGTATTATGGTTTTTGAGTTATTATCATTTTTTTTTATTTTTAAGAAAAAATCCGAAATCCAACACTTTCACACAAATAATTCTCAAATGAAAGATAATATGGCCAAAAAAACTGTTTTTTATTTGTTTACTTTGTATTTAATCCTTAAATAGGAAAACATAAACCTGTATTAATTAAAAACTATAATTTATCCAAAAATTACTGAAATAAAGGGAAACTAGAGTTTTTTTGATATTTCTTATTTAAAATAACGATGTCCACATAATTTTAAAAACATCTCTGTTTAAAGTCTTTTCGATTGACTTATCAAATGCAGATATCTAACCGATTCTCAAAATAAGGACACAAAAACGAAATCGAAGGACGTACCAAACAAAAGCAACAGAGAATCTGCCTTCAAAATGTATCACCGCTTAAGATATAATTTTTCAGTACCCTTATTACAATTTTTCTCTCAAATATGATACGACGATTAGACCAAATCAACCAATCACTACTAAATTTTCAATACGAAAAATCTTTACACTAAAAAGAATAAAAAAAAAAAACAATTTCCTTCAAATAAATTCGATTCTTCGCCATTTTTCCTTTCTTCTCGCATACACGTGTAATTCCCACTCGGAAAAAATATACGAGTCCGATATTTTATGGAAAAACCACGCCGATATCCCCGCCGGGATAATATTATTGGAACACGGAAAACATTTCTGTTTGATAGTGTCGGCGATGTTTAGTGCCCCGCTTTGTGGACGTTAGATGGATTTTGTGCGAAAAGATGAAAGTGTTCCCCCATTCATACGCAAATGCGATTCTTTTATTTTGGCCCGACGACGATGGCCGAGAGTTAACGGTGTGGTTTTTTCATTTTGCCAAAGTGCCACGTGGATTGTGGGGAAATCGAATTGGTCGATGGAGGTTGTTGGTTTTCGGCTGGTCTGTGTTGTTGGGTGGGTTGTGGGCGAAGTCTTGTTGGGATGATGTTTGGGAAAATGGATCTGTTAAAAAGATGATTTGTAATTGAAATGGATTTCGTAAATTTTTATAGGTAATGTAGTATGTATTTTTGAAATTTATATTAGTGTGAAAATTGAAATTGATATTAAATGCACTTGTAAATGGCTCGTTTTACTGAATTTTATTCTATAAATAGAAACGATATAGTATCGTCAGTGTAATTCTGAAAAAAAATAAGAATAAAACAAAAATTGTATTGAGTCATGTATCTGGAATAAAAAGGTAAAATATTGCGTTTTGAACATCTTACAATAGAGAATTTTTTTTATTTAAAAAAAGTTGTTTTTTTATAAATGAGAATCGTCATATTATTGCAAGCATTTTACAAAATCATCATTATTCTAATTTATAAAATTTTTTGGGAGGATAATCGTAAAATAAAATTAGTTTTTATTAATTTTATGAAATTTGAAAAATTACATGTGTAGGCATAACTATAAAATTATTGTTGAAATTCAGAAACACCAATTGTTGGTTTACTAAGAGCTTTTACAAAAAAACAAGAGATGTCAAGAAAATAAAATTTTATCAATTCATTATTTACACGATTAAATATTTTTCGTTTCAAAAAATCGAAAAGATTAAAGAAATTATATGTTTTATTTTAAAAAATACATTTGTTTATTAAATATATGTAATATTTATATATGTATATTATATGTTTACAATATATGTACAAAAATATTGAGTGACATCTATGTAAAATAATCGAAACAATTCTCGAATAAATAATTTGACTTAAATTCGATATCTCGTCAATGAATCAAATTTAAAATTTAATATAAATACCACAGTACTAAAAACAAAAAATCATTTCATAATCTTAAACGAAAATAACAACACATAGATTTTTTTTAAAAAAACCACCCATTTTTCCGTATGTCAACAACAGATGGAAGCACAGTGCTAGAAAATGAAAAATTTTCCGATACAAAAACACCTAATTAAAATTACACAAACAGCAACTTCTTATCATTTTTATCACGCCACATTTCGACCCGCGTCATAATAAGCAAACCACAATTTTCGCTCTTTATTTTATCAACGCCATACTTCAACACCATTACAAATTCGAAACGCCAACTACCAAATAAATCCACTCACTGCAGTATATATACAAATGGCATTCCTGCCCCTTCAGGAGTCCGAGGCGGCTCGGAGAGCGGTCCGGCGTGAGACCGCAACAAAGTCACGCCAAAACCCAAACCCAAAAACAAAAAATTTCTACATGAAATTCATGAGAGATGGAAGCTGCAATGGCTTAGACGTGCAGTTGAACTTTCTTCAAACAATGGTTACTTGTAACCGCTCCTTGATGACACACAATGCATTCTATGTATATGTCTATGTATAAGTCCGCAGCCGCCGACATGGCTCCGCCTTTTGCTGAAATTTTCTATATTTTTTTTCATAAAGCTTCAATTGTTGAAAGTTATCTATGTGTACTAATATATACATATACCCACTTAAATTTTTCTGAAATTTTTTTCATCAAAATTTCAACCGATTTTATAAAGGAATTAGTATATTATTAATAATTTATGCTTTAGGCTCCAACTTGGGTCTGTTTCTGTTGAAATTTTCAATTCAAACTATGAGTGTTCGAACAATTGATATCGAAAACATGCCTAACATTCCGCTTATTACATATACTCCTCTTGAAGCCAGTTTTTCGAGCTGGCTTGACTAGGTACCAGAAATACTAGGCCAAATTATGGGCTGGATTTATATTTATTGAGAACTCTACATTTAACTTTTATCTAAGAAACTGCGAACCGAAGAACTGCATTTTGGGGGGGGGCGTACGGAATTCTGGGGAGCAATCGATATGGTGATAATAGCAAGCTGCAGGCTCTGACTTGGGCCTGTTTTCGTTGAAATTTTCTATTTTTATTACCGAAATTTTATCTCATTGTAAGAGGCAATCGATATGAAGAAAATAATCTATATGTAAGTCAAATTGGTTCCGACTTTCGTTGAAATTTTGTATTTTTTTTTAACTAATTGCAAAAAATCAAAAAGTATAATATTATCTTTGTTAAATGGATCTGTTTCATAAAATTCAATTTATATAGTGATAGATTTATTTAATAATATATTTAAAATTTTTTTTTGAAACTGAATAGAGATAGATGTGTTAAATCTAATAAAAATTTGCAAGCTTCTAATGGTATTGAGCAAGGAAAAGAAGACTATCGAGGGACATAATTTAGAAATCTTTCAATAAATTTATTTATACATCCATTGAAAATATGTATTACATGCTAGTGTAATCATTAGAATCTTGTGTGTTCATACAATAATTTTAATATTTAATTTATAATTTTCGCAAATTTTTCCCCTTTTTTGGTTTTGGTTTTGATATTAAATCAACATCTGCACAAAACCCTACTCCATCATCAGTATAATAAACGATTTTTCCTTTACAAAGTCCATAAAAAAACCTATTGCCTAACAATTTATGAGTTATGTTATCGGCGTTCAAAACCTGGCCTGAATAATCCCCCTGAAAAAAAATCAGATGGTAAATTTACCAATTTAATTTAATTTTTGTAGCTAAAAAAAATACCTGTTTTAGAATACACTGGTGCACATTGCTGATGGACTCTGCAATAAGTAGAATTTTTCCAAAAGTATGAGTACAAGGATTAATTATATCTTGTCCTGTCATTTTAACAAATTTACCATATTTCCAAAGTTCAATAGAGGTACATATCTTAAAATCAGGTCTTAAATATTTATACATATCATATTTTATGAAAACATTCAATATATAATTATATAATATATTACACCTTGACAATTTTGAATTTTTTTTTTAAATTCATGTTTATGAAATAACCATTGTTTTTGATACTCTTTGGTGTGGAGATAATTTTAACAGAATCAAAAAACATTTTATCTACTGGTTCTGTAATGTTGCAATCTGCTATAGATTGTATTTCAAGAATATATTCACCCTAAATTTAAAAAAAATCGATTTATTACATTCCATATAAAGTTGTAATTTTAATGAAACTTACAAATCCAGCTGCCGGAGCAGCAGAATTATTTAATTTTTCATTTTCACACAAGCATTTGTGAAATATCAAAAATAAAAATCCTAATAATTGAATTGCGTTCTTCATTGTGCAGCAATATGTAATATAATGGCAATTCTCAACATGACATTTATTAAACTAGAACAGGTATCGGTAAACTCCAGCACGCAAGCTAAATCCCGCCCATAGGCCAAATCTGGCCCTCTGACTAAAAATTGAAATTAAATAAATTTAGATATTCTCACCCTAAAAAAAAACACACAGCAAATATATTTTCTGAACTTATTATTAAACTACGGTTACAAAAGCGTGTTCAGGCACAAGTACAAAAAATTTCCAAATTTCAAAATCAATTTAACTGTATAAATGAAGAGCTTCTATCAGACTCAGTGATTATTCTTCAAAATTATGTGTTTTAGAAAATTTCACTTCATTATCAACAATATAAATTGAATCAATAAAAACGAAAAAAAAATCCTGCGACGCTATTCATTAGTATATATTTTTTTGATATTACCTTCATTTAAAAATATTCTTTGAAATTTCACTTGAATTTTCAAATAACTATTTTAAGATCAATTCGTTTGAACTTTTTAAAATTTTGAGCTTTTTATGGCTATTTGAATAGAATTAATTACCCACGTAAATATTTTTGAGTTTTTTCTCCTGCCCTCCGAGTCTTAAATTTTTACAATCAGTCCCTTTACAAAAAAGTTTGCCAACCCCTGAACTAAACAGTCGAATTGATTGGCCAATTATTCAAACATCAACAACATATTTTTCAGCCGAATAAATAATGAATCAATTTCATATATAATATTTCAAAAGAAGACATTTGTATATTAATTGCTATGAAAATGAAATCTGTTCTATAGAATTCATATTGAATGATTTTTTATGCAATCAAAATTGAAATACATAAATGACATTTCTCAAATGTTAAATATTTATATTCATATTCATTATTAGTTTTTCAGTAATTGTTTTTATATTGAAATTTTCTGATCAGTGATTTTTCTATGTACATAATATTTAACGTTATTTAATATTACTCAATTTATAAAAATCCATGAGCCCAAATGACTAAAATATTAACTGAATACATAAAATTGAAATAAAAGAAAAATATATATGTTTATCAAATTTTATTTTATACATTTTATACTATTATCATCATCATCATAAGTAGCCGACTGTTATAATATGTTATATACCTGTATTTAAAAAATTTCACCTTTTGATTTTCAGAAATGTTAATAAATAAATACATATTTCCAATGATACAACTTAAATATTCAATAATATGTCCTTACACAAAGTCACAAAGTTAAAATTTTCAAATGAATCTGAGCAAAACCTATCTTGAAAACTTACTCTACTAACTCTACTTCATCTTTTGAATGATAAATAGTGTTCCTTTAAGCATGCCATAAAAAATTCTGTTTCCTAAAGACTGATGAATTAAATTATTCAGACGCATCATAAGAGAAAAATATTTTCTGAGAAGAAATTAATCGAATAGTTAATTTATTTATTTAGTTGATTTTGTGAATCTGACTTTTAGCTATATAAAAAAATAAATACTTGTTTTAGAATACAATGGGCCTTATTGGCAATAGACTCTTGGATGAGCAGATTTTATTTAAAAGGATATGCACAAGGATTTTCTACAATTTGTTCGAACATTTTTATAAATTTATCATATTTCAAAAGTTCAAGGTTGGTATACATCTTAAAAAAATATTCTAAATGGATGTGTTTGCTTGTTAGTTTTTTTATAAAAAAAAAATTTGCAATACCTTGACAAGTCTGTATTTTTTTGTCAAATGCATGGTAAAGTAAAATTCATTACGTCCTGAATTCTTTGATGGAAAGATAACTTTAATTAATTGAATCAATTAACGTTTTATCCACTTTTTCTGTTATGTTGCGATCTATAATAGTTAATATATTAATAAAAATTTAACCATATATATTAAGAAAATAATTGATTAATTTGTATATTACTATAAATAAATGAAAACTTACAAAATCAGATTTTGGAACAGTAAAATCATATTTTCACAAAAAATTATGAAACAATATATAATAAATAAAATTACTTATATGTAACTGAATTGTGTTCATTGTTACAAAGCAATGAGTAATATTATTCTCACTATCTATATACAATTTACATAGCGTAACAATCAAACAAATTGATTATTTATTTTAACTTGAATAACAAATTTCCTGAAAAAAAAAAATTATTTTGTTATATTAATAATTATACACAAATTATATACTTTTTTCAATAAATTAATTTGATATTTTAAGAATTTAAAGCATATGCAATATTTACAATGTTCAATTTTGACAGAAATGATTCCACTTATTTCCATTATTTTTAATTTGATTTAGGTATTCAATTTGAATCATAATATTGATCAATATATCAAAGAGCTGAATAATGAAATTTTAAGTATTAGGACATATTTTTTCAATTACTTCTATCACTGTAGTCACACGGTGATTGAAGAGAACCATTATATTTAATAAAGTTAAGCCATTACAAAAACGTAATACGTATATTATATTTTTAAATGAAAATAAAGTATAATGGTATGTTTCAAGATAGTTTTACACATTATAGAATTTAAAATTTAATTTTGCAAAAATATTTTTATACATTTAACATGTTAAATATTATATGAGGTGAATAAAAGGTAAAAACATATACTTGAATATATTTTTGTGTTTAAATAACAACATTTTTCGAAAAACCTACTTTAAATAAATTTCTTATGTTCTGCGATTGTTATTTTTTCTAATTTTTTTTTGTTGGGCTGATTTTGATACCCATGTAACGACCATGCATAATCCTACTCCATTTTTAGTATAAAAAGAAACTATTGCTTTACAAAGTCCAAAGAAAAATTTTTTACCCAATGTTTGATATGCAATGTTA
Organism: Hydropsyche betteni; assembly: GCA_028571205.2. Lineage (NCBI taxonomy): Eukaryota > Metazoa > Arthropoda > Insecta > Trichoptera > Hydropsychidae > Hydropsyche > Hydropsyche betteni. Next base: position 2,891,602 of record JAOXNN020000089.1, on the reverse strand, counting down.
TTGCAATTCAATACAGGAGAAGTATAATTTCCCTGAAAAAATCAATTGAATTATTAATTTCCTATAATTAGTAATAAAAAAATATTGTTTTTAATTTTTATTTTTATTGTTTTAATTTACCAATTTTAGAATACACTGTAGCTTATCATTAATAGCCTCTGGGATGAGAAAACCTTTTCCAACGGGATGAGTACAAGGATTATTTGTGGTTTGTTCAAACATTTTTACAAATTTGCCATATTTCCAGTGTTCAATACTAAAATACATCTTAAAAATTGATTTTAAATATTTTTATTTATTTACTTACAAAAACATATGTGTGAAACCTTGACAAGTTTGAACTTTTTTTTCAAATTCATAGTCGTATAATATTCCGAATTCTCAAAATTATTCAATAAAAAGTTAACTTTCATGGAATCAAAAAACATTTCATCTACTCGTTCTGTTAAGTTACAATTTACGGAAGAAAGAATATTAACCTTATATTCTCCCTAAAAGTTGAAAAAAATCTTATATCTCTAATCATATATCGCTGTGAAAAGATATAAACTTACAAATCCTGCTTTTGGGACAGTAGAATTATCGAATATTATATTTTCACCCAAGCATTTATGAAATATTAAGAATGAAATTTCCAATAACTGAATTGTCTTCATTGTGAGATAATCAGATGTGTGGTTATTGCCATTGTCCCTATAATATTTATATGATTTGTTAGTTATTATTCAAATTGGCCAATTATTTCAACATTAGTAATATATTTTGTATGTAAATTCAATAAGATAATTTTGTACTTTTATAATTACACAATATAATAATATAATATATAATATACAATAGTTACTTATTACTTTTTTTATTTTTTAATTGTAGATATCAGTTAAAATACAAATTTATTTATTAGTGAATTATATTTGGTTGTTTCAATTTATTATTTGTTAAACATATATAACTTTATAAAATAATTTTAAATATATATTTTGCTGTGCAAATATTTTGATTTTGTCAAATTCATTGGTTTCTATTAATTACTGAAGTTAAAATTTTTTTTAGCACAATCCGATAATAAATCCAATTTCATGCAAATAGCTTGTAACTATTTTGTAAGTAACAACATTGATCCAATCAATTCAATTTGAGTTGCCTCATGATAATGAATGAATGAATGACTTCATATTTATATTTTTAATTTATAGAAACGTTAAAATCATTTCATAATCAGTTATATTATTTCAAAATATATTATTTATATATAATATATATTTCATTGATATTCAATAATTAAATAGAATATAAGTATACAGCGCCAACTCTAGGATGACTTGAATTTGCGCCTTCTTTCTTTTAATGTTACATAATATTTACTGTAATAATATTTTTAGAAAAAAACAAAAAAAATTGGTATAATACCGTATTTAAAAAAAGGTTTCTTATGCCAGTACTGTATGTTACGAATAGCTCACAAATCAAATGATGAAATCTCATTGTATTGCCTAAACATAATATCTAATTATTTTGTATTCTAGGATAATTAACTATAAATATACATAATATACGCTGATGAATACATGTAAGCAATACAAAATAAGTATATAAATTTATGTGATTCCATAGAGAAAGGGAAATAATATCGGTTATCTAACCGCTATGAACTTATTTTTATTATTGGTGATAGCATATGTGACATTTCAAACTTGTTTTTGTCAAAACATAGTATTTCGGAATGATAGTATACCAAAACCAGGATTTGTGATTTTTTTATGTTTCCTGAATTGTTAAATATTTTTTCAATTCATGTAATTAATAATATTGTTGCGATTATCAGGGGGACTTCATTATATCTATTCAATCTGCAAGTGAATGTAATTTAAAAGAATTTGTAGATCAACACTTTTATGATAATGTCAAGGTTCACTTTAAAGCAAATACTATAGATACAGTTGAATATTATGTAACAACTAGTTTGAAAGAAAATCGAAGAATCGTTAAGGTTTGAAAAAACTGTTTTCTTTTCATATGGTGTGTTATATATTTATATGTACATATGCTAATTGAATACATTTTTAAGTTATATTGGATGATTGAATTTTTGAAAGATGGAAAATTTGTAAAAATAATTCAACACACTTCACACACTCCATGCGTTGATCCTCTTGGAAAAAAATTGATTGTGATTGGAGCAATTCAGAACCAGTCTCAATGCTTATTGAAACCGGTATTATTTTTTCATTTTATTAAAGTCAATTCCGAAAATTTAAGGAAGATTTTTTTTTTTAGGGAAACTTTTCTTCGGCTATACAGAGACCAGGTGGTGTGCTTGGCCGAGCCACTAAAAATAAGTTTTTCTATGGAGTTGGTAAAGCATTACTTATGTTTTATTCTGAGAATGGTTTGGGTTTTTGTAAAGTTATTACTTTTATATCAAAACCAAAAAAAATGAAAAAGAAAATTAGATAAGTGATATGATGACAACCAAAAAAATATTGAAACATCTTTTGAAGAAAATTTTATAGTTATCTGATATTTATAATACTTAAAAAAAATATAATGTTTTAATAAATCTTTAAATATTATATACCCATAGAAACAAGTTTGAATGTTGAAAATTAAGTCTATAAATTAATACTGACTATATTAAATGTAGTATAATAAAGGTCACAGTTCAGTACTGGAACTGGGGTAAATGGCGTCCTAGGAAAAAACTCTAGTTGCATGTACCTTTCAGTTTTTTAATAAAATTCTATAGTACAAAAAAATTCAGTATCAAAAAATAGCGAAAAAGTTTCGGTTAAGTTTGGATTTTGTAGAATCTCATATGAATTTCATAGCCATAAAATTTTAGATAAAACGATGAAAAAGATCATGTGATTTATATTATGTATAATACCATTATATTATACATGTATATTAGGGTGATGCTTAAATGAGCAAAAATTTTTTTTTTTATATATTTGTACGGGGCACCCTTTTATTTTGTTCTACCTCTTAAAATATGCTTCCAGTAATTTTTTTATAATTTTTAACACAGTTTTAGGGGTCGCTAGCAAGACTTAAAGATTACATTAAAAAAGTTAAAAATCAAAATTTTTTTAGAAGCAAAATTTTAATCTATTTTTAATAATCTCATCTCTACAGGCCACCTTAGACTTTAAACCAAACTTTAACAC
>JAOXNN020000089.1:2854566-2876277 GCA_028571205.2 Hydropsyche betteni | reverse complement strand
CATCATCATCATCATCATCATCATCATCATCATCATCATCATCATCATCATCATCATCATCATCATCATCATCATGACTGCGTCATCCGAACGGACAGATTTACAGACAAACATACAGAAATCCGCTATTATATACAGGGGATTTTTATTAATAATATATTTTCGCATCTCAACATCAAATAACCAATCTAGTTCAAGAAATATAAAAAAAACCTTCAAAACGGCACTTCATAAACATCGAAATCCATAAACAAACAATCAAATTAAATTCTCACCCACCCAACTTCAACATAAACCATATCAAACGAGGCTTCGTTTCGGGACACCGCGTCCATGGGAATTAGAACGGCCTCGCATCGGTACGGTGTGACACGTTAGTTACACGCTCGCGTTAGTCACGGACAGCGTGAAAGCCTTCAGTATAAAGACGGTAGGGCAGATGGTAGCCGGGGACAAACCCTCTTCCGTTTTGGTGTGGCTGGACAGCAGCCATCGGAGGAGGCCCTGGAGACTGTGGGACACGAGGACTTTCCAATTTATGCGGGCGCTTTGATGTTGCCGTGTGGTGTGTAGTGTGTCCTGGTTTTGTGCGAGATTGAATAATAATTGAACGGATTTGTCGTAATTGAAATAATGCGGGAGTTGCGTTGAGTTCGGTGTATTTTTTTTTTTATTTGTGACGGACGAATGATCACGAGAATTAATGGACAACGAATGATTCGAATGGAATGTATCATGGATGTGTTAACAGGTTTTGATTTGTAAATGGATGCTGGTTTTGTAAATTTATAAAAAAAATTATTTGTGATATTGTTTTTAATATTTGTGTGATCGTTTGTGGTGAGTGTTTTGATTGAACGTTTGGATTTTGTTGGTATTTCGAATGTTCTTGTTACAGTTTATTGCTTTTGAAAAGTTTAAGTGGTTTTTAAAGTCGCTCGTGGGAAATATGAATTTTTAAATGTATAGGTTAGAAAAAAGAAATTTGTGGTTTTGTAGGCGATTATGTGCGAACTCTCGAATGAACCATAATTTTTTGAAGAAATATAATATTTGGTAAATAAAATTTAACGAGAAATTAATAAAATGAATTATTGAGGTTAATAAATTGAAATTATGAATCTATTATTAATAAAAGAAAACACTACGGATTTCAAAGAACTTATCCTGTTCGTCTAGTATAATTGCATGTTGTATTCAAACTCTTAGAAAAACCTGAATTAATTAAACTATTTTACTGTTTCTTGAAACTACAGACCTTTTTCATTTTTCCTCAATATATTATACAAACGTTGTAATATTTTTATTGGGCATTTTAAACTAAAAGTTATTATCAAGAAAAGTATTTATTAGCAATTAGCGTCCATCAAAAATATTTTTAGTACATAGATATACCTTATTTATGAGTAGTATAAATTGCATACATTATTGCATTGTATTAAATATGACTTGACACAGAATATTATTAATGATTATATTATACAACAAAAATCCAACGAACATACTATAATTCTTTTTCAACGATTACAACGATTATAATTCCAAACACTTATTATCAAAGAAAACGTACTATTCGAATACGGCCACGTACAGAAACTCAACAAAAACTTGGACACAAAGAAAAACAAAGAGACGTTTAATTTCCACGCCTCGACTGACATCGAGAGGCGAGATCAAACGATTAATCGGGATCAATCCTTCGGATGGTTTTCCTTTTTTTCTTTCTGGTTATTGGTCAATTGGTTATGCGCGAGGCAAAGTGGGTCGTCGATGTCCTCACCGACAATAAAGAAGTTTTCCTCGGGATGTTTCCTCCCAGGGTCGGCCAAGAAGTGAAAAATAAAAGAAGTCATTAAAAAGGAGTCGGGGCACGTGCAAAAGGGAAACTTTTATACGAGTCGTCGAGGAGGCCCACCACTAAGGGCGAGACGTGACGACGTTCCCTATTTTTTTCCCAACGATCCCAACACTTTTCCGAAAACGGATTATTATACGGCCTTTGTGTTAATAGAGCAAACTTTTATTTAAAAGTCATCGTAGGATTGGAGCTTATTTAACTTCCGCACAACTATATTATGAATAACCCAGTGCTGTAAGAGTTTTGCGTTATTTGTTTTTCGAATTTCAGAAAAAAACGGTTAGTTTTTCAATCAAAAGTATACGAGTGCTACGTCAAAAAAATGATTATTCAATGACAATATTGAATGCGTCAAGTTTATTTTTATTATAAAATGCCATGTTCATAATCGCTGTGGTTTTGGATTTAAATAATTTATAATAAACCACTTAAAGATTGAATCAATTATTTCAGAAATTTTAAGTCTTCCATGACGATACATTCTCAAACTTTCAACTATCAACAGTGCAATACCATAAATTTCCACGACAAATATGAAAAATGCGATGGCGTCACATCAAAACGGTCCGTTCGTACATCAACTTTTGTAGACACACCGCTACGTGAGAGGTCTACAAATCAAATTATGCCGAAACTGGGACCCTTTTTGCGCTAGTAAAGGATGGGCAAAGACATTCGCATTTGGGAAGAAAGGCAAGAAGAAAAGAAGACGTTCGAACAACAGCCTAGGGAGGGAAAAAAAAACGTATGTAAAAACGACAAAGCGCCGCTCTGACTACTGATGAGCGTGTCCTCTCGACAAACGATACGTATTTATCGTGTTTCACCGGCGATTGAATATAAAAACATATAAACAAGGATCGTTTATCCTTTTTTGTGTCGCTTTGTGAGGAAAAAGGTGTCGCACGTGTTTATCGGTAGCTCGAAACGTATTTCAACATATATGTAGTTGCGTTTGTTTTGATGTTGTTTTTTATAGGAGATTGCACTTTTCAATGTTTATAAAATGTGATTTACAGTTGAGATATTGTTTTATATAATAACTCATTGGAACTTGAATATTTAATAAAAACATGACAAATCTTGTTTAATTAGAAAAAGTGACCTTTTTAATTTGAAGGACGTGAATATACAAAAAAATTGATATTGGTAACAATAATCTCATTTGATGTATATGTTACAGTTTGAGTGTCCACTTCGTTTATGCACGAAAAAACTAGACTGTTTATATACCTTGTAACAGCTCTCAAGCTCTCAAGCTCTCTCTCATCAGTAAAATTGAACTTCGAGAGTTTGTTTTAAACACGTTTTCACAACTCATGCTAAAATGCTAACCCAACCTAGCCCAAACATGATAATTATGACGTCTGTTTGTAGTTCAGATGCAATTATATCTAGGTAAAATTTGACAGTTGAAATTCAAACTAAAATCGATAGTTTGGGTAAACCCAAACTAGCATGGGTGTAAACAAATAAAAGTTTACACTTGAACTGTTACATATATATTTTTTGAAGGTTCCTTACGACGAAACATCAAAACAACCCATAAACCAACCAATCCCATAAAAACCGACCACGCATCGATCAATTATCGAAACGCAACCGAAAACCTATCTAAAGCATCCTCAGTAAAGAGCAAGCAGATAGACGCGCACGGGAGAAAAGGACTTCGTGCAAAGGATCTCGCGATATGGCGGTTAAATTCCCATTTAAATGCATTCCTTAGCGCCTGCCCTGTCACTCCCCCGCGGCGACAATCGACCGATAAGGGATGGGAGAGGGTGGTAACCCTTTCGTGGCCGTGAAGACATGTGTGTGCGGATTTTTGTGTGTGTGTTGGGATGTCGTTTTTTTCGGAGTTTTTGGAATTAATAAAGTATTTTTATTTATTTCTGAAAATTTGAGATTTCTTGTAATGAGAAAATAATATAATATATTATTTTCGCGGTAGAAACGCAAATGATGTCAAGTCGAGTTTAATGTTTTTTTCTATTAGTTTCGTGATTGAATATTTGCAATTAATTATTTTCTGAATATGTAATGTATAATATGAGCATAAATATATAATATAATGCAATATGAATATATATAAGTAATGAATTGAATGTTTTAAATATAAATCATTATTCAGGTGACATAATCGAAGTTTTACAAATTCGATGCATGGACAAATACCGTTCGCTGTCCGGATTCGAAAAGAGAAGAGAGGTCGAGGTTATTTTTTATATAATTAGAAAAATAAAAAATAGATTGAAAGTGGAAGAGGATTGATAGGTTTTCATACAGAAGTGAATAATTGTAGAAAATGATGATGAAAAAAATATTTCATTCTTAAATATTACAATAAAATATATATATAGAGCTACAAAAGCAAATTTCGAATTTCAACTTAAAATTACATCTAATAACATAATTTTCATGAACTATAGACGATTGAGATATTTCTAAAAAATCTAAAAAAATAACAGAATTTATAAATCGTATATAAGTCAAAAAGCAACTTTGTATTCCCATAAACGTTGAAAACCGAAAGAAAGAAAGTCGAAAACGCTTTATTTGCCATGCGGACCGTTCGTCACGTACGAACGACGATTCGGTCCCGTTTTTGATACTCTTTCTCTCCGAGATTAGATTGCTAATTCGGTTCAATTATGGTCCGGGGAGGCAGGGTCACAAAGCGAGCCCAATACCGTTTTATTAGGGTTGGTTTCACCCCGCTCGGTTTGCCGACCTTAGGGTGTGTTCTTGGCGCATTAGAGCCAGGGGTATCCTTTAGGCTTACCAGCACTTACGGCCGACATCCCTTTGTTAAGTACGAACTACGATTATTTACTTCGTAAGTGGATTATGGGATTAAGACGTTCGGTTGAGTGTTGAAGTAAGCAATGTGTCCCGATTTTGCATCGATATGTTTGCGTTTCCAAATGAAAATTGATTTATGTAAAAAAATATTATGTAATATATAATATAATCATTTAATTTTAATATGTATAAGGAAAATCTATGCACATCTTTGATATCGTGCATTATGTAAAAGTATGTAAAATGCATAGAAACAGAATCGAGCAGAATATCCATTTCTATAAATGTTGTTTATCAAGAGACTAAAAGTTCAACGATACAAGGCTGCAATCACTTACCACATGGGGCTCAATCAAAATGCAATGTGGGCAGAATGTAGAATGTAGAATAATAAGTGGGAAATATAATAACATAATGTTGGATCGAAAATAGAAAACGCTCTCTGTTTATGAAAATTTTCAAATCACTCTTGAGAAAAATACGAAAGGTATTTGTGCAATATTGCCGACGGCGATACGTGTCCCGTTTGAGTTCTTTCATTTTAAGAATTGGCATTGTCGAAAATGGGCACATGCATCTATGCAGATGAAATGCGATTTCGAAGCGTACTTGAAACGAGCAAATTTCAGCATAAAACTTTGGCAATAGCCTTTCCGTACGCTCTTTGACTTCAATATTTTTTTCATTCCCTTTTATTTCATTTATATATTTATTCATCGCGAATCTAAAATCATTTCAATACATATTTTATTGAAAAAACAAACTATTCAAAAATGATATCATTATTTTAAAAATTCAGGTTCCTTGAATAGTCCTCATGAAAGAATCGTTCGAATATCGAGATCGGTTTGTTGACTTCTCAGAACCAGGAATGTATAGAAAAATATTGTCGAGTGGTATATAAGGTGGCTTCTGAGGGTGGTTTTGTGGGTGGTTGGTGGTGGCTACTTATCGCCATAAGGATCGGCAAAGCCCAGCTCGGTATCTGCCCATTATCAAATAATAATGAGCTGAAAACGGTTCGCCGCACAAAACCGAAATAAAACCCCGTAGCTTGGATTTATAGCTGAAGTACAGTGGGGGATGTTGGAAAACTATGCGATAAAAATTATATTTTTATTAATTTTTGAGGCTACAATTATATATAATAAGAAAAAACTACACATATACAAATTCAACACGGAAGTACTAATGTAAACTATGCATGAAATTATTATTGAACATTAAATACCAATACGTTCGAACAAACAAGCAGCGAGAAATGTTGAATTGCGAAAAACTGTATAATTTTAATATAGGAAGTAGGAAAACATTCAATACATTGTATCACACGTGTCGATTCAATACGTGCATTCCTTTAGTCTTTACGGGTCAAAGTTTATCCACATCGATGTAAAGTATGAGGCCGGTTTGCTCTCACGTGCTGATGCAACTAGGGATTTTTAAAAAGTCTGTGCATAACGATTCGAATTCGCGAATATTACGGTACTATGATTTTATGAAATTAAAACTTCGAGTGTATAATTTTTTTTCTGAATTTTATTTCTTCTTCAATTTTATTTCCGTATCCCTCTTGAATGGACTCTCAATATTCAGTTGGCTCTCCAGCCACTGCCCATCTTTTCTGAGAAGGTTTTTCAATGAATGAAAAGGCATTTCGAAATTGAATAGTTCCGTTTTGCCTGCAATTGATATTTAATTATCGAAAAGAAATCCTCATGCGTCTTTATTTAATTTGAATACTTCGCGGGCTTTGGTGCAACGTAAATATTCGAAACAGCTTACGAATAAATGATTTATCTTCGGATCGATTCTTATATAATATAAGATTTTCTGTCCACGGACACGATCCTCGACATAATCATTAGCCATAAAATGAGGGCAGCTTTTATTCGCGACGGTTCAAGTAATCTGTTCCCCGGAACCGGGAGAAAACCTCTCTGGATGGCACTACAAAAAGATGAAATGGAAAAATATATGTATATGTACACTTGTACAATTAAGATGGTTCGTATTCGGCTTATTAGGGAAACGATCGCGAGATCTCGCTCAACCGTTAATACTAATTCTATGGAGAAGCTACTCGAGTATATAAGAACGGTTTTCCAGTTTCGTCCTTGCTTCATGTAATAGGTGAATTTGAAAAATATATAAAACCTTAATGTTTTACATAGATATTTTATTGTATATATTATACTATTTCCAATAGTAAAAATTAAATTGATTTTATTGTGTATTGATTGTAAATATTGTTGACACTTTATTATGATTAACTATTATGTTAAGTGATATGAAACATAATATAATTTTCGAATCGTCAAATAAAAAGAATATCAAATTGAAAACCCAGTATGCCCAATGTGTACTGGATTTGGGGGAGTATTTTTTTGAATAAAATATGTGAAATAATTATCGCATAATCATTTTATTGATAACAATTCATAATTCATAATTCATACGTTAAATGTTTATAATAATTGTATTCTAATGGAGAGATGTTGCACGACATTGAATAATTAATGTCCATGTTTCATGTTATCAGAGTTGGTGTAAGAACTGCGATCGAACATGGTTTGTTGACGGTTTTTGTCTTGTAATTTCACCCATTTAGAGTTATTTTGTGCTTCTTTATAGATCCTTTTTAATTCCTATTATTATAAAAAATATGAAAATTGGAAAAACATATATAATAATTTTTATTATAATAAAGCATGTATACATACCTCATCAACTGTATCACTATCAGATTGTTGGGAATCTTTCCTCATTGTAGTAGTTTCTAATGTGTCTAATCTGGTTTGGGAAGAAACATTTTCCATTCTAAAAGTAAAATATTTGAATTAAATTAATGTTACATTTTCCTTGATTTTATTGGTTATATTATAAAAAAATAAAATTACTGTTCATTGCTGAAAGACATATGTGATCTGTTTTTCGGATTAGAATATTTCCTTCCATTGTTTTGTGAATTTGTCAATACATCATCATATCCATTTTGCTTATTGTATTTCCCGTTATAATCTTCTGACATGAATTGTACTTCTTGATTTTGTTCATGTTGATTTTTTCCTTCTCGATATTGTCCTTCTTGATTTTGTTCTTGTTGATTTTGTCCTTCTTGATATTGTCCTTCTTGATTTTGTTCTTGTTGATTTTGTCCTTCTTGATATTGTCCTTGGTGATATTGTCCTTCATGATTTTTTTCATGTTGATTTCGTTCTTGTTGTCTTTGTCCTTGTTGATATTGTCCTTCTTGATTTTGTTCTTGTTGATTTTTTCCTCGTTGATACTGTTCTTGTTGATATTGTTCTTGGTTAATTTTTTGTTGGTTTTGTCTTTGATTCATTTCTCGTTGATGACCACCTTTATGATTATGTTTTTGTTGATATTGTTCCATATGGTTTTGTCGATTTTGTTCACCTTGGCTTTGCCTCTTTTGATTTTGTTCATGACGATTTTGTCCACGTTGGCTTTGCCTCTTTTGATTTTGTTCGAAATTTTGATCATATCCGTATTTTTGGTTATCGTCGAATTGTTGATATTGTTCTCGTAAATGGTAATTATTATATTTTTGGTTTTGTTTCCCATTTTGTCTTTGCTTATTTTGTTCATGATCCTGATCAAATTGTTGATCCTGATCAAATTGTTGATCCTGATTAAATTGTTGATCCTGATCAAATTTTTGATTTCGATTGAATCGTTGATTTTGGTCAAATCGTTGATTCTGGTCAAATCCTTGATTTTGGTAAAATTGATGATTTTGGTCAAATTGTTGGTTTTGTTTATTTTCTTGTTGACTTTGTAAATATTCTTGATTTTGACCATGATGACTTTGCTGCTGTTGGTACGAATTTAAGTCAGACATTTTAGAATTCATTCTAAGAAATTGTGATGAATGTCGTCCTCGATTTTGGTGATGATCACCAGATTCATTCGATTTATTGTCTACCGAGTAATGTGATGATTGAAAATTATTTTCAGTTGGTCTGGCATTCACAAAGAATGGGACGACTAACAAAGTAGCGAAAATAAATACACTAAAGTGCATCTCTACAATGGCCAAGAATAAGGTTTAATAAGTTTCGTAAGATGATATGAAAATTATATTAAAATTAATTAACTTACTGATGATCTCGATTTCCCAACAAATCAAGCTACTTGTAAAGTTAAAGCTCGAATAGAACTGATGACAAAATACTGTTTTATCTTGGGTTTTATATACTGATGCTTATCGCAAATTTGCTGATGGAAAGTATTTTTTCAGACGTGCAACACGTGCAAATTGTATATTTATGTAGAACAAGATTGAAACAATATATCAAATTGTAAATAGAATTGATAGATTAATGTTTCCATGTGAATAAAGTAAAAACATTATTCAAGTAAGCTTAAAATAAATTTTGCTATTTTGCTATTTTCATTGATTTTACAATTATTAATAAATCATTGAATTAACAGAATTCATTTACTTTAACTGTATTTGTTTTTTTTTGTAGTAAAAAATATTACATTGGAATTTAATTAAAAACATAAAGAAATATATAATAGGTATGGAAGTAAATTGGTAAAAAAAATTTGTTCCAATTTTTTCAATTAAATTGCAAATGTATTATGTATTTATTTTTTTCTTCTAAAAATATTTCATGAAAGGAAACAGATTGAAGTTAAACTTATATTTATAACTTTAATATAAACATTTATATTTTGATCTGAAAGATGCTTCTGTAAAGGGTCAGTATTTGTGTTTGTGTCGAATTTAGTCTGTGGGAAGCATTTGTTTACATACTAACTATTGTTAAGTGTTTTCATAATATTGAAAATAATATGTATACTGTGCACTATTTAATAAGTATTGGTTAAAGTTTAACCGTTAAACTAACACATTTTTTGTAAATATGTATATTTTTTAGAAAAGATTGCTTCTTATAATTCAAGCATTTTAATTTCAATATTTTTTGTTTGTTCAGGTAATTTTATTATTGCAATATTGTGTCGGTTGGAAAATTATGATAAATAATTAAAATAATTCAAAGAGTTAAGAGTTCTAAAGAATTAAAAGCATATTTTTAGATAAAGATGAAATTAAGACTACTTTTATATGGTTAATTTTAAATACTTTATGAAAATACAATTGGATATATTAGATATTCCATGAAAATAATCAATAACCATCAATCATTGTGATTTCTTATAAAAATTATCATTTTATTTTTTCTGAAAATTTTAATTAGTTAAATATTTCACAAAAATATGAAAATAAAAGCAGTTTAAGATATAAATATTGATTTATTAAACTCAACAAAATTATATGTATATAAAAAATAAAAATTATACATAAAAATAAGCAGATTCCACAGTAAAAATAATTATTTACACCTCAATTTATTCGTACCATAAAAAATCACATTTAACAAATAAATTTCATTGCCACCATTAAAAACATTAATATTATTATTAATAAAAGATGATCATCGAAAAAAATATACATTTCTATTCAAGGTTTCAGTCAAATGCAAACATACATTCTCCGTTAATGACATGATAACCCGGCACGCATCTTTCACATGGATCATCACCTTCAAGCGACCTTTTAGACCTTTGAGTTTTATAAACTCTTCTGCACACTCCTCTGACTTTAGCGTATCCTGGCAAACAACCATTTGTAATCGTTGGAACGTCTATCAGTTGTTTAAAGCCGACGTCGCAGTAATTAATACTAGCTCCATTAACGAAGACAATCATTAAAAGCGCAGTTATCAAAAGTATTCCAAAAGTCGAATTCATGATCAATTTTTTTTTGACATACAGTAGGTACACTTTTTTGAATTTAAATGGGGACCAGAAGACAACGTGTTACGGTGGTCTTTGTTTGTCGACGTCTTATTCAGTACTAGCGAGTGCAAACCGTTCGATATAACCGGATTTTGAGTCATCAGAAACCATGGCGTCTTTTTTTAATTTCATTTTCCCTTCTTGAAATTCTTCGAAGATGTGTCTGAAATAGTTTCTGGAAACGCTTTATGGGTGATTGTTCGGCGGAATGTTTAGATGCATGATAATGTTATACAAGATTATTAATGGTATCATTACTTTCTAGAAGAATTATTTTGTCAGAATAAAAACAATTGAACACGTATAATACTAAATCATGAAATAATAAATATTTAAAAAAAATTATATGGTTGAAATAATATTATTGACATTATTGGTATTTCTGCAGAAGAAACAAATAGCAATAATAAATTAATAATTTAAATGAAACATTTTCAATATTAAAATATATATTTCAAACTTGTTATTAAGGATTTACAAATATAATATTTTGATCTAAAATAGTGATATATAATATTATAGTAGCATGCCGAGACCTATTTTGTTCTAAATAAATTAAGCATTTAGAAAATTTATATTGAAACATTTTACTCAAACACATATTTGCACTCGTTTCCGATTATTTTATGCCCCATCGGACAGGGATTTTTTTCAGATGTTTTTGTCCTAGGTTTTACTGTTGTAGAATGATTCGCTGCAGGTTTTTTTGTTGTAGCATGTTTTTCTTCTACATCAGGGGGACAATCTGGTTCTTCTTCTGGTTCTTCTCCAAATCTGACGGAGACTCTTCTACACTTTCCGTTTATTAATTTCGATCCTGTGCCGCAGGAATCAGGTACAGTGATAACAAATCTATTATTTATGCAAGATTTCTTATTTTTGTTGGTTGTAGGAGCACTTGATACCAAAAACACCATTAAAATTACCAAAACAACACAAGTCTTGAATATGTGCATGGTGAGATTGTTGATCGCAGAACGGTTAGGAACAGTATGAGCATAAAACTTTATCAACTATTGCTAAATGCGAGTATAATTATGTTCCACTTTTTTTTATTTTTCAAATAACGAATACTTTACTTTTTCTATTTTTAATTCATATTTTCTAAAAAAAAAAAATTAAGGTAAATATCCGTTCGGGAAGGAAACGTCGCAGTATATGGCTTAATCATTCAATATATGATCGTTGAACAACAATTGAAATAAACGCGTTTAACCCTACATGCGTCGTAGTTTTTTTTTATTTGATTGTTTTCGTTTTAAACTATGAATTAATTTTAATTTAATGACAAAAGTTAATTTTCAATTTGTAAATTGGATTATTTTTTGTGTGTGTGTGTCTTTTAACTAAATTATTTTAATTGGTAAATATTGATGTTGGAAAATTTATTATATATCACCATCTATCAATATATTTCAAAAGTATTTTAGTTTTAAAATTAATTAGAATTATGAATATTAATCATATTCTGAAAGAAAATTATTACAATTATTATATGAAATGCTAATTTCTCAGTTAAATTACATTTCAATTTTTTTATAGTAAGGTCAAATTGATATAACCTCTTATTGCGCATCGATCTCGCCTTACAACGCAAATAATTCACAATCTTGAGGTTATCGCAAAGCATGAGCCCACCAACACGAGCACACATCGAACTTCCAATTGACATTTGACTGCTCTGATTAACAAAAATATTGATAGCGGTCATAGGAATAAACAATGTTATCGCCGCCGCGACGGTTTGAACTTTTGCGCCGAACATTCGGCCGAGTCCTTTTAAAAAAACACAATAAGTGAATAATTTTTTTTTCATTCGCACACACAAATACGTCACGATGGTGACACAAAAAAGAACGCAGAGTCCAGAACAAGGATGTGGTGAATCAGATTTGCCGGACAAAAGCATCTATAACCATTGCTTTACCACGAGCTCCTTTCATACCAACACGCTCCCACACCATATCAGTCCGTGTTTCGGCTTGGACTTATTCGTTTGTACAGATTTTACATAATTCGTATATTCATGTAACATTGAAGAGTGGACGATGATCTTGGCGTTGTGATGGAGATGTTTGTCAATTTTTGGAGTGTCGTTGTCGTGGCCGTTTTGTTGTTCTTGCCTCTCGCCTCGTGCGATAGGGATGAGTTCGCTGTTGAGATGATCGATACGAGTTTGAAAATGTCCGAAAAGTACATAGTGCGAGTGCCCGAGATCTCTTGTTCACCTGGATTTAAAAGGGTCAGGGGAAGATGCAGAAGAATTATGGACATGTTAATAATGAGGAGGTCTCTTTGCTCTAGAGGAAAAACGTTCGTTCACGGGAAAGGATGTATTAGAAAATTATTATAAAGTATTTAGTTGTTTTAAGTTTTTATATTAATTATATTAAAAAAAAACAATTTATCTATTAAAATTATTGTCGTTTATTTATTATAAAAATAAATATTGTTTAATTGAAACATTTGTATAGTTTTATTTTGGTATCATTCGTTGTTGTTCACTCTAAAACTAATTTCATAAACCAATTTTTTTCGGGGAAATTAAAATCCAATGATTCACTGAACTTACCATGCGTGACTAATGAGCACTATCAGATTATCAAACATTCGGTTTCATAATATTATTTACAAAATAATTGATATTTTAATCAATTTAGTGAAAGTTCATCTTGTTTATATTTATGAAAAAACGTTTATCGCCTGAATAACCTCAATTCTATAAATATAATATACTATCGAGTGTAGTAAACAGATATTTGTGAAAAATCACATTAAAATGTTAATATCACATTAAAATATGTTTTTTGTTTGCATAAACAATTCGGTGTTTACAGAAAAAAATAATATTTACATTAGCATTTTCAACAAAAAAATTTGAGAATATCGGTTTTGATTGTACATTCGTTGTTGACGTACCTTTATAAGTGCTGGTAAGTCAATTAAATCACGTTTGTAACATTTTTTAACAATACGTAATCATCGAGATTCGAAAATGAGTATCGGAAAAAAGAAAATTACATTTGCAGTAGTGATTCAAATTTACCGGGAGACAAGAATTCATATGATTCACACAATAAACAGGTTTCTTCTTTCATAACGGTAGCTTCTCAATAATTTCGTGGATTCAAATATCATCACCGAATTTATTTCCTTGATTTAATTATTATTTATTATTTTTGTTATATTGTTATGTAAAATATGTTATACTATAGAATGTAAAATAACGATCATGTCCCTGTTTGTTAACATTTTTTTTTTGTTTTTAGATAAAAAGTTTATCTAGAATTTACAGTTGAGTTAATCAGCATATAATGACGATTAGTTCAAACTTATAATATTACAGTGGTGGCATGGAGACTAATCGGTAAGTATTATATAAATTTTATTTCAAAAATTTTCTCTTTTTCATCGAAAATATTATTACGTAAATTATTACACGAAGTTATTACACACAGCAAAATTAGCATTAAATTCAATACCAGAAAAATTCCACGAAGAACAGTGTCCAAATTTGACCTTAATCTAAGCAATGTGAACAATAACAATTAAAATTGCGATAGCGTTACTCCGTAATGAGTAACGACACCATTTGGCCCACCCATGCATTACAGTGATCAATGCAAACCGTGGCCGAGTTCCGAAAAACCAAAATCCGGGAAAAAACGCAACTAATTTCTAAAATAGAATTCTAAATCAGTGGAAGTTGCAGAAGCTCAGATTTGCGTGGGATGTCTTCGATTTATTTAAAAAGCGAAGGCTCTTCGGCGACCGGTCGCACAACCTCACATTACCAGTTTGACGGCGGATTGTCTTCATTTTCATCTCAGTCATGCTGACCCTTCGAAGGTTGATGTCCTGCTTGATCATCACTTTCATATTTTTGTCAGTCTCTGTGAGTTGTAGACCTACAGAAACGGATGAAGCTGAGTCCACGCCGAGTAGCAGGAATCCTGACACTTCTTTTTTGACGAGGCCTTCTGGATCATGGTCTTCACATCATAGGGTAATTTCGGTGCCGAAATTAGAAAAGGAGTGCCCTCCAGGTTCTAGATGGGCTGGAAATAAATGTAGACGCGTTTATGGTTTAAAGTGATCGGTTAAAAGATCAAGATGATGTTGAATATGTTTCCAGTTGGAAAAATCGATACAGTATGAGAAATTTGGTGATTTTTAAAGTTCTTATTATAAGTTTTGTGCGAACTTGTAGGTTTGGTTGAATAATTGTAACCATTTTTGGTGTATTTTTAAGAAAACAGTATTTATTTTATATTGATGTCTCGCTTCACCACTGGTTATGTGATATTTATTATTAGATATAAATATATTGTGTTTTAGCTATTCGAATAAATTATGATATTATCGTCTGATTGGTGTTTTTATGTTTAGTTTAAGTAAGTATTATCATAGTTTTTTAATAAGTAAATTTAAATGAGAAACAATAAGAAATATTTGCCTTTTGTAAATAATAAGATTATCGATTTAGAAATTTGATTAAGTAGGTGAGTATACAAGTTTTAAAATATTTTTTAGTTTGAAAGTAAAAGATTAATTACTATTTAAAGAGAAATTTACTATTGAAATATTTGAAAATATGAAATACTGAGTTCATTTTTTTTCAATTTGAAAGGAAGTAAAAAAGAACTTTATTTGCTTTTTGGCAAAAAATATTGACCTTTACATTTAACGATATCGGTGAACACTGAAGGTGAATAATTTACACAACTATGCAAATATTTGAGTCAACATATATTTTTTAGTTCGGAAGCTGTGACAGAGATTTGAAATGTATTTATAAATACGCTCACTCATTTTTATTGCAATTTTATTTCAGTGAATTTTTCAATATTGAAGTTTATATATTATTCGCTGAGTTTGAAGGTCTTTACGGTTAAGGTAAACGTCTCGGAATTTCCAGACAGACCAATGACCATGATGTTTGTACGTGGCTTGAAATTAATATCGAAACATTCACACCTAAAAAAGAACATATCCAATTATTTTTTTAAATTATGATATTATGCAAAATCGGGCATGCGGAAGATCTCTACATAAATATTATAATTCGTGAGTTCTATCAATTTTATCAGATGGATTTTTTTTTTACTTTTGTGCTAAAAATTGAAGCGATTATGACACGTATGAGTTTTTTCTCCCCACATATAAAATTATTCACTCGAATGGAGGCTTCACGAAGCAAATTTTTCCGATCACGTGACTAACAGGATCCATTTCGGCTGCTATATAAAAAAGAAAAACCAAACAGCATAAATTTACTCGTCGCTTCGCGGTCAGGTTGCATGACGAGTGTATAGGTATAGCTTTATTGCATATTAATTCGTTTTCGTAGTAAACAGTTAGTTACTTACCGACCGGCCACTGTGATGCTCGTTTATTAGTTGCTTGTTGTGTTGTGCTAGTTTATTTGAACATATTGATGAAATTGTGATAAATTAATTGCAAACATGAAGATCGCGATATTTTTGATGTTTATGTGTCTCAGCTTATCAACGAAATGTAACGGCCAACTCTTGTTAGACTTGACGCAAGGTTTTAGAGAATCTGCTCATCGCTTGAGGGATACAGTTCAGGCAATACCGAAAACAGTAGCAGGCATCATCAATCCTAATTGGCGCCGAGGTGGTCATCATAATTCAGGCAGTTCGGAAGAATCTTGTGAACATGGTCATGAGGGTCATGGAGGTCATGGACACAGGGGACATGGGAACGGTGGATATGGTCATGGAGGATATGGACAAGGCGGATATGGGAATGGAGGTTATGGTGGTTACGGAGGATACGGCGGTTACGGAGGATATGGTGGCCATGGAGGGTATGGTGGTCATGGACAAGGTGGTCATGGGCAAGGTGGTCATGGACATGGCGGTTATGGACATGGAAATCATGGAAAGCCTCCTCCATTTACTCCGAATAAACCAGGATTCCCGAATCAGGGTGGTCTAGATAAGCCGGGAGATTTTGGACCAAATCAACCTGGATTTGGAAATTCTGGACAGATTCCAGACAGTAGTGAAGAGCAACCCGGTTTTCAAAAACCGAAACCAGGTAGACCCAACAAACGACCAGGAGGTGGCTTCAATAATCAACCGGATCAAGGCGGTTTCCCAAATCAACAACCCGGTCAAGGTGGTTTTCCAAATCAACAGCCAGGTCAAGGAAATTTCCCAAATCAACAACCTGGTCAGGGTGGTTTTCCAAATCAACAGCCTGGTCAAGGAGGAACTAATCAGCCTCGTCCTGGTAGTGGTTCTAATCAAGGTGGATTTAAGCCTGATGGTTCACAAACCGGCATTTCGAACAAACCTCCTCCTGGCGGTGTACCCAGCAATTCAGGAGGTCCTTTGAAGCCAGTTGATTCAAATACGAACAACGGAGGTCAAGGTGAAGAAGAATTTGAATTAGATATCAGGTTTCAAGATGACGAAGTACCCACTACGAAAGCAAAATAAAGACGGTGTTATATGTCAAATTTAGTAAGTTTTGTAATTATATTGATATATAAACTTTAAGAAATACTGTAGTTTTTCACAAAATTCTCTGAAGCTATTATATAAAGGTGAACATTTTTGGAACAATGAAAAAAATATACAACTGGTTTCTTCATGTGTTGAAACAAAAATAAGTTGTCGTAAGCATAAAACCGGTTAATTTTGTTTACGAATTGTGGAAATTTTGTATGAAATATTTTTTCATTGTGTAAAATAAATTGTGATAATAATTGTTATCGATATATATTTTTTTGGCTTTTTTATGAAATCATATCTATTTAGTTCAAGCGGTGTCAAGAACATTGCGCAAATATGTTTTGGTTATATATGTAAAATAACAAACATATTTGAATTTATGAAAACAGAATATTGAATTACAGCAAAATAATAGATAAGATGGATTTGAAATAATCGTAAATTACTTGTAAGTAAAAAAGTTTCGAAAAATCATTTTAAATTTAATAAATTTAAATAAACATAATTAATAATTTCATATATAATTTTAAAAGTTCATTCCAACAACATAAGTTTTTTTTATAATCTTGAAAACATTAGTCAAAGTTCACCCAGAAATCAGCATTTGACGGTGTTAACGACGAAGATAAACTACGGTATAAATATAAATATTTTTTTTAAATAAATACCGAGAACTTTATGAGGAAGATTGTATAAAAAAACAACAGTTAACATAATTTGAGAAAAACATGTAATATATATATATAAATATAAGTCGTTAATAAAAACATTATTCATTTCGACGTCGATAAGAACAGAAATACTTCCAGCAAACTCAACAACAGTTCGAATTTGAGCAACCATCATGAAGCTCGCCGCAACATTCTTTGCAACCTTTTTTCTATTTTTCTTCTTCAACGTAGTTGAAGGCTGGGGCGGAGATTGTGATAGATGGAGAGACCATCCTCAAGATTGGCGACAAAACCACCACTGGCATCATCATCATCATCATCATCGCGACCCGACCTTCAATCCAGATTGGGATGAGAAACGATGGAATAACGAAGGTGGTAAAACACCTCCAGTGATCACAACTATAAAACCACAGATTGTTCCTCCGAAACCAGAGTATGTTCCCCAGTTCAACGGCAATGAATTTTCAGAAGAAAGTCGCGAGGTTTTGGATGAAAATGGCATGAATGATTTCGTTTCACTGAATGCTAGAATGCAAACCGGACGAAAAGGATAATATTTCAGTTTCTTGGATGAATGATTTGGTTTTGAATAAATGTAATTGATGACATTAATATGAGGTTGAAAGTATTTATGCTCTTGTGTTGATGATGATTTAAAAAAAGTATGATGAATTATTAAAAACGGCTGGTCTGATTGTATATTTGTTTTTTTTTATGAATGTTTATGATTGATTCTTTTTGAAATATTTGAATACTATATATTATTATATGATGTGAAATTTCGGCGAAATTTTTTATTGTATAATTTGTAAAAGTAAATATATAATTATAAGAAAATATTTTTTTTATTTATCTCAATAAAAACTTGTTTTAAAATATCAAATATATAATAAATGAAAAAAAATGGATTTGAATACGAATAATATGTAAATGAAAGGTATAATTTTCTATGTATTATAACAAAAGAAAAAAAAATAAAAGCTGCATAGAAATTTACATAAAGAGTGATCATTGATTAACAAATGTAAAATACATAAATGAAATTGTCTGGAATAATAATTATCATCATACTATTTCCTCTATTAAAAAAGAAATACAAAATGAAAGTAGTTTTTAAATCAACATAATATTGGCTTCGATAAAAAAAATAATAAATCTTATCTAAAAATATATAATTGTTTTCCAAGAAAAATTTTCAGGAACTTTCTATATATTTTCAAACAAATACATAATGATAAACATACGTACATATATTTAATGAGATATCAGAACACCGAACAACGTCGCCATTTGCACGAAGTCAGTTCAAGGCACACGTCTCGTATTCGATTTTTTTCTTTATATTCAAATTCAATATGAAGATAATTTTATTAGTTTGTTTAGTTTTCTTTTATATTTCTCTTTGCGAATCTTTCTCAACATATCATCATGAAACTTTGGGTTATCACCAGCCAAGATATTTTAGACACAGGATTAGACAAGGAGAAGAAATTCATAAGGATCGTGGCACGTTAAACAGCTGGCAACGCTATCCTCATCACCACCATCATCACCATCGTCATCACACACCAACGCTTACGGATTATCCAAGTTATCAGCAACATTGTCGTCGAGGCTGGATTAGGTACCATCACCGTCAACCATCGATCGATAAATTTAAGATACCTCGAGAAGAATCGGAAATTAATCGTAGAAACCATCACTTTTATTTAACTCCACACCCACATGTTTATAGTAGACATTTTAATAAAAATGTTAATATTGATAGATTCGATTGTTCACTATTAACTCAAAAATCTATTGAAAATATCAGTGCTATTGAACTACAGGAACTTACAAAGCTGTGTGCAAATAAATCTCGACAAAACGGAATAGACGAGTCTCAAAAGAATGAACCAATTGACTTCGAACAAACAATGCATCGTATTGAAACAACACCTTCCCCCGAAATAAACGAACATATCCAAACGATAACGGAAAATATACCTGATCAATCTGAAGACGTAACGAGTAGTACTTTTAATGACAATAAGCATATGTCGGAGACAATTTCTAGCAATGATTTTTCAACGAATATGGTCAATGTCGTACCAACCTAGTGGTTGGTCAGTAGTCTGAAGATCCGAAAATTTATGAATTTCCAGATATTTCAGAAACCTACAAAAATAAATAGTCGAGTATGTAATAAATCATTATAATTTTTCATAATATTATAATATATTTGTTGTAAATTAATGTTAATTATTTTATGAAGAAAGAATAAAAATAATATTATTATAAAAAAATAATGTATATCAACCATTGGAGATAAATAGAACAAAGTTAATTTTATTGCCGTTACTCAAAACTTTCGATCAATTAATTACTTTAATAGGGGCTGTACAGGGTGAATTATCCAATTTATTTCGTTAAATATATTCTAGTAATTTGTAATTGGTTTTATATTTTAATCGTAAATTATTTTTTTTAATTCATTTCTACATAACCTGTAAATTCAAGTGATACCAGAAATATATTGCGTAAATATGTTATGATTATATACGTACGAAAAAACTTCAAATATTTTTTGAAAATCGTATGAAAAAAAATTCATTATCGAATTTAATATTATTAATATTAAAATTAAAATTAATTTTTAATATCAAATTTTTGTAATACCATAAAAGTGTAATCTATATAAAATATATTAAAAAATAATTAAAGCATTTTTTTTAATTTTATTCCGAAACGGTGTTTAAGTTCATTGCAATGTTATCATATGGCGCTGTGAGCCGCAAAGTTAATATCAAATACGACAACAATACGTAAGTATTATATATAAGCAGTGGCGGCTTGTGGATAAATAATCTGGGGGTGCTGCGGCAGATAAAAAAATTAAAAAAATATATATATCTGAATTATATTTTAATAATAACCTAGAAAAAATAAATTTTAACATTTTTATTTTATTATAAAATTTATTCTCCTGTCTTTTTTCTTTGAAAAAAGATTTATTACTTTTTCGTTAAATTTTTCATCATTGACAATCATTTTTTTTCAATTGATAACATAGATAGAGCTGTCAATTTTTCTTGAGCCATTGTGCTTTTTTTCGTTTAATGGCTGAACAACATCGTTCTGGCTTTGTAGTAGTCATCGGAGTTGTAATTAGTATTTTAATAAGTTTTGATATTTCGTCTAAAACTTCCCATAGATTATTTGCAGAAATAAATTTTAATAAACTATTGAAGTTAAGCATTTTTTCTCGAATGAAAGATTTCTAATTCTATCTGAAGCTTTTCCTTTTTTAACATAAGATATGCTTCCACGATTTGTATTAGATCTTCCATCGGTATTTTTTTTCTATACTTTTCGAAATTTTCTTTATTAAATAATTTCATTGTCATTAATTGATTAGAAAAATCATATCTTTCTTTTATATCCCTAGTTATAACGTCGCATATATTTGTGGCTTCCTAATATTGAGATGAAGATAATTCGCTTTAAAAGTTTCGTATTTGTATAATGGCAATTGTAAAACTTTTTAAATTTTCTTTTATTGAAAATGTATCAATAGATATTACTCAATTGTATTTGATTGTAAATAATCTCTACATGCGGCATTAACACATGAAAAAATTTTAACTAAAATAAAACAAATCATCATTTAATGCATTCAGTTAATTGGTAGAATCAATTATTATTTCATCGGTATTTTTGGAAGAAGATTTAAGTTCTTGAAAACATTCCCTCAATTTCTCTTTATTTTGATATACTTTATTAACCGTTCTTAACTTAAAATTCCATCTTGTTGCAGATGGTTTTAGTAAATTGATAAACTTGTAAAAAGAGCTCTGGAGTTTGCCGAGGTTATTGTAGCATTTTTCATAAACCGTCGCATTTGCGCCAACACAACTCGTTGTTGCTCTCGGAGCAAGCAGTAAGGCCAGGCGCCCACAGGCGATTAGTCGTGGTGCGATTTATAATGGAATGCATTGTTTTGGGTTGAAGTGGGCCCCTACAATATTTGGGGGCCCTTAAAACAAAAAAAAATTAGATAGGAAGAGCAAAACTCTGGAAA
>JAOXNN020000089.1:2842501-2854466 GCA_028571205.2 Hydropsyche betteni | reverse complement strand
AAAATAATTTTTTTTAATTTCAAACTTAAAAGTGAACTATCACGTGTATTTAAAAAAAATCAGAATGAAACTAGAGATAATCTTAAATCAAATCAATATTAGGTTAATATTAAATCAAAATTAAATAAATAATCTTTTGAACAATGAACATGGAATTATTTTAATTAAGATTATGATGGAACAAATTAAAAACGCAGATCATATTATGCTATTATTTGTGATTTCACCACTAAATAATTTATATAAACAATGAAAGATTAGTAATACAAAGGAAAACTATTTGATACTTAAATGGGTTTATGTTAAAAATAATAATAATCAACAAAGGTGATACATACATTTTTTATCATCATCATAATTTCACGCCCAAACAGCCCAAACCTTCCTGCATTGTCCTCTTCGGGTTAATCTCATACCTTCTGGGCAACCCGAAATCCCCAGAGCTTCACTCTTCGGAGAAAAATTCTTTCTCGAAGGAATATACAATGGCGAAGCTGTAACTTTTTGGTCATCCATCAGGAAACCCAACACCACGAAAGACACCAAGATGGTCAAGAATGCGAAGCTTCTCATTTTAGGACTTTGTTTACACACCTCGAAAACCTAGAGGTTTTTGAATATGGTTTGGACAAGTTTCTGGTATTTAAATAGCGGTCAACAGGATGTTCATAATCAGGGATGTCACATTTACAAAAAAAATAATTTACGGGTGATCCGGTATTTTTTTTTCAAATTACTGGTAAATTTGATTTAAAAAAAAACCGCACACTTACAAAAACTGACTTTTCCAAAAATTTGGAATAACATTTTCTAAAAAAAAAAAAACGGCAAAAGTTTTCAAAAAAAATCGGTAGTATTTATTCGTAAATTACTGAATTGTTTTTGAGTCATTTACCGTTGATGACATCCTTGGTTCATATTATAGTAACGATTGACGTAAATTGGTGTACGGCTGTTTCCGCGTTACTTTCCCACCGCAAGGATCCGGCCTATTCGTAATAGTTGTTGTTTTATCGTAAATTTTATATTGTTAATTAGTATTTTATTTAATTGGGCATTTTCGCCTTGTTGTATTATTGCCAATCAATCAAATTATGAAAGTTTTAGAACGCTTTCCTGATAATATTGATGGAATAGTTATCAGTTTATTTATAATTTTAATTGTATTTAAATCGACCTTATAGTTTTTTTATACTTATATATTTGAACTCGCGTAGTTATAAGAGTAATAGTAATCTGTGTTATTTATTTTTTAACGTGTTTCTATTATATTTATATTTCAGGTCATCAGGTCATTATCATTTTTACTTACATTATATAATGGAATAGTAATTTTGCCGAAAAGGATCCAATAATTTGATATTGTTTATTTTTCAGACAATTAATTGTGATTTTTAGGTCGTTTTGGAAAGTTTAAAAACTTTATCATTATTATAAGTTAAAATTTTTTTGCTTAAATATATTATAATGCAAAAACTTAGAAATTTCCCGTGTCATTTTTTGATTGTGCTAATAATCTAAAAAGGAAAACATGTAGTTGATAATTAAACAAGGATAATAAATTATTTATGACCAATCGTTCTTATAATAATGATAACAATATTTAAATACAATTGTGAATAAATTAAATAAATATATATATATACAAACGGAAGGAAAATCTTTATTTATTTTATTCAAGAACAATAGAAACAAACATGTAAAATAAATTTTCAAATATTATCCGTATTGAAAAAAAAAACTAGCACACACATCCAGATATTTGAGCTCCACATACTTGATTACATAAAATTGTTTGTGGAGCAGGTTGAATGACAGGAGCAGGTTGAATGATGGGAGCAGGTTGAATGATGGGAACAGTTTGAATGATGGGAGCAGGTTGAATGATGGGAGCAGGTTGAATGATGGGAGCAGGATGAATTATCGGAGCTGGTTGAATTATGGGAGCAGGTTGAATGATGGGAGCAGGTTGGTAGATAGGAGCTGGTTGGTAGATAGGGGCTGGTTGGTAGATAGGGGCTGGTTGGTAGATAGGAGCTGGTTGGTAGATAGGGGCTGGTTCGTAAATGGGATCTGGTTGGAAGATAGGTTGTTGAATGATAGGATAAGGATCAATGGCAAGATTTCGATCGATAGGAAGATATTGAATAAGTGAATCAGGAATTACACATCCTTGGCAGTTGTCTGATAGTAAGCGCGTATTGAACGAGCCTCCTATTGAAGGTACTGATGCTGGCAAAGTCGATATTCTAAGATCTCTTGCTCCACAAAGTCCTGGATAAATTCGGTTCATAGCTGCTATTGACGGTGCTGATCCACATAATTCTGAATATGTCAAACTTTGGATGTTTATAGGAGCTTCCTTTGTTTTCGTTGGTGTTCTCCTTTCGAATAATATTGTCGATGGTTTGGCATTGCAAAAGCCAAGAAAGAAATATAGCGCAATGAACTGCCAAAATGTCGACATCTTGGTGTGTACTGATCTTTTTTTTTCCGTTTCGCACTTTATAATTTATCGTGTATTTTGCTAATTGTGAAACTAAAAAAATAGTTCATGGACGTACCGATTAAGTTAGCGGTGGCAAATTAAATATATTCAACAAGCATAAACAATAGATTAAAATTAAAATATTAACGTGATAGTGTTTAAAAAAGGCAAAGATTCAATGTGAATAGGTCAGAAACAGTTTTGTGGCAAAACCAGTGTTTTGTGAAGTTAAATGAAAAATAAATAAGCATCGTATAATTTTTGTGTATTATGTAATTAAAAAAAAAGAATTTTAGTTTTTCAAGTTTTAGGTGAGTCGTGTTTATAACCAGTGCCATATAAATTGGGGGCCAAAAATACTTGCACTTCCTTACTTTTTCGAAAATGCCATTTTTTTAAATAAAATTTATATCCGAAACAACTTCGAAATTATAGAGAATATCATTTTAAATATATCTAGATAAATTGAATGTCTCGGGAGTGGCAAAATTTTTAATTACAATTTTTTCTAATAATAAAGCATTGTTTTCATGTGATTTTTTCAGTTTAAAGTGACCGAATTCTTTTACTTTTTCGATTATTATTATTATACTTAATAGTATATTAATTTATCTAAAAATATATTTTAGCGAGCGTTAAACCAATAAATATTTTAACCGTCAAACGAAAGCTTCGGAAAAAATCTTCTAAGCAGAATAACTATTAATTTATAAATAAACACTTAAAACATACTTTTAATAAGGAAAAAGATTAAAGCAAGCTATAGAATTGAAAAATTTAACATAAATTCAAGAAAAATATGTTGTGGGGCTATTAATCAAAATTCGAAATTTTCGGTTCAATTTTATTCATCTTTAATCAAAGGTCAACAAGAGGACGGATATCTAATTAAAGTTTAATAACTATCATTAGGTATATAGAAGGGCTATTTATGAAACAATACTATTTTAGGGTTGATAAAGTAAATAATATTTACATAATCCATGAAATAATTGAAAAAAAAAAACAATACCAATAACATTTCGAAGTAAAAATTTTGCCATCAGAATTTTACGTTTGGTGAGAAAATATGAAATTTCTATATAATAATGATTTAAAATACTTATAACAACATTTATAATAACGTTTATCGAATTATAAAGAAATATTTAACTGACATGAATAAAAATCATAAATACAGACATGCTATTATACATAAAATGCCAAACTAAAACTCTATTTTTCCTACGAAATCTAAGTGTAAACTAAATATTAAAGAAATTTTAAGATACAAAAATATACTATTAAGTAATAACAATCGAAAAAATAAAAGAATTCACTCACTTTAAATCGAAAAAATCACATAGAAACGAAAGAAAGTTTTTTCCCACAGTGCTTTTTTTATTAGAAACAATTGCAATTAAAATTTTTGCAACTGCCGAGAAATTTAATTTACCTAGATACATTGAAAAAAATATTCTCTATAATTTAAAGTTTTTGTGTATGTACATTGAAAAACATGAGGTTTTTTAAAAAGTAAGGACGGACAAATACTTTTGGCCTCCGATGATATTTTATTTTATTTATTATGTCTGAATAAAATGAACAAATCGTAATCAAATAGTTTTCAAATGATTGGTTTGGTTTTGATATGTTCAACAAGAAAATATTTTAAAATTGATAATATTAGTATAGCAATTTTGAAAAAAATTCTATTCAATAAAAAATTTCAGATTAAATTTCAAAAATTTAGAATTGATATTGTAATATCTAATATTTTGCATTGCATTCAAACTGAAATACAAGCGATATAACAAAATTTATCTGAAATATAATAGGTTTAAAGGTTTAAGAAATACAAAAATAATTTTAATAGTCATAATTTTATTTCTTTGAAGTATTGATAACATAGTTGAAAATATATTCTGAATTCAAAACATTTTGGAAATAAAATTATAATAATAATGAAAAATCACAAGGGAAATACAGATCATAGTTTATGTAGACATTAACAAAAAGTATTATTTATTGCATTCGAATATCACAATTCAGTACGAAAAATGTAATCATGAAAATTAATAAAAAAATTTAAATTGAAATATCTAAAAATTCATTATCAACATTTTCGAAAGAATTGTTTACTTCAGGTAAATCAATGAATTCGTCAGAACCGAGGTCATCAACGATTACCTTTAGAAAATCAACATTCACGATCTTTCCACTTTTGTTATCATTGATATCTTTACCAATAATGTTGCTAGTCATAAAATGATCCTTGTTGGTCATTGTATCCCTGTCGAAAAATTCATTGTTGGTATTTAGGAAAGGATTTACTCCGTAGAAGTCCTTGTTATAAAAATTACGGTTGGTATCATAGAAGTTCTTGTTGGTGTTAAAGAAATTTTTACCGTAAAAATTGCGGTTGGTGTCATAAAAGTTCCTATTGGTGTCGAAGAAATTTTTTCCTCCATAGAAATCTTTGCCATAAAAATTACGGTTGGTATCCAAGAATGGAGTCACTCCATAGAAATCCTTACCGTAAAAATTACGGTTGGTATCCAAGAATGGATTTACTCCGAAGAAATCCTTGTTGTAAAAATTACGGTTGGTATCATAGAAGTTCTTGTTGGTATCGAAGAAGTTTTTACCTCCATAGAAATCCTTACCGTAAAAATTACGGTTGGTATCCAAGAATGGATTTACTCCAAAGAAATCCTTGTTGTAAAAATTACGGTTGGTATCATAGAAGTTCTTGTTGGTATCGAAGAAATTTTTTCCTCCATAGAAATCTTTACCGTAAAAATTCTTGTTGGTATCCAAGAAAGGAGTCACTCCATAAAAATTCTTATTGTAAAAATTACGGTTGGTATCATAGAAGTTTTTGTTCGTGTCGAAGAAATTTCTTCCTCCATAGAAATCTTTACCATAAAAATTGCGGTTGGTGTCCAAGAAAGGATTTACTCCATAGAAATCCTTGTTGTAAAAATTGCGGTTGGTATCATAGAAGTTCTTGTTAGTATCGAAGAAATTTCTTCCTCCATAGAAATCTTTGCCATAAAAATTACGGTTGGTGTCATAGAAGTTCTTGTTGGTGTCGAAGAAGTTTTTCACTCCATAGAAATCCTTACCGTAAAAATTACGGTTGGTATCATAGAAGTTAGATGTATCATGCCCATAGAATTGCTTCTCTGGTTGTCCAACAAACGACTTAGTATTGGTGTTGTCGTAATGATAGAAAGGTGTTACTTTTTTGATGTGCTGATCTTGCAGGTTCTCATCGGTGGTCACATGTCCGACGTCGTTCCTTTTCCAGTCCAAGAATTTTTCATCTTTTCCATGGATCACGTTTGCGCTGACTGCCGCCACGCCCAAGAAGAAGAACAAGAAAACGCACTTCATGTTCGAAGCCACAATATACTTATGGTGCCGATGTTAGACTATAGACTAGTAACGAAATGAATGACACCAACCGGCTTTTATATTAAAATTCAGCCCATTTATATTTCTGTCGATAACAAAATGCGCGAATTGAACTCATATGTGCTTGCGATAACCGCAAGTTCATCAATCGCCGATGGTAACGGTCACTTTCGAGAAAAGTGATGATTAGTGAAATGATATCCTTTTTCACCTTAGTTACCGTAATTGTCGTAAATAAATACAGGGTCACTACGAATGGAATAGAAATTTTAATTGTGCTTGCATTATAGTTTTGCGATTATAGTTTTTATGATAGTATAATAAAATATATAGTTTCAGTTGCACTGAATAATTAAAATTTAATTTATTTGTATTATATAATATGTATTTTTTCATGTTAATAATTCATATTGTGTAATTAAAAATTATCGTTGCAGTTCAATAAACTATATTATAGACTCGTATAATAAAGATTTGAAGTGAGTTTCAAGGTCAAATAATTATTGATAAGTACTCTATACTATTATAAAATATGAGGATGTGCTCAGAAAATTTTTGTTTTCAATTTTTTTTATAAATTCATCGCGATTTTCTAAATTACAATTTGCATGTAAGTTTTGATTAAATACTGCAAAAATTTATTTTTAAAACGGTTATAATACAATTTTCATTATCAAATATTTTTTCTAATGTTGCCACAAGTAGAATTATGCGTTAAACTTACGTATCTTCCTAGTAATCTCAAAAGATCCGTGATCTGTGAAGTGCCAGTTTTTTGTTCAATATGAATTTTTATTTTTTGTCTTTTTTAAACAATTTTTTTCGAATTAAATGATAATTCGTAATTCACCTTAATATCAGGTATATTACTATGAAAACAGTACGCAATATCATGAAAAAGATAAAAAGAAAATAATAATTTGCTGATCAATTTACATTTGAAATTAAATGAAAAAAAAATTGAGGTACAAAACTTTTATTCAATTTCGATTACATATAATATATAGTTATTTCGTCATAATATAATAATCATTCTTGATATTCAAGTATCTGAAAAAAAAAAAAAAAATTAAAAATGGATTAAAATTAAATTACATCATGATATAAGCAAATAAATACCTTTATCGTCAGCCTGAAGAATACTGAAACTGAGAATTAGGATTTTTTACATAGTTACCATAAGCACCGTAAGTACCATAAGTGCCACTTGAATCTAATGTTCCCTGACCATAATTATAATATGGATACGTTTGTGGTACGAGTCCACCTTGGCCATAATTGACATTGCCAATCAATTCAGTAGTTGCACCGTCATAAGGATAACCTTGGCTATTGGAGTCCATGTAAATAACATTTCCTCCTTGATAACCTCCATTTTGTGGTTGTATGTAATTTGGCTGTGTCGGGTAGTTTGCATAATTGTAATCAGTGATCGGTGCATAATTTCCATAGCCATAATATCCACCATAAGTTGGATAAGTACCGTAAATACCATTAGTGAATACACTGCCGGTATTTGAAGGGAACGTTTGAATTGATCCTCCTACGCCAGTCAAATCTGGAATTAGCGTAGCCACTCCTTTTTCTTTAATGCTGCATCCTTTGTATCGTTGGACACCGTCTTGAATTTTATTTACCAATACACTATTGCAAATTCCACTTTGAATAAATGTAGCAAAACAAATAAGCAGCGAAAAAGTCAACATCTTGTCACGCACTGACCGCTTTTAATTTGCTGAATCGTCAAGAGATAAGTTATGATCGTCCGAGCAGAACGGGGTCGAAGATGTTTATAAATATTTTCTTATTAATTATTAATTCCCTAGATTTTTTAAAATATTTTCAACTGTGTATGTATATATTATTAAAAAGTTCTAGAATTCAATGATAATTTTATATTTAAATAATTTTCTGATAAACATTTAGTTATGTGACCAAAACGTGTTTTTTCGAAATTATTAAATACTAGTAAATAGGCCCGATGTTAATAACATCGGCTGCCCGATGCCCGTACCCGATTTGAATATTTAATCAATAAAATCAAAATAGTTCATTTGTTATGAACACTAGACGTCATATAGGCAAAGCCTGTAGTTAGTAGGTAATAAGCATCATATTATAGACGTTAACTGTATATGCATTAAGACCATATTCGCGAAAAAGTCGCGAACGTCATCGAACGAACGAACACGCAGACAAATACACACACAGAAATCCGTGATTAAATATAGGGGATAGGGGATAGGGGATAGCGGCCATTTGATACGATCAAATTTTTGATTAAAATTTATGTTTATGGAATGTTAAAAATTACGAAGTGAACTATAACTAAGCATTTTCGTTACTGTACAAAAAGCGTGTTATTTGTTTTCGTATTGTTGGGCTTTGGGGACTTCTATCACCCAACTATACGTAAACCATCACAGTGGCAATTTCGTGTTTGTGAAACAACATCGAGTCTTTATTGCCGTAGACCAGAAAAAACAGATACTTTTATTTATTGCAATACGTAACATAATATAGCATTATCTACGATGGCTGACGTGCAATATTTTTCTGAACGGTATAAGGTTATTCCGATATGTTTGAAATATGAAGTATTCTACATTTAGATAAAACTAGATTTTTCTGGGCATATCAAAATTAATAAGGAAGCAAAATATGTGTTACGGATCGTGAATATTTTAATATATTGAATTTATAATTTTGTAATGATATCATGATTTTTTTCATTGGATGATAATTTTATTAGTTACACAATTCGATAGAAGATCTCAAATTTTTATATTTATGTAAATTGTATTTATTGATAAATTATTATTTAGAATTTAGTACAAGTTTTTATCAAATATTATTACAGCTAGGGTAAACATGTCGTGTTTATACTCAAGTGTGTCCTTATGCACGCCATAAGATCTTATGTTTATACTTTATCGCTATAACGCTTATATCGCTATGAAAATTGGCATTAATATATATTATTTGTAGAAGAGGTTTTTGTATCATTAAAACAAAAAAAAAGTCAGAAAAAATTCTTAAAAAATTCAGTACGAAGAGTCGAAGATCTGTCGTTTGTTGAATTTAGTTGCCTTGGTTACGCAATTCATAGAATCATATCAAACCGTTATAATACAGACTGGAAGGATAACGCCTGTCGGGTTCAGCTAGTTTTCTATAAAATTATATAATTTCTAAATTAAATATTATAGATCAAATACATTTATTATTGAATACGAAACAATTTTTTTTTCACAAATTACCTATTAAAAATTAATTAAATAAAATTTGGATAAAATTATATAATTTTTTAGAAAAAATCTCAAAATAGAGATCAAATAAAAATAAAAAAAATAATAAAAATTCCGGTATTCCCAGTAATTGTTAGCACACGAGAAAAGTCCCGGTTCGCGCGGCGTATCCGACCGCTCATTTCCGTTTCGCTCCACACGGTTGGCCACCGGCGCCCACGGCGGCCCGGGAATTAAATTGGTTTCGTTGTTCACTTGTTTCCCGATCTGATAGCCCATTATTATTTATCCACCCCTGAGCATCGTATCCAGGCCCTGCCGCACCGCCCTTAACCCCTCCAAGCCTTGAAAGCGAAATAAGCGCCGGGAACGGGAGAGTTTTGATTTTTTTTTTTAATAATCACAAACTTTGAGAAGTTATGAATTTGGTTTGTTTTAACAAACTAGTTCTTATCGATGTTGGAAAATATGTGGCGTAGTCAATAAATCAATGTGTTGGTATGAGATTATTAATTAAAACATAGTTTTAATGTTGAGTTTTTTGA
This sequence comes from Hydropsyche betteni, assembly GCA_028571205.2. NCBI lineage: Eukaryota > Metazoa > Arthropoda > Insecta > Trichoptera > Hydropsychidae > Hydropsyche > Hydropsyche betteni. Next base: position 2,844,786 of record JAOXNN020000089.1, on the reverse strand, counting down.
AAACTTTCCTGTAATTATTGAAATCTTCGGTTTGTTGAAAATTCAAGAATTGTTAATTCAATTTTGATATATTTTCGATAAAAATGTGATGGGTCAAATGTGGAACTTTGTGTAAGGGGTTAATTCTATTCTATTCCACGTTCTGATGCTTATTGGGGAAAAAGAAGGCAATTGCGGCTTCGATCCTTACGTATTGGTTTGAGAACACTTTGAAATGAAAAAAAAAATGATCAAAAGTATATAATTGTATACATGTGAGAGAATTGATTTTCTTTTCATATTAGAACGCAGATGTCCTTCACAGTGTTGTCGAGCCATATACCGATAAGAAAATAAAATATTTTAAATTAATAACGATGAACTTTGTATTATTGATGTTATAAAAATTGAAAAAAAATTGTTGTTTTTTTCCTAAAAACTAAAAGATACTATTGAAATACGTTACATATTTTAACGTGTTTACTTCAGATAGTAAATGTACACGTGATTTGAAAAGATATGTACGTGCGTATATTAAATTACTAATTATGAATAGTGATAACTTAATATTATTATTAACAGTGTAATAAAAATGTCATTGCACCTTTAAATCTAACATTAGAATATTATTTCAAACAATACATAGTATTTTTTGGTGAAATTACATAACATTAAAAATGAAATTCTTAGAATTTTCGGTTATATAACATATACATACATACATAACATACAAATCGCAGATAGCAGTCGTCATGAAGTGCCGAAGTGAAACAATTGATTTTTTTTTAATAAGTTCAAAAGTCAATTTGGAATCATAAACAACTTTCATTACATATCTAATTGTAAATAATAGAAAAATCTATAAAAAAAAATTATCAAAGCAATAAAAACATAATTTTCAAATGAACAAAACATCAAATTCGAAACCGTGTAAGTATATATCTAATAAAAAAAATCATTAAGAGGTACCATGTGCAAAGACACGTGTGCGCGTACGTGTCAAACGTAGCGTTGTTAACGAGCGCAGCTTAATTATGACGGGACAATAGAGCGTGACTCGAGTTGAACACCCCTGGCTTCAACGTTGACGACAGAACGAACTCTTCCCTCGGGAACAGTTGGGCTGTGCTGGGTTATGTGGCTGCAAGAGGCTCTCCAGATTGGCGGAGGAGCATGTACGCGTGACATTTCCACGTGGGATCGTACCGCCATTTTCTATTTTATATTAAAAATAAATAAATAAATAATATTCAGATAACCTTTATATCGCTTTGTTTGCTGATGGGTCTTCGTCAGTGTTCAAACAACATAACAACAACTTAGGAACAACGACCCGGGACAAAGCAAACAATACACCATGTATTATGGGACATTCGGTTAGGTTAACGTCTATGGGTTTCTGTTATGAATAATCGTCTTGCGATAATCCATAGCAATTTTTCAGTCGACATCGATTCGGTATTACCGAAGAGACAATCCTCCCATGATGTCAGCTCGTTTATCATCACACCCTTTCATATATATCAAGTGAGGCTTTGCGTCGCGAAGTCTTTCTTATGACGGTGTAGTCATTGCGCGTATATAACGTATTTGTATGTGAATATTCCGAGGGCATATAACGATTGTCCATCAGTTGAATAGATACGAGTTACGAGTTGATTACACTGTTTTTATTCGCTTTTCGCAAGAGTTGTTTCGCAAACGAGTTCTGTCTATCAGATTCGCTATAAGCTTTATTTATATATTGCACGAAATCTCGTTATAGAAAAGATCAAAGCGTTCGTTTCGTAAAGCAACACTATTAAATTTTATATTGAGTCGGTAATAAACGCTGCGCTTCGGTCTAATTTGTTATAGACAATATAAAATTGTTCGATGTCTGTTGAATGCGAAAAATATGGGAATGCATCTGAGAATGTTCCATCGAAGATTTTCGAACATTATACAATATATTATTATAAAATATTTTTTTTATTAAAAAAAATTAAGCAAGCAAGATCTAATATTTGGATGTGAATACGATATAATATTTATTGTATGTATTCATCAATCAATGATCGTTCAAGTAATTTTAGCGCTTTGGGAAACTGCGACCCACATGCAAGCATATGAATATTCAAACTTCTGAATAGTTTCAGAACTTGCGCTGAATTTGGTTGCATTGCTTTGAATTCAATGCAAAGTTAGGCAAAGTGTCAAGAGGCCGTGTCATTGCTGCCAATTAAATGTATGGGTGACGCGACCCGAGCGCAGGCGAACGAGAGCGGCGACAAAAGCGCAGGTCGTTTATCGCGGAGCGACTTCTG
>JAOXNN020000089.1:2825565-2842401 GCA_028571205.2 Hydropsyche betteni | reverse complement strand
GAAGTCGCTCCGCGCTTATCGACCTGCGCATTTGTCGCCGCTCTCGTTCACCTGCGCTTGGGTCGGCGTGCCAAATGTATGTGTTCCCACCTCTAAGTACGTCAAAACGCTAAGCTAAGTACACATTTGTATAATTTAATAAGCGGCGATATTTTAGAGAGGAATTATAATGTTATACAGCGTATAGAATAACGTAATCGCCTTTCTTTTAGTGTAACGAAAAACAAACGACGTAGATTTATATTAATAATCCGTGTCTTATCTCATAATATTTCCTCCCCCTGCTGAATCTTGAGGAAAAATACGCGGCTTAGGATTGTCACTCTTTTAGGGAGGAAACGCTTTTCTCAAATTTCCGACCGTGGATTTTCTTGCGCCTCATTAGTTACACGTTTCTATTTCTTTCTTTTTCCTACATTTTTTTTTGTTTTTTGTTTTAATTTATCACACAATGCTAAATTGTATTACATATTATTTTCATTACGTTCTCTCATATTGCGCTACATTAAACATCACTCTAATGTAATGAGCTTAGTAATTCAGTAAATACGCCTAATAAAAAAGTACCAAGATCAAATAAAAAAAATAAAAGTACTGTTTTATATTATATTTCAATCCAATTTGAAATAGATAATACATTTTAATTATTTAATTAATTCAAATTATCATTTAATTGAATGGAACAATGTTATTATTGTTTTTCAATACATATGGATGTTATCATTATGTTGATTTGTTATTAATAAAGTACAATAAATAAAATAATGATACGTTAAATTACAGATAAACAGGAACAAATATTAATATATACGTAATTTCTTTAGCTCCATTTTGTATATTCGCAATTTCAAGAAGCTGTTTCCAATTGTGTATACTAGCTGCAGTTTCAGTCATGCATATTAAATCAACTGCTTCTAGATAAATACAATGTATTTTTTTCTCTTAGTATTTTTTGCATTCACAAATTTGAAATAAATAAATCAAAATATCTTTACAGTTACAAATATTTTTTTATAATAATTAGATATATTTATTATTAAATTGTTCCTTACTGAAATACGACATGGGCTAATGCGATAAGGTATAGCCTAGGCTGCCGCATTTGTCTGGCAAGTCCTTGTCCTGCAATGTATAACTAATACGCTACTAATGATAATGCTGATTATAAAATTGATTTTCAATAATATGAAAAAAATAAAGGAACAATTCAAAAGTGCATTAAATAAAATAAGTGTGAATTAAAAAAAAAATGCACTTTAAAACGAATAAACGTGCATTATTCACATCTTCCATAATATAATCGATTCGTAATAAACCGAATTCAAACAAATTCAACATTGATTAAAAAATGGATCAATTGTTAAAATGTAGTTGAAAGTTGTATTCTATTGCCTGTAGAGATTGACTTTACTCTTGTAAGGTTGCCACCTATCTGTCATTTTAATGGACCAACTATTCATTCTATTACACATTTCATATTATTTTAATTCTCACTTTACACTGCACAATTTTTTTTATTGCACATGAATAAAAACGTTGCATCACATTTAACATTTACTATTTGAAAACGGAATATTAACAAAAAAATTTCGAACTAATTATCAAAAACAAACAAAAATATTTATATACAAAATCACGATTCTTTAAAAAGTTCATCATGCGGAAACACAACAATCACTCCGACTTAACGACTCAACCAAGCATGAAAGACGACCGACATATTTTCTCTACACCGCCGCCGCTTTTTTCACCGAATCTCCGCGGCCGCGTTATCCGAGTAAACCAATAAAGCTCAGGTGAGCGATGATTGTAACTTTTAATTCGTTTACGCCGTACGGAGCCGCGAGGTGTTTCGTCTCCGGCAATAAAACGCCATAGGGAGGCCAAATCCGTAAGCGGCAAACGAAATTTATTACGAGTGGCCCGAAGTGTGAGGGGTGGGTGCAGGAGTGGGTGGCCCGGCCCCGCCCCCCCGTCTTCCGCCGGGGTTTTCCCGGGGCCAGAATGAAATTACTCGAGATTAGCCCAGGAGGGCATTTTTTGTCTTGTTTATTTAGTGAGGGCCGACGTTGAACGAATGGCCTGGCTTGTAAAACACCGCGCGAAAGAATGACGTTGAATTTTTCACGTGGAAATTTCGCCGGTGTTAGGGTGGCCGTGCTTGCATCTCGTCGGGACGCTTCTAGGATTTATTTTCGTTTGCGTAATTGGTTTTTGATACGCCGCGCTCTTTCGAGGATGTTGTTTTGTGTTTGGATAACGGATGGGTTCTTGGTCGTTCGTGAAGTTGAATATGATCATGTTTTCGATAGTGAAAGTGAACTAGGTATTATATATTTTTTGAGTATTCTGTGCATGTTAAGTTTTGTTTCCGTTATGCCATTGCGACTAACCAATGTTACGACATACTATAATTCATCATTTTTATAAATCAGAAAATTACTAAAGCAAACGATTTAGACTATTGACAAAATAGATATAAACTACAATCTATTCAAAAATTTAAAACTTATGATCAAATTTTACTAATTTGTGCTAAAATGATTACTTAACAATTTTTTTTAGATTCTCAGTACATGCAGTTTTTATCTTATGATGGTTTGCACTTACAACCGAATTATTATTTTTCAAAAATAATTTATTAAATCACGAGTTGTCGTCAACTATGGTCAATACATTTTGGATTTGGATTTTGGATAAAATATGGACTCGTTCGAATTATTGTAATGAGTTAATTCATTATCAAGTTTTATTCGTTCTTTTTGGGATATATAATATTATACTTAAGTGTTCTTAATTTTAGAAAAATAAATCTGGTAAAATATTTTTTATATATGGATTCGACTTACGACAGAAATTCAGTAATGTATAATATCTCCATCGTAAGTCGAGAACAACCTAAATAGAATACTTCTACAATGAAGTATTATATAAGTATATATAATATTTTCATTTAAAAACATCGAAACTCGACCCAATCAAGAAATTTATAACGTCCATAAGATATTCGATCGAATAACTCGTTTACGTCAACGCACAGACAGATCAAACAGATTTGCGAGACGCCTCGCGAACGGTCGCATAAACGTAATTTATTTCCATTGATTCCACACGAGGATCAAAGGTTTTACGAGCGGCTCGTGTTCCATCATGTTTGCGGGACGAAACTCATACAACATAATCACCGATGACCACCTGTGACCAGGCCGTGACCAACCTTCGCACGGAGAACTCATACCTGGTGGATTTTCCGATTTTCCGGCCTTCAGGATGTTTCGTTTTAGTTGTGTTTAATTAGGCAGTGTTCGGGTTTCGTGTTTGTTTAAGATATATGTAGAGATCATGTGATTTTTTAATATGAAAATAAAAAAGTTTCAATTCAATTACTAGTTGTTTAAACAAAATTTTATAAACTATATACGATGACGTTTGAAATAACGGAATATATTATCAATATTATATGGAAATCATTGAGTTAGATTTTTGATTTTATAAACATGGTAACTATTTGGTGATAGATTAAACTTCATCATGCACATTTAAGATCAAGTACTCGCATATTAGCATACTCTTGCTGTGTTTTTGTGACAAAAATGTAAGCAGCATCGAGATTTTTAGTGCCGAACATAAAAAATAATATAAAAGCGAAACATAAAATAAAATAAAGCCAGACATAATTAATCTTTTCCGCTCGCTATCTGCGGCTTATCTTCTAATCTTTCCCGCGGGCCAAGGGACGTAAGGAACAAAAAAAATTATATAAATATATAGAAGAAAAACCAGGGGTAGGCGGCTCTCCTTGGTCGTAAAAGGAGACGAAAATTTCAAAAAAAAGGAAGACGGCACATTCATAACCGAGCCCGCTGGTAAATAACCCGGGCGACTATAAATAATATACGTACTGGGTACATTCCTCACGTGTGCAGTATATGGAGGTTCTGTTTCTACACGAGACAAGATATCTTGAGATAGGGTTGACAGAAATTCGAGAAAATAACCTTTTTTTCGTCAAGTCGACAAATATTTAATATTACGTTTAGAAACAATTCAGAAAATAAGAAAATTTCAATTAAACGATGAGTAAGTTTTTTTAAATTTCTTATCCTTTTTCAAGCTCATTCTTTATTAAAAAAATAAATCAAAATTGCAGAATTAAATAAATCCCTCAAAGTAACGAAATGTTGCGTTTTCAAGGTTTTCTGTATATATTACGAAATTTATGTAGCAAAAAAATTTATATTGTATAACTGATACAATGATGATTAGAAGATAGTATTCATTTTAAAACAGAAGTTTCGATTAATAATCATAAGATATTTTTTTTTATAAATTCAATATATTTGAATTCCAACGTCATTCGTAATTACATAGCACGCAGATTTTTTTTCTGTTTTTTTAAAGTAAAAATTCTATTTATTTTCATGAAATAAACGTACTTAAAAAATATTAAAATTATTAATTAAAAATTTAAACCTTATAAACGAAAAATAGTATACAGGATCAATAAATGGACTACTTAACATTCATGAAACACCATAAAAATTAAGAAAAAAACCATCGAACTCATATACCGAACCTCGTATTAAACCGGCGGCCATCCGAAAGAAAGTCGGGTTTTTCCACCCTCCACTCCCGTGGCTCGCCAGAGTTCGGCTCTCGTAAAACAAAATAGGCCGAGACACTCTTGGCGCGTTTATCTAGCAAAAGGAAAATTTCCGCGAGATAGTGTATGCAATAAAGTTAACAAGGTCTGCGCCATGATGGTTCGGCGAGGAGAGCGCCGTGTCGTGTGAGGTGCGTTTCAAAGACACCCTTATCTTTCGCTTTTGAAAATCTCGAATCTCACCCCCCGCTTTATGGCCACGCTGAAAATTTCGGACATTTAATATAATATAATGCGATTCATATCGAAAATAAATAAATTCGGCACGATCTCGTTACTGATACGTAGTTTATAACACCACGAAATTGCACCCCTAGCACCGAACAACGAATCAAAACCGACCGCAAAAATCGACAAAAAAATCAACAAGCGAATAACAACGAAACAACGCGCGGGTGCAATAAATTCGAATCGAGCAGTTATCGACTGGCGGTAAAACAAAACCGCGAAACGATATCGAGCAGTTAAGCCCGCGGGACGCGCGACTTTACGCCCTTATCTATAAAAATAAACTTTAATCTCGAGACGCGGGAAAAATAAGCAGAAAAACCCCGGGAAAGCCTCGGAAAAGCGGCACGACCCGCCGCCGCGTAATAATGTGCCGTCTGAACGGAATCAGCAGATTGCTGAAAAAATACGTTCTGGGATGCGGCTGATTGCGCTGGGAGTTGTAAACAATTTTATTGGAGCTCGAGAACGCCTTTACAACGGCTCTTTTTCTGCTTTTTCGCCTCGGTCGCACTTTTTCTCGTTTCGGCCCCTTTCGGCGTGCCGATTTTTTTCATTGTTTCGCCTTTTGTTTGCGTGTTTATCTTTGGCGGTTTTCGGAAGATGCGTACTTTTTTCGCACGAGCGTTCCGCGTAACGAGCTAGGTGGTGTTGCGGATTTTTTCGGTTTGCTTTTTGTTGGGTTGATTGAAATGTTTGGGGGTTTTTCGTGGAGGATGCTTTTTTAATTTTCAATTTTTTATTGTTCGAAGCGATCTGATCAGGTTTTTAATAAAAATAATAAGCCAATTAAAAATCATATTTTGGATGATTCTATTGATATAATCATATTTAATAAATACGTACTTTTAAAAAATATACAAAAAAGATTAATGATTTTGTGTCAATTTAATCTCTGATAAATTTAGGTAAATTCAATTATTTTAATTGAATCAGAAACATGAAATTTGAATAATCACTCCAAATTTTATTTAAATTCACTATCTCAAATATAGAATAGTTAATTAAATATAATATAATAGTTTATGATCATTTCAATATATCTAATTCGATTCGTAGTATTTTTACGAAACAACAATACAAAATTTAATATAATTAAAACGATAAACATATTTAATCAATCTATTGAGAATTCATAAGGTTTTTCCATCACGAAATTGGCATAAAACTCAATGGCCGCTTTTCACAAATCGGGTCGGATGGTAAACGAAGAATGAAGCGAAGAAAAAAAGCGTTTAACAGCCACAAAGATCAAAGTGAATACGTTGAACGGGGAGGCCCCTTATTGAAATGCTCACAATGCAATGAATAAGAAATTAAATAAGGCTCTCTTCAAAAGATTTCTCCTTTGATATCTTTGTGCGTTCGGGAATCATTGGCATTCTGGGGTTTCGGGATGCCGTTAACTCCTTCGCACTCTAACCAAACACCGTGTAGCCAACTTAATGGAATTTCCCAGAACGCGGCATCCCTTAATTTCATTTTTTTGCAGACACATACAGACCGTCGGACGAAATGTGGAAAAAATATTTCCTCAACGTTGCGAACCCAGCAGGGGAACGCTCAGGAATTCGATGTTAAGGAAATACAATCGCTTTTAATGCGAAACCGTTTGTTTTTGTTGTGATACGCTTTAGGAGTCGTCGATTACGTTTTAGGTTCTCAAAATGTGATTTGAATGTTGTTATGAGTCTCGAAATTGAATGCATATTTATGGAAATTTAATTTCACAAGAAGTATGCTATATTTTCGAAGAACTTGTTTGATTTAATAATGTTTACGTAAGATTTGAAAATTTTCATAGAATATTTATAGATATGTTCAAAATAAATTATTTATATGGACTGATGATATAAAATATTTTAGGGAATTATTATATATTTGTTGAAGATTGAAGTTTTATTATGCAAATTCGACGTGATTTCAAAAATAGTTCGAAAAAATTTCAATCTATTTAAATATGGAAACGATCTTTATAAGAAAAGATTGAGAAATGCACGTTATAGGCAGAAAGTGACCTAAAAACAGGTGAAATTCGGACCGTTCGGAAAACAGCGACGGCTTAATGTCGCGGAAAATTGATACGCTCCTACGGGGAAAACGACGACGAAACTCCATCACGGACAAACCCTAGGCGTATGTTAATTACCTCGATCTAAGGACGAGACCCCAAACGGGAAACGGGGCCCCAAAAAAAGCGTAGAAAATCGTTAATTGACGTGCTGTAAACGAACAATCGCGGCGGAGCGGAACTCGCGGCGCAACGCAATTACACTTGCCGTAACTAGTTTCGGGCTTTTCCCTTCGAAATACGCTCTTAAACTCTTAACTTGGAATCAAATCGTAAAACTAGTTAAGTTTTCAAACGGTCTACGTGCACGTGGCTGTACGTATTTATCGCGGAACTAGCCGCTTTCACATGTCGGCGATGGGGCGTTGATAATTTTCCGACTCATAACTCACTAAATGCAGTGCAGACGTCGTCTACAGTGTATCCTCGTTCTAGTTTGTGCAAAGTTTAATTGCTTCGTTTCAGTTTTAGTCTTTTATAAATTCGATATAAAATTTCAATGAATCAAAACGACACCGCGTTTATTTTTCAATAACGAAATATTCGAAAGCCTTATGCTTTAGACGTTACCCGAACGCTAAATCCCGGCAGTTATCCGCTTATAAGCAATCATAATTTGAAAAGTTTCGTGATTTGAGACACTGTTTTGCGATACAACAACAGCCCACCTCCCACATTTCAACCCCTGAAACCCACCCACGTACTTTTCGGTTCGATCCTGGTCTTCGCCACCCTCAGGATACACAATTTCGAATTCGGGATCCTGGCGATAAGCCGGGGCCGCTTCCCCGGGTCGACCGTGTTGATTTAAAAGGATTAAGTGTCGATTAATTTGTTAACTTATATAAGTAAATTTATATTACGTGTTAATTTTATGTTTCGTATCGGTTATGTGAACATGTATGAGTTTCGGGTCGAGATAATGCGTTTGTTTTCGCGTTGATTTATCTTGTTATTTAATTGTTTGAAATATTTTCGGATGTTCAGTTGAAAGTCAAATTATGATAGTTTTCATATCAAATATTATTGTCAAAATAGAAAGGTGTAAAGGTGCTTCAAATTGATCGTAAATTAATTGGGATTTTATCTTGAAAATTATTGTGTAATTATATATTTTATGCAATTCATATGATAATTGTAATCAATATAATGAAATGACATTTAATTCTCATTACGTTGTTGTCAAAATACATCAAATATGAAAAATCGAAAAGAATTTTGATATTTTTTTTCTAATTGTATTAAGAAAGCACCAATGCAGTTTATACATCATCTCACATTATATCGTTTACATGAATCTCAAAATAAATAAAACACACGAATATTCGCAATTCACAAATGTACGCATCGGAAGTAATGAAGTAGACGTAACGACAAGCGAGCAAAATAAAACTCTCCAGATAATATTCATACGAATCATTTAACCGTATTATGCTCTTTTTTCGCCATTATACAGCCTACATAAATAAATAAATAAATGAATATGAAAAACGCACAAATTTGAATTTTTCGCATTTACCTGCGCTCGTTTTTCGCTCTTCGTTCGGCACACGCGCGATTTATTATCAGGAATTTTCCGGCGATTTCATTACGCGAAAAGGCGCTTTTTCCCTTTCCATATGCATGCTTATATTTAAATTTTTCGTTTTGCTGTCGAGTAATGAAATATCTTTGACACGCGACTCCGATGATAATCTGATACCGCGTTTCCGTTGCTTTTTCAAACGTCGAACGCTCCTTTAGCAATTCCTTAATAGGAAAGGATTACCGAACGGTTTATTAGCGGGAGTCGTTAAGGGCTGAATAATGGGCGCAGGAGATTAATTTACCTCTCTGTACCGCACAAATAAATGGATCCTTGAGGGATTGTTAACTTGCGCTGGTCGTCCTCGAACTAAAGCAAAAAAAAAAAAAATGGCGGTTTGTGAAACGCTCACCTTGCAAAAAGTTTACTAGATGGTATTTTTTGAGGTAGCATTTATTTTAGGGAGAAAAATTTTAGGTGTTAAAAAATTGATAATTTTAATCTTATTGGTGTATATTTTCATATTTATAATGATGACTTGTAAAAATAATTAGTTTTACGTAACGATAATTGTAATGTCTTTCATGATTTTTTTAATTGTTTAACGATTTGATTGTACAAAAATAATCATCATCGCAACGCAATTAATTAAAAAGAGGTGAAAAGTCACATTAAAATTATCATGCAACGAATTTCTAGATATATGAACTGTGTAATTATTATTTTATTTGCGAAGAACATTTGATAATTTTTTAATATGGACGATTAGTTTTGTTTTTCAAAAAAATCTTACTTACAATCAAAAAAATGTATGTACGTAGAAATATAATCTTAATGAAGAATAATAGAAATAGTTTCGGGAATCCCATACAAAAAAAACAGCTGAATTAGCTCTGGAGCTGAACGAGCAAACGCATTGTATATTTAAAGGCTGCTTCGGTTTGTTCTCATTTTACTTTTACTACGTACGTATTTTTTCTGGTTTGTTCGGTTTTGCACCAACAACCCCAGTCGGATTTAGGAAAGTGGTTGTGAGTAGAAAGAGGTGTCGTAAAGAACATAATTCACGTTCAGTCTGAGCTTTTCGTGTCAGTTTTGAATTTTCTTATTGTTCGGTTAGATTTTACGTCATGATCATTTCGTCTGACTATATGTTTTGTTTTTAAATTAATGAACTAGTCTTATGAGTGTATTTTTATGAGTGTATATTTACTTATGGCATTTAAGTGATGAAAAATGTTAATATAATTTTTCGAAAATGAATCGAATGCCTAATTTCATACGACATTGTTGATAATCATAACACTTTTTTTACGGCACATCCTTAGGGAAATTACTCCTCAAGCCTTTTTAGATTTTTTTTTATTATTTTACTGCTGTCGTAAAAAACATTGACTACGAAATTAATACGAGCCGGCAGCAAAATTTCATTCGCAGTTTCTAGAACGTCATAATAAATTAACTACCGTGCCAAATTAAGAAGTTAAAACTACGATAAATAATTTCCTATATCAAAGGATAAAATATGAATATTAATCAAGCATTATAAAATTTAATAATTCAATTTGACAATAATTTAACATTTATAATAATTATCTACCCAAAATACATCAATTCCAATACAACTAATAATCGAAAGACGTCACTGAACTTTTCAATCGTAAAAGGTTAATACAAACAAATCACCGAATAACAAAAACAAATCGGCTCCGATTCAAATAGAAATTCATCCGAAATTCTCACTACTTCGGATCCACTCCTCCAGATCCTGGCATTCCCGCGGGAACAGCGGCCGAGGTCCTCTGTTTGGGGACCACCAGCGTTCATATCGGGCAATATATCTGCGGTAATATTTATTTATTAGCCGAGACGAAAGTATCGGGGAAGACCCCGAGGATATCCTCCCCCAGCCGGGGACAATCTGTATCCTTTAGTCGTGACGTGTCGGCAACGTCTTAAGGGAAACGGATGCGTCGCGGCACAAGCAAAAACACATGGAAAAAATGTATGGGGGTGGAAAAAATTTCGGCCGAAAGCCATAGGTTTTCGTTTCGCAGATATATAAAGTTTTTGGATTTTGTGCCGGTTGTTTTTCGTGGGTGTTCTTGATAAAGGGACTGTTGTGGTTTTTTTTGTTTATTCTGTGATTTTGATTATTTATTTATTTCAAATATAATAATTTTTATTATCAAACGAACGATAGATAGTATAAAAATATAAAAATGATTTTTAAAAGTTATCTTTATAAAAATAAATATACTCAGCGTAATATCTGGTAATAGATATAATACAATATAAGATTTTAACATTTATTGATTTTGTATGAATTATGATTATATTTTCGATCGAACAATCATACCATATATTATGCTCAGTTTTAAATAAGTTAAAGGGGTTCGTATCACTATCGTAAAAAGGATTCAGATAGGGGACGGGACAAGGAGTTTCCTCGGCAGTGGTAGTCTCGTTCCCAGTTTTGTGCTTGTGCCACTTGAAAATCTTTCAGCTGTCTCTTACAAGCGTATTAAATTCAATCTTTTCATTCGCCCAATTAAGTTTTCCCTTCTGCCCTTTGTTCGTCGGACAAAAGGAGCGTTCTCAAATCTGACCGAACACATTGAAGGGCACTCGTCGGTTATATAGAATGTTATTTGTGTGTGAATCGTCATTAATTCAAATAATCGATTAAATTAATATTGCGATTATTTTACGCATGTTTAACAAACGTATATAGATAACACCGCTATATGAAACGTTTATTCATTCTATTGTAATTTATTATTAGTGAAATTATTATATTAATATTCATTCAAATTATTTATATGATTTCCTTTTAATTTTTTTTTTCATTAAAAATGATTCATTCAAGATTGAACGTGTACATTATTTAGCAGGTTCGATTATGCGAAATCATATAAAATTCTCAAGGCTTATAGATTATATATAGAATGCGAACGTTATAAATTTCATAGGGAAACGGCGAATTTCTTAATATTCATTTCTGAGAATAACGCAAGTTTTACGATCGCGCTCGGTATGCCGCGCTCGCGCACAATTAACTTTACTGTCGATAAAAACGTACGATTTCCCACATACGAATAAGGCAGTCTATATTTTTTTTGTGTGTCGAAATATGAGCCTTTCCCTTCAACTTTTCAAAGGTTGCCCCAGCCTGCGTGACGTCCGATGAAAAATCAACGATAAAAAGAATTTTAATCAATGTGAGTGGTATCCCGTTATCGGTTCATCGGTGACCAAGGAGTGGCCTCACCGTTCATACGGAGATTTCGAATTCGCTTCGTACCCTTTAATCAAACTAGCTCTATTTTTCTTATTTATCGAAAGAACTACCGATTACTTTAATGGTATTATGGCCCTCTCGAGTGGTATTTCAAATCCTCAAAATAAACCGTATGAATAGAATCAAACGTAAGCCTTTATATCCGAATGGTCCAATCTGATATATGTAGTCGGTTAAAAAAATCAAATAATCTGATTTGAATTTTATTGAAATTAGTGTGGTTTTATTGGGTGTTTCGACGTGTGCCTTTGTCCGATGTTGATATGTGTGTTTACGCCGCCGTAAAATTAATATGCGATTTGCAATTCAAAATCGTTATTTTAACGGTTCGGTATCAAGGTAAAAATGAATTGATTTATTCATATTATTCAAACAATTAGGTCAAAAAGCGATAAAACGAAGTTTATGAGATTTCGTTTCCGTCGTTGTGCGCACGAACTGCGCCCGCCACTAATGAATATTGAATTTTTCGCGCCGGGTGAGTTTTCCATTCGATTTTTTCCCCTGTTATAATTGCCAAGTTCGAATGATTTAAAATAATCTAAAGAGTTATTAACGAGCTCTTTTTCTTTCGTCGAACTTCGGACGAGAGCTAAAAGCTTTTAGATGTTCTTTGGCTTGTGCACTGGAACAAAAGTGTTGAGAGCTCGTCCTCCTCAACCCTCCGTTAGACAAATAGATTTTTGAAGATTTTCATTCAATAAATTGAATCATAAAATAATTAGTGAATTCAGCTGATTTATATGTATTTAATTAACAATGCTTATTTTCAGTAAAATTATAAACTTTACACTATAATTGTATAAAGCTGTTTGTATAAGAAAACAATGGTATGTAATAAACAATTTATTTTATAATAATTGATTCATTTATAAATGATATGATAATTCACGATAAATATGAACTGATATGTAAAAAAGTACAATTGAAAAATTCAAAATAATTGAAACATTTTTCAGTCTTCGTAAAGCATTCAAATTGATATGAGATTTAGGTAAAAAAGTAAACAAAAATGAACGAATTTGAAATTATAATTATAAGTTTTGTATTATATTTGATGTTAATTTTTTTTGAGATAAACTTATAAACAATTTTCTGGTAGATAATGCAGCCCAAAAATACTTTTTTACAAATATCACGTTTCTACACAACATGAAGCTTTTTGTCTAACGTTTTTTTACTATACAATACATTTTCTTCTAGTTAATAATAATACAATTTTGTATCAATTTTACCTACTTAAGTCTAAATATATAAATTTAATAGCTTTGACTACTTATTTAAAAAAAACAAGCCTTTTAACATTAGCACTCTCATTAATGAATTATTCATAAGTTATTGAATCATAATAGTATTAACACAAAATACAATTACGGCAAAGATCGTCACAACAAAATGAACGAAAGGAAAATAAATATCAATTAGACTACACATTATTTATTATTGTTAGTTTGTATATAGTCAGTTGATTTTTTTATTACAACGTATTAAATATAAATAGACTTACAATTAAATAATATCATTAAGCTAGGGTTTGTACATCGTACAATTACTTCACACGTTCTCACACATTGAATAGCTCCAATAGACACACCGCGGAAAAATGCGAATTTCCCATAAGAAATTAATACTTATTTTCACATTGTTTTGTTATAAAAATATCACCTAATTTTCAACATTGGGCATTTTAAAATTCTATATATTATTTAATTTATTTTTCATATACTGTACTTCAATTTACAAAATTTGATCTCTAATTGTAAGTGTTTAAGAGAATATTTATTTACAAAACGAATATCAATACCGTTTACGTATGTTTTTTAACAATTCTGCGGTAACAACTTTCATATTATTGATATGTTCAATTTTATTGATAAATCTTTAATCTATGTATCTAATAATAATACATGTATTGACGATACATAAAGGCAAATAATAATTGAACTTGAAAAAATCGGAAAAAAGTGAATATTTAATATAGGTTTGATATGAAAAGGTAAGATCATCTATTGTCAAATTAATTTATTTTTATTAAAGTATCAAAAAGATTAAGAAGTTTGCGTATCCATTAAAAATTCAAATATTTATATATGCTTATGTTTCGTTGGCTCGATTAATTTGTTAGCTACATACTTTACATAAATTTTACACGAATATAATATAGCAATCATCGTGAACATATTTTTAACAAATGTATTTTTATAAATATATAATTTAAGGTCATATCATAATGTCTTTTACCATGTAAATTTCGCAGAGAAAATTTCACTTTTCACTTAAGATACTCTCAGTGTGGCGTCCAACTGTTTGCTGAAATGAAAAGAGAAATATAAATTAGAAATAATAAAAGAATAAACTGAAAATAAAAAACATTTTAGACTGAAAAGAAAACTTTAAAACCAGTATTATTTCAAAAATATTTTTCATATACGTATTTTATATCTTACTTAAAGCGTGATTCTAAGAGTGGACTACCTTTGTAATATACGTCTCTGTACATGCTGGGGCACGTTTTTCCCGTAGCCTGGAACAAAAACAAAGTAAGTAGAAACATAAAGGAAAAAAAAGGAAATAATTTGAATCAAGAACAACGGAGATATTGACCTGCTTAACGTTGAAATCAATATTGGTTCTAACTGGACGATGATGAAGGGGTTGTGGAGGTCTAAAGTTATTTCCTAAGGGGGCTTGAGGATGTTTCGCATCCCCTTGCATCAGACGTCTTAAACCATGCAACTGTAACAAAAATAATACAATATCCTTAAATAAGAATTTCAAAGCACTCATACCGAAAAAAGTTTATTGCGCTTGAAGATTGTCGAAATAAAATGAGAAAATGTATGTGCAGGTCACTTTTGCGGGTCAAAATAATATCTTGACCATGCATATTGACGTTCATAAACGTAAAATTATACGATTCATTTAAGGAAAAATATTTTTAAAGAGAACATATGTTTTTTATATAATAAAATATATAAAATCTGAAGGAATTGGTAATTTAAAATAATCTGAAATTCAAAACACTAAAAACTCGAAATTTCAACCTTTAAACGATGACCTTAACGTAAAAACAAAAACATTCCAGTATTTATTCCATTCGTCGTAACGGTAACCACGCGATGGCCACAATCTGCGTATCCATCGCACATCCTGAGCCGAGGGTGGTAGTGGTATCAGAAATGGATTCGCAGTGAATATAGCGTTACCATTAAAACGTTATCGCCTATTCATGATCATAAATTTTATTCGTCTTACATCCGGGGACCGTCCTATATAGGTAAATTAAGTGGAAGCAAACGAAAAGCAGGCGCGTGAATTGTGTGTATAAAGGAGGCTGGATGTTCGCGGTTGTCAGGGTTGTTATGGAAATTAATGTGATTAATGAATCAATTGAATAGTGATTTTGTAAATGTGCGTATTTTGTTTGAATGAACGAGTAAATCGTAATCGTATAAATAGAATTTTTCAATAAAAATTGTGGATATGTTAATATAAAATATCTAGAATATTGTCTATCCATAGTATTCGAATTGTGTATTTTTTGATTTCTATTTTTATCGTAAAATTACCAAAGAAATAAGAGAAAATTTGAATAATTCTTATGTTACGGAAATTGACGAATGAATAATTGATTGGCATAAATTTTTAAGTACATCCAAATGTATTTCAAACAAAAAAGATCTATTATGATTATCTTTTTTCATGCACATATACACGATTATTTATTTATTTCGATTGTTATGCCATAAAAAATACACCTCTCTCAAGCACCGATCATCACTAATAAATAAATCTTTCACCCACTTCGAAACCTGACACTACCACCAAAATGACAGAATCAAAACCTAAAAATAAACCATTAGAAAACAAACAAACAATCCCGCCCTTAACACACATACATACAAAAACACCCTATCCCACCCCCGAACCCCGGTTCCCGTCTGGCGTCTGGCGCCTCCCGCCCATTCGAATTTCCAATGCAAACTTTCGCCATATTAATAATGGATGTTTGGCAAATAATAAACATAAGCGCCCCCGCATAATGGATAGCGCCTCGGGGTTCGGCGGCCCTGCGCCGCGTTTTGTTCGCCAACAATAATATAATAATAACATTTGCGGATTATGTGCGAAAATTTCGCGGAAGCCTTGCTAGGGCCGCGCCCCGGAGTTAGTTCGGAAGGGAAAAATTTCGATTCGGATCTGTTTTGGTGTGTGTGTGCTTTTCTTGGAAATTGATACAACTCCGCGGTGTTTGTCGAGAGCGAATGTAAACGGTGCGGTTTGAGGGCTGGATTTCGTTGAGGTAATTAGGCGTGTGTACTCTTTGGGTTGGTTTGGTAATTTTGCGTTTCTTAAATAATGGTTTCGTTTTGTAACGGATGGATTATGTAATGGGATAGTTAATTGAATCGTGTCTTATTGGTTTAGTTCGAATTTTCGTAATGTAATCTGATCAAAACTATTTTTCATATTCATTTTTCAACAGTTATTCAAACTTACTTGTACTCATATATATACGTAATATTATTAATAAATAATTAAATACCAAGTATTGAGCTTGAATTTTTTAGTAAGAAAATTATTTTTTATGATGATCTGTTTTATTTGTCATTTGTCATCAGCTTATATAATAATACTTAATAATAACAAAATTTAACATTTAGATTCAATTTAAATAGAATATAATATTAATATGATAAATTTCATTAAAATTTAATCTTTTTCATATCTGGTTACTTTACGAGTTTGAAATAATTAAATTGCAATATACCAAGTCATTAATTACTATCGATTGCAAATTTCATGCTGTTGAGCAAGGAATCTAATTGCATAATATCAAGTACACTTAGGCACTCAATATATTATATATCTACAATATTATACACGCATGAAATATAATATTATAAATAAATAATATATTTCAAATCATTTTTTCATCAGCAAGAATCTAAAAATAAAAATAAAAAACTACACCTCAAGTGCCGCAATCAAATCAGATCGAGCAAATTACCCGCTTTTATACGTCCCTAAAAATCGTCTCTTTTCCC
>JAOXNN020000089.1:2811038-2823789 GCA_028571205.2 Hydropsyche betteni | reverse complement strand
CACCTCAAGTGCCGCAATCAAATCAGATCGAGCAAATTACCCGCTTTTATACGTCCCTAAAAATCGTCTCTTTTCCCCCCCACACACCATAACATTCCTCAGACTTTTACGCCCATTTCACCATTGTTACGACGTACGTGCGTGAACCGACCACCGCGGGGGTCTTCCTGGCCGTTTTCACCACACAATTAAGGGTGTGTAACGGTCACGGAGTGGTAACGAGAGTGTTTTTCCGCGTCGCTCTATTACCACCGTGCTACTTATGGTGCCAGACGAGCCTGGCGATGTTTAGGCGTAGACAGAAAGATCGGATTTATTGACCAAAGTCACGCCATGGGGTGGCGATCGAACCTTAACCGTGCAAGCTATGGGGCGGCTGCATGTGTTGATGACGGTGGTGTTGGGAGACGTATCGAAGATTTCGTAAAGCGATTGTGTTGGCCGGCGATTGAATGAAGGACGCAATCCGATTCGGTGTTCGAAAATAGAAAACGATTTGGAAACGTGGAATTTGCGCAAATTCGCGAATGATATTTTCCGGTCGTGCGCGGCGAAAGGCTCTGAAATTTAGATTCGAGCCGTCGTTTTGGCCATTTTTCTTCGTTGGGGCATGATCTAGTGCGCTGAATGGTGTGCAAGGTGCAAAAGGTGAAATTGCACAAAAGGAAAACGCGGTGGAGTGGTTCGAATATTGGTGGTGCGGCTTTGTGCGGGGTGCTCAGACATTCATTGCTTTCGTTTTATGATTAGATCGATTCGTTATACGTGTGGATGGAATAAAGAAAATTTTTACTATGAATATGGATAAAATAATAATAATTAAAAGCTATAATATAATTATTATTTCTTGTTGAAAATTAAAATAATTTCAATTCTCTATTTTTAATAATGAGATGCTTTGCATAAGTTGTTGTGCATTTGTTTATCGGTGAAATATTTTTTTATAATTTGTTAAATTAAAATAATAGGTTTTACGTGCCATTATTGATAAAAAAAATTAACCTTCAAACATTAACGCAATTGTCTTTGTGATAAATTTGAGTAGATAAATAAAAAAAAATACATTTGATTAAATTTGAATTACGCAGATATATTATTACATAGCAACCATAAATTTGAATACAATTATAAAAATTCATATATTAAAAAAAAGGCGTACATATCTGAAACCTAAATCTTATCTCAAAATAGTTCGAAACTCGCATACACACAAACGATATGATATGAAGCTCGCTTTACACTAGAAATCCAGTAGATCTTGTAGCTAGTTTTGAACGAAAACTTCGTCCGAACATTTTAACACACCTGCACGTACGTGATTACACTTTGTGCACATTTATGCACACAGAATCGTACGATTCACGATAATTCCTAGACCATCCGCAAATCCTCACTTACAATGTTCAATTTAAGCTTGTGAGTTTGAATTTAAATATTTTAAAATTAATTGTAGGTATAAACTAGTTTTAACGCAAACTTAAATTATAACTAAACACAAAGTAAATCGACATGTAATGTGATTAATAAATTAATTAAAATTCACGTACTATTGAAATGAAAAATTTTCATCTTTGTGGATATGAAGCATCTTTTTGATTTCAATTGAATTGGAAATTCTTGTTTAAGTAGATATTTTATCAAATTTTGAATGAACGATTTCGAAAAATCACAAGTCCTTTATGCACTCGAAAAGTATGCACATGCACTTTGCTCACCCACATCTATTTCGGAAACTACCCATCCTACCAAATTCCTTCACATTCTCATCGTTAGTAATTAATGGGACCGGGCCACCATTGAGAACGGATCCGGAACTCGGTTCGGTGTCGTTAAAATTATTCGTCGTTAAGCCCGTTTCTGTTCCGCATATAACGGCGATACGTTAAGCTCTCTGCACTATATACATAACATTGCCAAATATTTTTAATGGTGCAGTGTTTTAAATTTATGCCTAATTCGAGATTATGCTCATGCTCGTATTTGCTTCAGTGATTAATGAGGGGTTTCTCTTTTATATGGTCGTTAGTCTTTTTGGATTTATTTAGTTTGAATATTATCGGTATAACTTATTAAGAGTGTTACAAATTCTGGCGCAAATTTCTTCGTTTTATAACGAAAACGCTAGTACGTTGGTAAGTGTAGCAAAAGTGAGACGAGAATGGCAATTTAATGAATCAAACTTGCGCAAAACTTTAAATTATTCGGGAAGGAAAACTTCGGATTTGCTAGGCAGTGGAAAACGAGAAAAGTCTCATAAAATAGATAAATGTCTCGTAAGTGCCGGACAATTTTTTCGCTCGTGTGATTTACCAGCTTCTTACCTTTAACTTTACATCGTACGAGCGCTTTTACCCGCAGTTTTGCGTAATAAAGGCCCACAAGACGCCCGTGGAAAATGTAATTTTAATGCCGTTTATGCCGGGGAAAATATTATGTTTTCGCATAGTGGATCTACACGTGCGATATTTTATAATTTTCTCGCGCATATTGAACTGTAAAATTCATACGTGGCGTCGATTTCGTTTCGGTGAAATTGCGGACGCAGTAAAAACTTTAGTGTGCCTTCCGCTCGCGCCAATTAAAGTTATTGCGAAATTTAATATGTAAATTTGCGAAAGCGCACTCAAAATCCAAACAAACTTCATACACGGATGGAGTTATTAGAAATCGGATTGGATATCAGGGAAAATTTGATCTATTGTTTGACGGGAGCATGGTTTTGGTTAAATATTAACAAATCATAATAATAATTTCAAATGTTTTGGTTCATTTTAATAATTTAAGTTGGAATAAATAAATATGTGTCGGTTTTTTCCAAAAAAAGTTGATAGAAACTATGGTAATTTCTGAGAGTTAATTTTCCAAAATTTTACTTGCCATACATGATATAAAAATATTTTTATAATTTCGGATGAAATTATGATGCCATCATGTTACGTATACGCATAAACGTGAAAACTCCCAAAATGTGCGACTACTATGCTCATAAAAACTCACAAAATATACTCTCATATACAGACTATACTATAAAAAGAATTCCTTATATCATGCTATTTAAAATTTATAAATAATCATGTTAAATTCAAATGAACTAAATTAAAAGTATATTAAATAAAATTAAGTTGTATTTTAACGTGAATTTTAATTTAAATAAAATAATTTTAAAATGCAGGAATTTTATTTTATGTGAAAAAAGTGCCTAGTAAGTAATAGTGCCCTAAGTAAATAAGTATTGCCTTAGTTAAATATTTTTATTTGTATATTTTTTTAAATTTTCGATTATAAAAAATATGTAGATATATTTTCAATTTTTATAAAAAAAGTATATTATAATACTTTAAATACCTGTAGCAGAACGTCCAAAGAAATATTTCAAAGCAAATACATTAACAAACAGGTAGAAAACAACTATTATGTTCACAATTTAACAAAAGACTCCTATAAAATATTTTTAAAATGCTCCCAAATAAAAGCCACCCTGGATAGAATGTGTCGCACATATGTGCCAACGATAATAGTCGAATGAAAAAATATGTTACGAGGATGCGCCTGGCGCGTCACGAAATAAAACGCGGGAGCAGACGCCCGACCGCACATATTCATTAATTAACCCATAATAAAAACGTATTACAGATTTACGATGTGGTTTGTTGCAAACATGGGATGATCGCCTCAGGTTTGCACTCGGAAAATCTCAGTTTTTGGCATAAAAGCGAGGAAAAACTCCGATTATTTGCGGAAAAGGGATTGAGAATTTCGTGAAAGTGAGATATTGCGTGTGATAGTTTTATGTATAATGAAGTTCGGTTAAGTGATTATGCTTTTGAACTCTTTTTCGCTTGTATAATTTCTTGGAAATATATTTATTTGATAAATTTCAGAATAAAAATCATAAGTTTTTTTAGTGATAAAAGCGTTTTTTTTTTTAAATAGTGAAAGTTCAATATGGAAAGTTGAAACAGATGGAATCCTCAAAAATAATTTTTATATTATTCATATTCATATTTTTCAGAAGATAAATGTGAATGCGGGTAGTTTAATATAGTGTAAACGAAAGTTAATCACACACCTAAGGTATTATTAAGGGAAGTGAAGAACGGTACAGCTTTTACATAGTGTTTTACTGCACGCTAAACGGAAAACATAAAAATATGATTTATTCTCGAACTATCAAGTTTTGAGATACCTAAATACTTATCTTGGTAATAGTATGCTGTATAAATTTAAATATGGATTTGACATGTAAATAAACAATATCATTGCAGAAAGAATAAACGTGAGAAATTCGAAATGTTAATAAATTAATATGAATATAATAACTTAATTAAAATTATCACAATTGCGATTTTCACAAAACATGACGTGTATTATTCAAACGCGTCTCTCATTCAAAATATTTTATTAGAATCAGTTTCGTGAAAATTGCTATTACTGTGCATTAATTCATCGGTGAAAATATATCCGCTCGATAATTGAAAAGTGGATGGAGTTTCACGTGTGCTCGCACTAATTCAATAACGAAAATCAATTACGTCGATACTTTGAATCAAACCACGTTTCAATGCATGAATTTATCCCACGGTATTCTGAATAGTCTCGAATTTAATTACACAAAAACTACGCTTTCATGTGCACAGAATTATTATTATTTTTATTATTTAATGTTTTTTTATTAATTAAAACAATGACGATCGATCTCACGACACAGTTCCGTACATAATCTATAAACAAAGACCCGGAACAAGCTTGCATGGAATTCGAAATTATGATCAATCGCGGCCTACAAACGCGTCCAATCAGAGATTCTCAATCAACTTCTAAGAAATTCAACTCTGGGGCTATTTTACGCCTACCCTTAACCATTGTCACGTACCACGAACCCCTGGTGTCTTCGGATTCGCGCCCCTGGCCAGGAATTCGGGCCTTGGAGGGGCGTAAGGGTTTCCAGGAATCCGGGCCGAGGCATTCAAGCCAATATCATTTTATACGAGTCGCTTTAATAAACAACATTGTATCGATGGAAGCGTGAATCCGACCCCATACCATTCAGGATGATATTTGGGGATGGCCAAGCTCGCCCTTGGATGCTGTATTCATCTAAGATGGCCGCTTATGCTTTTCCGTGTAGTTTTTGTGGAAGAAAAATTATGAGTGTGTAAAAAAATTGATGATTTTGTACGAGAATAAAACCGGTATAAATTGCTGGGAGCATATTCTGTAAAGCAAGACTTTGTTTTTATTACATAGACAGGCACATATTTTTTTATTATTGAAAAGATTTATCATAGGTGAGTTTCGCCGCTTAGCCCCTTTCCGCTCGCTCGTTCGCGTAGCAAAAGTAAGAAACCGGAAAATGTGTATGTAGGGGCCGAAACGGGTCCGGAAAATGAGAGAGTGAGTTTGAGGCCGACAAAACGGGCTAAGGAAGAGCTCCTCAATCCGTCTACCACAGAATGAAAAATTGTATATTGATCACAATATACTCCGGATTTATTAAATTATAATATTTGAATAAAACAATAATTTTAAATATAGTGCATATATTAATATTTTTTTTTTTCATTAAAATTTTTATTGTTGAATGATTATCAATTGAACATTATTTGATGAGTTTGCAGTTTTTGATAAAATTTAATTATTTTTATTTTTTATGAAATGAAGAAATATTTGAGGATCGTTTGTTTAGGGGACGGAGCGAAAAGGGCGTCCATGAGAAGAGAAAGTTTTTAAACTTTGGCCCGACCGTGGCGGGGTTGTGTGAGTTTTTCCCGGGACTGGGGTCGAACGGGTCAAAGACCAAAAACTCTTTCACATGAGTCGCACAACGCATGACGTTTATAATTCGTTTTATTTAATTTTCTACGTATGTGATAATATAATATATAAAATTTGCATTCACTTGACTGAATACAGCGAAACGGGTTTGAAGATCAAACGATCTTATGTTGTACGTGTGCTTGTATGAGTTTCATTTAATTTGGTTCGCATGGTTTTTCAGGAAAATTATTTAGTATTAAATTGGCTTAAACGTCTCAAAAGAATATCGAAGACATTCGATGGGCGGCAAGGGTGGCTAGAGTTGGAATTCGACGACCAATCAGAACTAATTGCCCGACGGTTACGTGACCGGAAAGCGATATACCACCACGTAGATTACCGTACACCAGTAGTTAGCAACTCATGACTCTTTTGACTTTCGAATTTTTCCAAAATACTAAATGTTTATCTCTTTAATTTCTCATATCAAACTTAAAATTGGATTTTTTAATAATCAAATGAAAATAAAACTTAATCGTTTTGAGAATTACTAGTGCCATCTGTACATCATTATGAAAATTACATTTAATAGTAATTTTGATGGTTATATTTCAGATTCAAAAAATATTCAAATGAAAAAATCATATTATGCAATCAATATAAGGACATCAAAATTATAGATTGATTATGATACGGTTTAATAAATATAAAAAATAAAATTAAAAAGGTTGCAATTCGCTGCAACACACTAATCCTATCGGGATCCAGTTGTCGTGATCGTCGTCGGCACGAACGGGTTGTTAATATTCGCGCGCTAATGCAATAACGGTCGCGAGCGGATTAATAGAAAGAAGGCCTAATGGATTCGGGATCGGCTTCGTTCAATCGGGATACTTATGAAATAAGTAGGTAGGAATTTCTGGAATTGGGCCCAGTTTAATTATCGCCAAGTTGTATCAAGCGTGTGATGTTTCTCAACTCCTTTTTAGTAATGCAGAATTTTCAATCCTCGTGATGAAATTTACATAAATTTTGAATTAATTTCCTTCGAAAATGTGACAATTTGAAATCAATTAATTTAAAGTTTTCAAAACAACATTATCGTATTAAATAGGTGGCAAGTCACCCATGTACAACACAAACTCCAACACTTTGTATGACACGTGATCTTGTCCATTTATGTCACCCGTATAAACGTGTCACGATGTGAAAAGCACGCTATTGAACCCTTCATGGTTAAAGCGTTCGCAGAACATAACGTTATTATAACCGAGGAACTAACCTTAAGTTAAACTTTCAACAACGCGATTAATAAAGCAAGTTTGTCTTTGAGGGAGGTTAGAGAGTGTTCGCTCTTTCGACTTTAAAACGCTTCGTTTTTCGAAAGGAAATTTCGAATAAAAATCCAGAATACTAATTATGCTACCCCTTAGTTGAGTTTTCTCTCTGAATTGGGTATGCTTTCGCCTTAGAATCTTATTAAAAAGTTTTGTGCGTGCTTTTTTGTACGACATCAGTTTTGACAACGGTATTATGCAGATTCAATTCGTTTATACGAAAATATAATACTGATAACGTGAATGCATTAACAGGTGATATCTCTCATGTAATAATTAGTTGCACATACTGTATATGCACCATTCGAAATTTGATCCTCTTGTATGATTGAAATCCGATTTACAGTACTATCATCAATATGCAACCAACATAATCTTCTTGAATATGACAATTGAATATAATACGATCACATGGTGTTCATTGAAGATTTCACATATTACAAATCACACAACATAAAATTGAAACCAATCGAATTTTCAGATCAACCCTATTCAATACGAACCGCGAACTCGTCCACAGTTTGCAGAATTAATCGATCGTTAAAATGGATTTTTATTGCGTACGAATAGCATCGTTTAGTATGGCGGGGCTCGGAAAGCAAAAGCAACGCCGTTACCGCATTAACGCGCGGCCGCTAAACGCCATAACGTTTATTCAGTTAATTTCCGCTATATCATCGTAACGTTTTTGTTTCGCGTTACGCTTCATTAGAGTTCGCCGGCAACCGTTGTCGTATATAAACAACGGTTCGTTCGCGTTGGGGGCTGTAGGTTCAAAAGCAACAATTCGGATGTTGCATAAGCGTATTTTCGTTTGTTCGGGGCTTTTGTTTTGGGGCGTCGGCTGATGGTTTGGTGATTTGTGAATGTGATCATTGAATTGTCTATTTTTGGTGTGATTATTGATAATCCAAAAATGATATTTAAATAAAATATAATATTGATATTTTTCATTGAATTTGATTATCGTTTCGTTAAATTTTATTTATTTGATTTCTTAACTTTTTTTAAGGATTATTAATATTTTAGTTTGAGCCATTTGAAAAATCGTATTATATTATTTATTATTCACTTTAAATTAAAATGATAATAATGATTAATCTTTAAAGAATTTTAAGAATATAATATTTATTATATATAGCAACATCCATCTATTGATCAAGTTGTATATTTTTTGAATTCTATAATCATTGGAAACTGTTTTATAATGTAATTTTTTATATTAATGATTATTTGAATGTGAATTTTGAATCTATATCCCTGATTTTGTACCAAACGAATTTTATCGCAAGTTCCACCCAGTTTCGAGGATGATATTATTTATTTTGGTTGTTAAGATTAAATCGCCCGGGCCATAATCAAGGACCTTTAACTCTAGATCCCTTTAAGCTAAAATATAAAATACGTAAGGTTAAATGAGCCGAATTTTAAATCTAGTACGCCGCTTGAATTATTTAAAAGAATCTTGAAACGTGAAATGCATTTTCGACATTTCTACCTTTGTTTTTATTTTTATATGGAAGACAGCCGATGGTGCGCCTTTTCCGATTGGCGTCATAAAGCCGTTGAATAAATAAAAATATGAAAAGCCGAATGTGTATAAAGTGTTTTTTGAAACAATTTATATTGAGTCTTAAGGTGTCGCATTTTCGCTGGAAATCCCCGCGGGTTTCAAGCTAAAGATGTCTTGGAAATGTGACATCGGCTTTTCTTCTCTTCGTCGTAAATTCTTTTCCGCATGGAACAGACATGTTGAAACTTTTCATAAAATTTTCTCGAATATTTTGCACATATCGACGTCACAATGCATGTTTGAAATTCAAAGAATGTTGATATTGAAGCTGGGATTCACTCCGTACAATACTTCGATCAAAATCTATAAAGGTAATTTTTATTCCGTCGAATGATTTCACCGAAAGTAAAACATTTAATCTGCTACAATATTTTTGATTTGTTTCAAACAAGAAGATAAGTTGAACGTTTTAGTTTATACGGATTAAACAAATATTAATATTTGATAATCATAATCGGTTATATTCGAATATCAATTCATGCGATATTAAAGTAAACAACTTTTAGCACCCATAAAAGGTTTCGCACGTCTAAAAAGTAAACCCTAATATATGAAATATAATATAATACACATATATACAGGGGTGGGTGAAAAGTTTAGTTGTATCTTTCGGTCCGGCGTCGGCGTTCAGCCACCTCGACGAAATAATAAGCCCGAAGGGTTGAAAACACCTAAAACTTTGACCGTTTCACGCAGCGGGAACCACGCACACGTATTTACACGTCCTCCCATTATATTATATTTTATATTATAAATAAATTTAATATAAGGGGAGGTGTCGAATCAAAATTCGCAACGTTTGCCGTTGTGGAAAATTTATATATTCGTTTGCAACCGTTTTATGTTTGAATGATGGAGCAGAAGTGACGTTCGGCGAATGATTGATTTTCATTTGATGAGTTAATTATATTAGAAATTTTATTTCATTACTCTATTATGCATTATTAGTGAAATTGTTTAGTTCGTATATGTCACGAAATAGTTTTGCGTGTTATGCAAATAATATAGTGGGATGTTGCTTTGTTGATGTTTTTTGCAATGATTTGGACTTCTTCATTTTAATTGTCTTCGTTTTTTTGCCCCCTTGCATTTCATGATCTAGGAAATTTTTCAAGAGTTAGATTATGTTGGGTTCGTTTTTTTTTTTAGTTTTAAGCTCTGATTATTATTTACAAGGCGAAAATTTTATTAAGTGAAAAGGAAGATAATAAAAAAATTAAAATTTTGAATAATGAAGGTGCTTAGTTTTGGAAAACACCATTCCGCATAACACATTTAAATAATATATAAGCATTCAGTGAAAATAAATTTCGTTTAATTTTCATTTTTGCATATTTATATTTCATTCGAAAATAAGAAAGCATTTTGAGAGGGAAATAAAATATTTTGTATGCACACAAGTTCATGTATTTACTCTAAGATTACATAATATAAGTAGATAGTAAGATGCAAATACTCGAGCATTCTTTTCCCTCCATTCTTGTAATCCCATCTCTCCTCCCGCGAAAGAGGACAGGTAACATTTTCAATAAAATTTATATCCACGACACTCATTTAAACCAATAAACCAACAAATAACACTACAAAAACAGAAATAAACCTCAACGGGACTTTTGATCCAGCGCCCTCCACACTAATTCATACAAATATATTTTCGTCGTGTTTGATAGTAAGTACGTGCAATAGTTTGGTTCCGGCCGGGTTTTCCCCATCCGATTCCATTGTACAATATTGTGCTGGCTTGGTCCGATAATAAATTATTAAATCGGGGTTATGTTGCGCGTATTGTCACGGCGGTAACGCGATTTTAATGACCGGACAAACTTTGTGTGATTTATCACTTTTGTTTTTAAGGGATGCGCGCCGTGTCGTCATAATGGTGATCGTTTCGTTGTTGCCTGGTTTAAATTTTCGTTAGATGGAAATTTTTTGTTGATAATTGATCGTGGATGATATAAATTTATTTATTATATAATAGCTAAGCACTTCTAGTTAAAGCTTAAGTTTATTTTTGTTTTTTTTTTTTCGCGTTATATCTATGAAATTAAAATTAAAATCATTTAAAATAAGTGTGCGGTACAAAAAACTAATATCGTGTTAATTACCATTTTTAAGGAGCACCAATTACAATTAAGGCCCGTACCGCTTTCAACCTAAGCTTAGCGACTAATAACATTTTTCCACACACTTTCCGCAGGAAATTTTCACTTAATTTCATTAAAACCCTTCGTTTCCCGAATGAAACTCCGGCGTTTTTCCACCCTCGAATTTTCCAGTAAATACGCACATGCGCGTGATAAAATTGTAGGTATTCCACGTGTAATATAAATGCGAAAGAGTGTTTTCCCGTTTTATCGTCGAGTGGGAATATTGCTCATATAATATGAACGAAGTTATTATGATTTCGTTCGTTTTACAGTCGACGAGTTAAATCGTCGCGAAAACCTGTTAAATATTTTATTTATATTATCCATACGTTCGCTTATGTTTTATTACTTACATAATATAATTCGCTAATTTGTCTGAGAATAAAAGTTTTTTAACGTCTGGATTTTGTTGAAATTTTGAAAGCGAAAACCTTCAATCAGTGTTCAAATATTATCTTTCGGTCTCTTTTGTGAAATTGATGTTCAAATTATATATATTTTGCGTTCACAAATAAGCGTGTGTTTTATTTAATTTGTTCTAGCGAAACGAATCATGGCGTGTTTTCGCGAAACATCAAACCGTTTCTTATGTATCAAATTTCATATAAGCATATATTTTAATAATACAAAATTTATTATTTGACAAACGATGCGTGCTATAATAATACAAAAACACTCATTTTCTTTATTAAAATCAATATTTAAATCTCGTTCATTTTTACCGAAAACCAATATTTAAACATAATATATGCCCAAAAAACAAATTAATATAAAAATCAAAATATGCACTATAATACATCAATATAAATCAAAAATTCCAAACATTCATTATCACACAAAAAATACGATGATCACAACTAACTCCCAACACACAAAATCACAAGACAACCCACCGCGACTCCATATAACGCGACGATTACGTTCATCCACACCACGCGAAATCGCAAAACAACCCATTCACACCTCTCACATTTATAAAACACCATAAAAACCAACATCCCGAAATAGGCCATCGACCCACGCATCGTCGCAAAAATCGGATTTCGCACCCGGTCGGATAATCGCATTGACGTACGGTGACAAAAGTTTGACGCGCGCGCACGAGGGCTGCGCCCCCATCGCCGCAACAAGTCGCGGGCTCTCGGGGCCCCCATCCGGGGGCCGGGGTTGGGGCCCCCAGGGGGGGGCGCAGGGCCCGGCCGCCCGAGCAACAGGTGGCCCCGCTCGAGAGCGTTAAAGCCACCAAGAAAACATCGCAGTTGTGGGTTCGTTTTAATTTCGTTTTGGGGGTTGTTGAGTGTTGGTTTTTTTTTTTTGGATTTTTCGGGTTTGGTTGGGGTTTTTGAGGTTCGGTGGGTTTTTGAAGTTTTGGGTTGGGTGTTTGTTTGAAAATTTTCGATTGGTTTTGTTTGATTTATATAATTCCCGTATATATAATAGCGGATTTCTGTGTGTGTGTCTGTGTATCTGTTCGATGACGCTCGCGAATTTTTCGCGTTTATGCGTAAACAGTTAACGTCTATAATATGATGCTTATTACCTACTGCATCTGGCTTTGCCTATATGTCGTAATTGTGACAATAATAAATGAAATGGTTTTATTAATTAAATTTTAATATTCAAATCGAGTACGGGCATCGGATAGCAGATGTTACTACTGGCTTTGCTACTCCAATTAAGCCTGTATGCCCATTAAAATAACGGCTATAATCACTATTTACAGCATTCTCGAGCTCCAAAAACGCAACCTCCAAATTTAGTCTTTATGATCATTATAATAACGGTTATAATCTTCGTAATTTTTATTTTATTACGTAATGATATGGTTATAAAATCAAAACCGATGTAATCAACATCGGGCCTATACATTATCCTCTATATATAACAAACAGACATCGACTTTTCGCAACGGAACGGTTATCAAATATTTTTGCATA
>JAOXNN020000089.1:2731796-2798684 GCA_028571205.2 Hydropsyche betteni | reverse complement strand
ACCCCCCCCCCCCACCCCCCCCCCCACCCCCCCCCCCCCCCCCCCCCCCCCCCCCCCCCCCCGCCCCCCCGCGTTCGCTGTATTCATAGGCATTGGAATTATTAAGAAATTTCTATTGGAACGATACAGTGTATTAAAAATATTTTCTTTTTTCTATGGTATGATAATACAAAGCTGATCTGCTTTCCTAATTCAAATTATTTTTATGATTATTTCACTATAATATGACATAAGAATCATATCAAACATATTCATCATAATATATTCACAAATTCTATAATAGAATGATATACAAATTCGCAGTATTGACTCGCCATATGAATCTAGGAACCGCTGCATAGCATCACCTATTGAATCACACACCTACAAAACCAACATTACGAAAATCCTCCCACTTCACCGCAACCGTTTGCCATACTATCCTCTCGGTAAATCCGCCCGTTGACCCACCCACTTTCCGCCCGCTGGTAAGTAGGCCCATGGATTATTCATCGGCGTCTGCGACCCGACCGCGGAAATCGCACTCTCATATAGATATGGGCAATTTGAGACCTTTTGTGTGTCCTGTCTTTTTGCGAGTGAATTTAGGGGTGAATCGGACGATTGGCTTAAGTCGGGTTTGATTTTATGGAAATTGAACGGTGGGTTTTACCATTGAGGTTAATTTTGTAATTGTGGTGTTATTGCCATTGTGTGGTTTGGTAGTCAAATAATTGGTGATTGCGTTAAAATTTTTAATTGATTGATGCGGTTAGTTTAAAGGTTTATAATTGAACCGGTATAAATATTTAATTTTTAATATGATGCAATACGATTGAAAATTCATAATGCTATTTTGATACAAAACATAATTATATTAAAAATGATCTCAAACAAAGAGCTTATACGGTAACTAGATGCGAATTCAATTTTTCACGATTAAATGGAAAAAATTTGCACCTCCAGCACATGCCAATTAATTCGTTACTTTACAAAAATTTTCGCTTCATCCATCAAAATTTTCTGACATACATTAATCAAAAAAAATTTGAAAAAATTAATCTTTTCGAAAACAGCGCAAGGTTTTGCGCGCGATTCTACCGACAGATTTTGCATAACTTAATTAACAAATTAAATTAATATATAAAATTATACAGGGTGCGTAAAATTCGGAAGGCGTGGAAAGGGAAAGGGAGAGTTTCGCGTACGTGTAATGTTACTGAGGGCAGAATGCGAAATGATTAATGATCGTTCAAATAATTTCAAGGTAATTTTAACGTTTCCAGCTTTGAGCAAATGCCGTCAGAATTAGCATACGAATTATTCGAGTATCGAAAGTTTTATTTGAACGCTTAAATTGAAACCGGATTAAATTCAAATACAGTTTCATATACTAGTCAGTTGAAAATGTAACAGATTTCTAATATTAAACTGTGATATGTCGAAGTGAAATACAATAAAAATTTATGTGAAATTTTACGATCTCACGATTCGATGTTAAACAGAAATTTATGATTTTAACATTTGAATATAACAAAATTTTATAATTCTTAAATATAAATCGAAGAGTTCGGTTAATATAATATATATTATTATCAGAATTTAATTCACTTAAAAAATCAATGATAAAAGTGGCCATTAAAAAACATGAATTTTCCTCAATTAACAAGAATTTCATTAAGCACCAATAAAAAAAAACCAATTGTTACATAAAAAAAACTCAACCTTTAAGCGACCTTCAACCACACATACATCATCAACCAATCAGATTTCCCTCAAATAACGAAAACATCACACGCCCCCTCGCCCATCCCCAACACCAGATACACATCCATACGAAATCGCATTTCCATGAGTGGTTTCGTCGAGATGCATAACATACGTGAACGTTTGCATCGATGCACTCGTTTCTGGCTACAAGAAGACCGCATACATATCGGATGGCCAAGATCTGACGTCGCAAGACGTCCACGATGTCCATTAGTATATTGCAGGTCGTGTCTGGCGCTGAACTTGCGCCCTGTGCTTTTGGTCGTGGTGTGTGTTTCAGTTTTCAGGTTCGCATGTTGGACGTTTTTATCTGAGATGTGATCGATAATGTTGTTTTGGGTTTTTTTGAACGTCGTTGTTTGTGGAGGAATTTGTATGCATGTTTATATTTGTAAGGGAAAGAAATGTGCTTGAGTCGTATCTTGAAAATACGTTCAGATAAGATTGTATTTTTATTAATTCTGAAATTGAATTTGAACAATTCTCCTTCAATTCACTCAAAACATTTTTCCTATTTAAAATTTAATTTTATTCCCATATTATTTAATGATTTTTATATTATTAATTAAAATTTAAAAAATATCATTTGCACCAAAAATTTGAATCAGATCCAGGCCTCGTGTAGGTTCCAAGTACATAAACCATTGCACAGTGAGTTTTTCAGACAATCGCAGATATAAATCAAACCCTACAGCCATATATGAATCTGAAATCTCACTGCCTTCAGCAATAGTGTGAAAACTACGCGCTGTCTCCGACACTCGCCCGTGTTATGATTAACGACTGAAAGGGGGCGTAATGAATCGATCTCACAATTAATCCTGGCGTTTGCAAAGCCTTTTTTTCAACCCTTTCATCTACTAGGCCTTCACACGATAATATAATAATTATATATACTCAATTGGGTATTGTATTAGGGCGTTTTCAGACCAAAGTGTAAAGCGCTTAGCGCTAGGTAGACTCGGTTAGATACTTGTCTTTGTGCAGAAAATTAATCTCAAATTGCACCGAGAGTGCACGTAACGTGCAAGAGAGACAATCGTGTGGATCGATTGAATAGTTTAGTCAATTAATTAAATTAGATTATACGGGTCGGAAAACATGAGGACAATCTTGGTATTGTACCTATAGATGTATTATAATTTCAAATAAATTGAAAGAATAAATAATTCAATCGAATCAAACAACTATGTGAATTCAATCGAAATGAAAACACTCGCGTGCGAAAAACTGCACGTACATTTTTACGGGCGCTTAATTAAAACGGCAAACTGTCAGATTTAATAATTGGACGTTCTTTAAAAATTCCCATTATAAAGAAAATTGCTTCAATTAAGGCTATAATTGAAGTGACAATCCCCTCGAGCGAAACTGATACCCCCTAGCCTTGTGTACGTGTACATATATGCACCGTTGCACTTGCACGTGCACCTAGCTAGGTGCATCGTGTAATTTTGATGACGCGCCGCTCGAATAGCGGACGACGTTAATTTCTATTAGAAACTAATTAATTAATGCCCGCCGCCGTTTCATAATAAATCAAAGTGCATTTTGATTAAATGCAACGCATCAGAGCGTTTCCCAACTCTTCTCGTTCGGTTCGTTCGGCTTGGTAGTTGCAGTAAAAGTTTTACTCGTAATTTTTGATGGGTGCATTTCGATAGTTTTATATTGAATTTAATTATTTATTAAAATGTTATATATAAGTTCGTATCTTTACAGTATAGTTCCGTTGACTTTTTAATACGCTTAAACTTTTTTCTTTGTATCAAGTTCGAAAACCATACCCTTATTTCACCCCATTATACAACAACCATTTATCCGCTAACGATCAGACATATCACACTATCACTAACATAAATCTATGCTTATATTATATTTAGTCATTACGCTTTCCGAATCGATACACTATTTTCTTCACATACGCGTTTTACAATCACACTTCGATTAGCATATGGAACGCGTTACACCACACAAACTTTTGCTGGAACGGTGCGTGGTGTATCACACCACTATATTTCGGTCCGAAAAACGCGCACATATCAATTATTCAATTTACAGCATAAAATACGAGCCGGTGCGCGAAATAATGGCCCCGGCGGGCTATACGGAAAAATGAAAAACTAAAACACGACGAATATATGAATCATAAATAACTCGGGTAATGAAAAGCGTTGCGTGTCGAATCATGGCGTTCATTCATCAGCGAAATAGTTTAATTATAAGTCTCCAGTGTGAAAGACGACTCAATTTTGTCGCGTATGTTCATACATTTAATATGATTCTAATCGTGTTGAATCGTTTAAATTTGTCAAAGAAATCGTTGGTGTTGGTCGAAGTGGAATATTCAATAGATGGATTTTAATATATATATTTTTAAATATATAAAATTATAATATGATCAAGCCACGGTGAGTAATCAGTGCAATTGTTTTCTATGTGGAAATTTTGATTTTCGTAAAAGTACGAACACGCCACCGAAAGCGTCGCAGTTAAAGCGCAAGTTAATAATCAAGTTATGGCGAAAAGCGGAATGCGTAATTTATGTTAATTCGATTGTTACACTGTTATATCTATTATCATACGATTAACATAGCAAATTGGCATCGGTTTAAGTGATATGATGCGTAGCCAAAATGCAAATCAATTTCGACAATATTTTACGTCAAGCTTTTGTGTTGTGCCTTGTTATAGTGACGTATAATAAATATCGATGCTCGAAATTGGTTTTTGGTGCATTGTTCGAACACGCGACACGTTCAACTATTCACAAATGAATTGTGTAAATAAATAAACGATATCAATGTTTGTTTGTAAATTGAGTTATCCGTTCCGGATTTAAGTTTAATTATTATTTTCACTATACTTTGTTGAGAACTTTCCAAAAAATTATTTGTCCTGGAAAATTGATTGTTCAACATTTTAATCTGCAACCATTATTTCAACTTAATATATAAAGAATGAATTAATATAATATAATATTAACGTTCTTTTTCATTACAAATAAAATGCACTAAATCAAAAACTCGTAACCGAACTAAATTTGCACAAACGACAACATCCAAAATGACAACCATACAATTCAAAGCACTCAATGACTGAACGCTTCATTTTAACCATTCACGTTTCCACATTGAATAATGACATTATAATAGTGTATCATTAGGGCACCGTAAGAGGAAAAAGCATATCGTCAAGCGAACAGTGGGAGGGTGGGTGAATCTTATTTGTCAAAAGTGAGGGTTGCGAATCAGTCTCTTTGGGTGCTTACCGGCACGCGGCGTCCATACAAATGGCCCGTCACCAGAGAGACGTCGCAAATCCAACGACCCACCCCACAAAAGCCTTCCAAAACCCCATGAAACCACCCTGAGTCTTCCCTAGGTCCCTGTCAGTGTAGGGGTTGGAATACGACGAGGACGTCTCGCTGCAAATAGTCGGATAATGGTGATGACATCGTTTATTTACTCGATTGTCGTCCGTGTGATTAATTTTTCGCCACAATGTTTCTGGATAATATTTTGATTGCAATATGCTTTATGAATTAAAAAAAAATATTGTTGAGAGTTGTATTTAGAAATATATATCGTTTATCAACTTGTCGCGTTGATTAAAACTTTCGATGTTCAAAAAGTCGTTGGACACGAAACATTTAAAGTAAACACAAAATCGGATAGGAATTCTAGTATAATTTTACGACTTAGAGTTATGATGAAACTTTGGATACAAAGTTTTGTTGGCGCGTATCAGCTCGATCATTTCAAGTGAGTAGCAAATTTGGAACGTTGCACCAGTTGTGGAAGCAATCAGCCTTTGTGCATGCCTCGCTGCATCGTTTCCTACAACGAGTGCATCTGCATTCATAATACAGATAAAATACCTGAAAATGAGCGAAAATTTTCAACTAAGCCCTATATTAAAAACTTTGTGATCAGGTGCTTGACGATGGACTAAAACGGAAGAATCGAAGATTGCGCTCACGAGATATAAGCGTACATAATATAGGTAAGTTCGTTAAGAAAATGGATGATGTAAATATTATTATTATAATTAAATACAGATGAAAATAATAATATTGATACATTTGTATATATTCTCCATAGAAATATTAGATACATAAACGTAGCAAAATTTCCGAATTGAAACAGAACAATAAGAGAGCAGCTATCAAAAGACTCACCTGCAGCAGCAGCGATACGGAGACAATTCCTTGCGCTTTGTACAGCGCCTCCGAAAAGTTGGAGTACAGCTGCGAGTTGAACCCGAATATTTGGATCTGAAACAATGAAACGTGTCACAATGCGTCTAGCAATTAAGCCAACTAATCCCGGATCGCGCAAGCACATAAACAGGACGCTTAATTAAGCCGCTTCTGCTTGGTATGTGCTTTATGTATTGCAGCACAACGACGAGCAAACTTTCGCCGGAGCTTTCGCATTCGGGACGTTTGGCGTTTTGTGTTGAAGAATGCGCTCGTTTCGATTGCTTTCTGTTCGAATGTCGGGGTTTTGAGTGCGACTGTGTAGGAGAAACCGTTGATGGTTGTTCAATTTCGTGACGTTTGCAAATTTTATCGTGTTTCATTTTAAGATTTTCAATGGACGGCTTGTTTTAATCGATAAATTCCGATCGTTTCGCATTAACGTCGTATCATAAATTGAACACGGCGAATGTGCGGTTTTAATTAATTAAAAGTTTTCGCGTGCTCACACGCGAACTTCTTAAGCCGTGGCAGTCGTAAACTTTCATAATTATCACATCAACGTTTTTCTGATAGTTTGCAAAAATTTGATTTTGCATCCGTCTGAAGCGAGGGTTGTTTCAAGTTTTGCGTTGCGAGTGTGCGATTGTCTGTTTTACATAAAAGACAAATTAATTAATTAGACGCAGCGCCGCGGGCCAAAATCGAAAATTCTTTGTCGAAGTCAATAAAGCTTAATTAATTCCGATAATTGAATTACAAAGCTTTTGGATATTGTAAGACAGTTGGTGTATACGATTCAATTATTTTTTAACATTGGTACCACTTGAATTGGATATATTGACATATAAATGAAATTGTATAAATATTCAATTTAAATTTTCAAAATTTTTATTTCAATTCGACATGGATGGTATAAGATTTATTTTTAATCATTCATTTTCTTGGTATTTATTTGAACTGCATCGATTTTTCAATGAAAGAATTTCATTAACGGTCCAAAAACACTTAGCAATAGCAAATTTTCTTACTAACAACTTTTCTGAAAATAAAACGACGGTTAAAACTATTTAACTAGATTTTCTGATATGAATTCGGGTTCGTCGTACTCGCGGAACTAAAGA
Organism: Hydropsyche betteni; assembly: GCA_028571205.2. Taxonomy (NCBI): domain Eukaryota; kingdom Metazoa; phylum Arthropoda; class Insecta; order Trichoptera; family Hydropsychidae; genus Hydropsyche; species Hydropsyche betteni. The sequence continues at coordinate 2,791,610 of JAOXNN020000089.1, read as the reverse complement.
GCGAAAACTTCGAAGTTTTCCTCGTTAAACTATATATCTCGGATAAGTCGCATCTGTCTTAATTTCCACATAATTTAACTCGTCCTAGACTATCTAAATTGATAAATTCAACGTTGAAAATCATTTTCGTAAATAATTTTACAAACATTAAAAATTATTGATGGAAAAAATAAAGGGCAACAGTTGCGTATACGTCCTCGAGGGATTTTCGCGAGTGGGTTTCTCGTCTTAAGTTTTTTTTCCTTACTCAGAGAACTCGTTCAGAACTGGTGTTTACATAATGCGTTCTTTCTCGACAGGGGGTCTTGAGTTTGCCATATGCATTATATAAAAATGTTGTGTTCCGAGAGGCGAAAAAGGCTGCGAACTCGGATATATAAAGCGAGAAGTGACTTCGCCGTATCACCGTATCAAACTTTCCGTGCGAATACATCACGAATACAAGAATAAGCGTATTTGTTTCTCAGACGTACCAGAGGTATAGAAAAAGTATGAAAAAAATGTGTGAAATCGAAAAATACACGGAGTTTTGTTTGTAAGTAGTGGATGCTTGGGTACAGATGTTGAGTCGGATAAAGTTGCTTCATCGAAAATCAGTGCAGTTTTTGCAGTTTGTATTTGTAATATTTTTTTGTGGTGAAATAATCAGTTTAAATATATATTTTTTAATTAGTAGAGTGTTAATTTCTCTTCAATAACGGAAATCCTTCAGTACGATATAAAACCACGTATTCCGTATTAATTTGATAAAATTAATCATATATTTAATTTCGATAAAATTTGAGTAGTTTGGTTTGTGGTTGGGTTTTTTTTTCAGAAAAATACATAATAAATGTAGTTACATTTCGTAATAAATTCAAATAAAATCGTTCTTTAACTATTTTGTTTGAAATTATTTGTTTCATAAATAAAACTGACATTGTTTTAAGAGAAAAATAACTTTTGATTAAAATGGAGATGAATCCAAAACGGTTACATTCATATAAAAGAAAACATCAAAACAACAGTAAAAATAGCAATCGATTGAAAACGCAGACCCTCTGCTTTTCCATCATACAAAAAGGTAAGGAAGGATATAGGATATTTGGGTGACCTACCAACGTGGCCATGACGTTCGATCCAACTCTTTTCTAACATTTGCTATATGAAAACATACATGAACAAAATAAATCGTATATTTGTACTTTGTTTAAACGTCAATTTCACAGGTGGACGAATAGCGCGAGAAACGTACAAGCCGTCATCGCCAGCCGACATATTATACACTCGGAGCATTTCAATAAATCTCTGTTATACATGTACAAAAACCGTATGAGTATATGATTTATAAATATTTTATCGGAAGAAATAATTGGTTATTATGAAGATTGCTTTTTTTTTATTCCAGTACATACATGGAAAATTTTGTGTTCCCGAGCGCTTTCAGTTCAATTTCTGTATGGAAACGTTTTACGTTTAAGTTTAAATTGTTGTCTGAGAACGAAGGTGGAACTATGGGAATTCTTGTCGTTGAAAAATCTCGATTACAAACCGCATGCTTTCAGTGGTTTCGGTCTCTAGAGATGATTTTGAATTAATTCAAAACAAGGGCAGAAATATTATGTATGAAAAGTTTCTATAATATAATAATTCTAATTTTCAATATGCATCAGTTACATCATATGAATATATTTATTTTTGAAAGGTAAAACATAAACTCATCGACCAAATTATTCAAAGTTGCAATTCTTTAGTATCCGAAATCTAAAACACTTTTAAATAAGCCTCCACATATTCGGAACCAAACGATGCCTAGAGGAAATCGGCCCTAAACACAATTAATGTTCCTAGCGCCGAAACTTAGTCGTATATGTGCAGTTGCCTCCGGGCGGACTTTCCACCTTCACAGCCCCAGTTTTGACCGAGGAAGACCCCCGAAGATGGTAGATGGAAGAAGGAAGGTCCCTCCACCTCTTTAGCCCCTCAGGGTTCGGCCAAGTTCCACGTAGGAGTCTCGTATCCGTGATTTAGTGTCGGCTTCGGACGGAGAAATGGGCGGCGGCTTTGGAGGACCGATACGCGCTTCGATTCCGAATTTTCGCTCGTTTTGGTGACGTATAAGATTTAGAAAATTTTGTCTGTAATTTAGTGATGATTTAATATTTTGATTTTTATATAAACATAAATAATTATAAGCTTGAAATGCAAGTTATGAAAAAACGTTAGTACTAATGGGAAATCGCGTAGAGTTAACGTTTTACTACGATTCGAAAATAAAAACATAAGTATATAAAAACTCGCGAAAACATTTCTGAGACTCACGTTTTAATAGACTTTTATATATAAGCCGTTAAATTTCAGAATGTCGCGCTTGTTTCCTTTACGTTTTCGCGCCACCCAACCGTTCTTATTCCACTTTGTGTCTATATAGGCTCGTCGTTTTTCTTTTCCACCCCTGTAGACACACACTTTTCCTTCTTTTTTTCAACTCCGTAACATCAAGGAGGACCTCTAAAAAAGTATAGAAATCCACCTGGTCGAGCAGGGGGCCATGAAGAGGGGTAGTCTTATTCTCTCGAACCATAGATGCTCAACTTTGTATCTTCAAAATTATTAACAATATTTATATATATTTTTATTTGTGGTTACTAAAAATACATAAATACAAAATATTAATTTTTTCATAGTGAAAATAAGATTTTTTGATATATTTCACTAAAAAAGATCGAGTAAAGGTTAAAGTGTAAGATCTTTAAAAAAATCATTTTAAAAACACGTTGGCCACTTCTGCGTTTACACAAAACCCACCACCCACGTCGCCAGGTGGAAATCCGACGTTTACGGCCATCGAGTGCAAAAGTATAATTCACTTTCCGTCTTTCTTTTACGATGACACATCGGATCAGGCGGGTAATGCGAAAATTGCGAAGCGAGCTTAACGCCCCGTATGATATACCGTTCCACCATCTTTCCCATCTACGTACAAATACACATGGGGTGGGTTCGGCCCTTCGGATCCCTTCTTCGTCTGGGGATTTCTGGTTTGGACGAAGGATCTGTTCGGTGGGAGATTCTTCCGTTTGAGGGTTGCTCGTAAAAGGTGGTCGATGAGACGTCTAATGCACCGCTAATAAGAAACGTCTTATACGAGGGCTAATTCCACCAAATTTTTCGTCTTGATAGACGTAATATACTTTTAAGGAGCGAAGAAATTCTGACATAAGTGCAATCGTAATTTTTTTATTGTTTTGGTGAAAAATAAATCTTTGAAAATGTGTTCGTAATGTATTATATTTGGAGCGTGATAAAATATTTTTCATTCGTGTTAAATTTTATTGCTTTCCTTACTAACGGACTATATTTCAAAGTTGGGCCTTAGGCGTTCGATTGAATAATGTCTTCTGTGATTCGATATTTTTATATTTAGTATTAAAAATGTTTATCAGAATCAATCAATTTATTGACGTACTAAATCGAGATTGTGAAAAAAAACCACATAAGTGTATTTATGAATGATTAAAATTATTACTAAAAATACGAATATTATATTGAAATGATTATGGATTATATATTTAAGTAAACTGATATGAATTTGATCGTTTGATTGGTATCCGAAAAGCTGTAAAAATAAAAATAACGAATAAAATCACAATTCTCTTTTTACACGGAAGATTCGTTCCAGAGACTGCCGTGTAAAAAAAAGTATGGTGACCAAATAAAAATTGGAGATAGGTTCCATCAGTATATTTTGATGAAACTTCCATCCAAATACTTTTAAAAAAGATATGTAATGTGGAAAAATTTCGTCATGTAAAATCATTAGAAAACATCGATTATTTTCATTTGATAATTAATTGTATACTGGTCAGCACCGAACCTTCTCATTGTATCAAAATAATATATTTTTATACAATGTGAAAAAAAAATCCTGATCTTTTTCGAACAGTGAAAAAAGAAGATTGGGTGCATTAATAAGAGTTTCTCAAGATCGACAGAAACAAAAGTAAAGCACATACATACAACGATCAAAAATAATCTAGCGAAAGTATCACTCCAAGAAATATCAATAACCCACCAATCCTAAGATACCAATCGGTGAAATTTCCCGAAAATTTCCCGTCGCCGATAATTGAAAGAGATCGCCCCGAAAAGTTTCGCCATCGAGTTCCGTCGAATTTAATGGCAGATTAGCAACGAGCGGACGGATTGAAAATCGGCATCGCGGCCGCAGTTTCAAAGATATTAAAGGGCACTCAGATCCTCGTCGACGAGCCCTCGAATCGATTATCCGACGAATGACTGGCACTCGAGATAATATGGCCAACTTGAAAATTCGCCGATGACTATTAGCCGTAATGCGGAGAATTGTCGACGGAGTGTTCTCTCGGTTGGTCCGTGCGAAAGTGCCGTGTGGTAAAACTGTCTGAGCTGATTCGTTGAAGAAGTTTTGGAGATGTTTGGATCTTGGGTAGTGGAAAATATTCAAGATATTAGGTTGAAGTCGTTTTTATACAATGACAATAAAGAAATGTTTCATTTATGATAAGACAATCTGAAAAAGTTTCATTCGAATCGAGTGCAACAATATCTAAATATTAGCCTATTCAATAAAATTAATTAATATACTTAAATATAAAATATATAGTTAAAATTCATTTATGTACTTAAAATGACAGAATGGATGCAAAATTAAAATACAAATGTGGTGTAATCCTTCAGGAACATTCACCTACTGTAACCTAATTCTGAAGACTAAATTATACTGTTGAATAATGGGCGTTACTCAGTACTTGTAACTGTTAAGAGCGATTTCTATATTTTGTGTTAAGAGCGGTTTCGTTTGTATTGTAAATGGAAATGAATGGGAAAAGGCTTAAACGTCGTAACAAAGACACGCATCATAATACAGATTAATTCGAACGAAATTAATTATATTTTTGATCCGGTCGCAGTGGCGGCTTATCCGCGATATAATTTCGAAACTCGATTTTCGTAACGGCGTTTCTTTGTTATATTAATCTCGTTAATTTCTTTTCGTTTCGGCATCGTAACGAGATTTCCGCGACGGTTTAACGGTTTCGAAATCTTTCGGAAAATCTGCGCCGAAGGGAAAACTTGCCACCGGTTTTCCTTATTACTCAATCGCTCATACTTTTGTATAATATTTACAATAAAATAATCGAAATATTTTATAGATAATTTGATGATTTCAAGACTAATAATATTTTTCCATACTTTGTCTGAAATGATCGGAGTTTCGATTTCCATAAAAAAACAATAATAATAAATCAACAATATTATCATCTGTATGGTTAAATTATTTTTTATTTATACATAACTAGCTGAACCCAGTCATAGGTTTTAGTTTAAAGGTTATGGTCATATGTCATAGGTAATAACTAAATAAAATACTAATAACATCATCTTCTGTAAAACATCAAACTAAAGACACGTAATTACAATCATCCACTTATCATTCGACTGTCGTTCAACTTGAATAGTTTCACTTTAATAAATTTTCAGATAATATATTATATACCCAGCAGACGTTGTTCAACCAGTCTGTATTATAACAGTATGCATGATTCCATGTATTGCGTAAATTAAAACAATGCCAAATGGTATTAATGTTTGCCAAATAACTCTATTATTTATCACTTAAATTAGTTGATTAGTATGAATTGAATCACTCGATAAATCTAAGTGATTGATCTATAATTATATTCATAAGATCAATGAAATAATTAATCAATCCTTTTGTACCGCAAATATTTTCCAGTAACGTATAATCGAGATTCAATTGCACATATAGAAATATATGTAACACACAGAAGGAAATTATTCGGGCTTGCCCGCTTGCAAAGTCTCTCTCTTTCTCAAAACAAACATCGAATCTCGCAGTTTAATTAAACGCATTCAGGCGAATCATATCGGCGAGACCTTTGAAAATGCTCGAAAATGTAGGTCGAACCGTACAAAAACCGTTTTCCAGTTTCGAATGGCGACTCTTCGTAAAACCCATTACCGTCTCAAAAGAAACTGCCTTTTAATAATGAAATATTTTCCCGGGAAGCGTCCGTTGCGTAAAAACTTGAATCGTTTTGTATGTGTTATGTGACCGTTTCGAAATGATTGAAATTAGAAAACTTTCTGTTCAAATGAGAATATAAAATAAAATTTCTTCACCGAGTTTTGTAAGATTCAATTAAATACAATAAAGTTGAATTTGTTATTTTTAACAATGAAATAAAATGTATTTTGTTATATAATGATGAAATGTGAAACGCTTGAAAAACTCATGAAATTGTTATGAGCGATCTAAATATTTTATTAGAATGTATCGAATTTTTATTGGAAAATATATTATATTTCATATGAGATTTTCCATATAAGACTCACGTTTAAAACGTCCATAGTAAGTTATTTTAATAAGAAATGTATCATATCTATATAAAACTAAAAATCGAATATCATACGCAAATATAAAATTAAATAAAACACCTTCAGAGGCGAGTTTTCATTCCCGTGACTTCCTTATAAATCTTCCATCCATTCGATTGTCGTCAACCGCAAAAGCATCGGAAACTTTTGCGCACTCCTCAGAGGTTAAGCCAGATCCTCAAGTTCGACGACTTTACATAAATTTATTTATCGGGATTAAACCAGAGCGGCGGTAGGAGAAAATCCTTTATGAATCGAGTTTATCCGTGTGTAATGACGGAGAAGACGGCGGGCTTTGCGTAGTAGATTTTCGCGATCATTTTGCGGCCGCTAAGTGGATTCGTAAATATTTACACTATTCGAAGAAAAGTTTCGGCGGGGAAATTGGATTTGAAGTTGGGTGCCGACTTTAGTCCCAACGTCGTCGTTTTCGCGAGATATGATTTTGAACTTTTGAAAACTTTGCGCGCGCGCGAATGTTTAATCCGCGCGATTATATCGCGATCCGATTGATAATTTTATTTGAGTTTGCGTTCAAATTTTGTATATTCAGTTCTGCGATGTGATATTTTAATAATGTTTGTAGTAATTGCTTTAGTTTATTTGAAATATTTTGAGTTTTATGTGGATTTTTATGAAATACTTTCGAACGTCACTTGTTTAGAATGTTCTGAAAACAGACGAATATTTATAAAAATAAACACAATCGTGGGTGGTACAGAAATATAAGTTTAAAATATACTTTTCACTTTTCTTGCTCTTCCTTGAAATTATATTTTCGTGTCACGTGGTTTTCTGATAAAGTTTCTTCATGTCAAAAAAGTTCGTTTTATTTATAGAATTTTGTATTACAGACATTAAATACACTTTTTTGGAGATGTGGCTTGATAAATATTTTAATTATTACCAATTTTTTTCTCTGCAATGTATTTTGTATTCATTTGAAATTAAATATTCATTATTCATTTACATTTTTAATGTCAGCAATATCACAAAATAAGGACGTCAAAATTTTCTAAGTACAGAGTTTTCAACATTTCAAAAGAAACGTCTCGTATGTTACGCGCGTCGAATTTAACCGATTTCAAATTTTCACATCATAGAATCCACAAAGCATACGATAATAATAATGAGAGCGAGAACAATGCACAGAAACGAGCCATTATATAATAATAATATGACTTCTTTGACAGGCACAACATCGCCGATATATTTATATAGACAAATTAGACGCAAAATTTCTTCGCCGTGGTGATTTATTGACGACAAGAAAGTATTATGATGGTAGAAAAGAACGAATACAGGCTGTACAAAGTTCTGAAATATCCTTAGTATTTTTATATGAAAATTTCTTTGATAAAATTTTTCGAAAGTATGAGTACAAATTTATGAATCGCTTTACAAAGTCATACTTTTTTTTCAGAAATTTAAATAACTTCCAACACTCTGTATATAAAAATGAGTATATTGCTAGAGAATCTCCTCTCGAAGGCTTCGTCTCCTTTGATTTGTGAAAGCCCCAGACGACGTCGAAAAGCGGCGAGCTTAATGACGTGAGCTTTATTTATTGGCGATGACGAAGAACCTCTCCATCTACCATTGCCTAGTGGGTGGGTGGGTGGTCTTGTGGGTGGGTGGGCAGTTGCCCAAATGTCTTCCACCCCGTTGGGGTGCTTCTTGCTTCGTTATTGGGCAACTCTTGAACAACGGTGGCCCAGGAAACGGATGTGCCGAGAGATCGTTTCCTTCCTTTCGACGAGTTCATCCTACTCAATTAGGCAAAACTTATGGGAGTAATTAAAACGCTGCTGGTTGAAAGATATTTTTCGTGAATTTTTAAAATATCCTACTGTATCGAATTGTCTTTTATATGTGAAATTAACGCGTGTTGATGATAGCCGAGGACGTGTATTCGAAAGTCGTATTCTTGGTTAGCGGTGAACTATAGTGTTTAGACCCGAACTTTCCACTATAAAGTTTAAGTCGGCGGTCTTGTTCATATTCATTCCACACTGAATTCAAGAACCAAACTGGAAGGGAAGTAATGTTCATAATTTCAAAGGTCTCACTTAAACACCAGGCGACAAACGATTTTCGTCTTATCAAATATATATATAAAAGATTAAATAATCTAAAAAAATAAATATCATATTCACGTCCAATAAAAATCACATCGGATTGAATATAAACGCGAATTAGGCCGTTTCGCCACTTAAACGATAAAATATTTATGCCCATCCCGTACAAAAATAAACGGATTAAATACGAAAATAACGATCGGCGCACTATTTAATTTAATACAGATCGATACAAACGCGGAACTCGTGCGCTTTCGATTCCGCACAGTCTCCGGCGCTGACGTCCGCGCACAGAATACTAAGTGTCCTCAAAGAGCCACACGAAAAAAAGAAAACACACAAGAAAAACAACTCGAATCAGCGCAAACGTTCACTTCACGATATTGACCCTAGAAACTAGAAACGGGGAGGAAAAATAGGGAAAAATCGGGGCTTTTCGAAATGCGCGCCCCGTTTTCGGTACTTATTAAACTAACAGACCGGAGCGTATATAAACCAATCACTAATGAACAGGCAACTTGTTTAGTCTGAGGGGTTTGCCTTTCGGGTATTATCTCGTTTGTTTGTTTCTACGGTCGTTGCTGGAAAATCGCGGGCTTTTCGGGTCCTAGGTGGAAAAAGGACCTCGGCCCCGGGGCGTTGATTTAATTGAACGTAATATGCGAGGAGTGTTTGCTTTTTCGCGTACGAATTCGGGATAGCTAGACTCGTCTTACGCGCTCGTGTTATCGAGTGTGTGGTAAAAATTGGTACGTTTATATATAATATATAATACATAGTATAAATTTGAACTAGTAATTTAGTGGGAAATTGTGCTATGTTTTTGTTTTGTTATTAAACAATTTGATTAAGATTTATGACATAACTTATTATTTATCTCGATTTTGTAGACGATAATATAAATTTCAAAGTGTTGTGTTTATTTTTTGTGTTTTAATAAACTATAATATACTGTAATTTTAATAAAAATTCTAATGATTGGTAGATAGATGTAATCTTCTGTCGTTGATTACTAAAAAATAATATTTTGATAAGAGATGATTTAATTAACAATATTTATATTATATTTTTCTTATAAAAATGTTTCATTAGAAATCCGAAAAGATTTTTTTTTCACAAAAAGACACAAAAGTACATCAATGCCAAAACAAAGCCTCTGAAAAGCGAACGAACTAAATGGACAGAACTCACCTCGGCTGGAAACGCATATCCGTTGATGCTGTGTTCCGAACCGAACTGGTCATGGAGACCATAATGCACGTGTATCTCGTGAAATTGGTATTTATACGAGAGTGGTCCACCAGTGATGTTTATGTGGTGTCTCGTGTCGTTTTCCACCGTGAATATCACCGAATGACCCGTATTTGATATCATCCCGTTTATCTGTAAAAAATTATAAATAATATGATATTTTTTTTAAATAACATGCAAAAGTACTGCAAAATTTATACATTTAACCTTTTCATGCAGAAACGAACCAATATTTGCATACGTTGACACATCGCATAAAAGCTTCGACGTTTCTATCATATAAAACACACACCCCTACAAAACTGGTATCGATATCTCACACCACGCTTTCCACCTAAAAATACACGGCGAACTATCTTCACACAGACGTCAAAATAAAAATATTCCACCCGGAATAAAATTGCAAACATAATTCCCAACTTTCGCACTTAATTTTAATACAATGTACCGTTGAGAACCGAGTCGCTGAACGAAGACAATTCAATCCTTTGTGCAAAAGTTTAGTGCTTCGCTTGCATACCGTGCACTTTAATACCTGCGTAATTATTTTTCACGATTCTGCCGGCATTCGGAAAATGCAATTCGTAACCATCGAATAACGGGGCTTGCACTTTACGACTGGCCGTCAACTTTTACGTCGACCTCGTTCACTAATTATTCACTAATTACAATAAAAGTCGACTTTTCCAACGTGGCTGTATTATATTATATGTAGATATCTCGCTGGCCATATTTTAGTGCCGACCGTAACTCTCTTTATTGCTAAGGTTTCAATTTTTTACGATCGGGTCTCCCCTCTCGTTCCACAAATTTATTATATATAATTTTTATTGTTTCGTGAAAAAAGGGATGATTTTTGGATGCTCGAACTCTGATTGTCTGAAAAGATTATCGCCTGATTTATAAGGGTCGATTTGAGGGTTTAATTTCATTGATGTTCTGATTCGATAAGCTTATTCAATTTTCGCTTTTAATGAAAATAACATATAACAAAATACTTTAGATTTCATGATACTATCGAATATATTTTTCGAATTACACAATGACTTTTCACATACAATCAAAAAACGTGCACGTTACTTACCTCGCCGAAACGAGCCCATCCACCAACTACCTCCTGATCCACCCACTGCCAGCACACCTTCCACTGCTAGGAATATTCCCGTAGCGGCAATAAAAACTAAATCACTGCCTGCCCGCCAGCGAGCGGCCAGTTTAATTTACTTCTGTTCCCGTTGAATAAAGGAGAGTCGCATCCATTTCCCTCCACGGCCGACTTTTGCATGGGAAAACGACCGATCGTTTATTTTTCTTCATTACGCGCCGGGCACAAATTAACTTTTACCGTGCTCTCGTTTCAACCGAGAGTTCTATCTTTTGCATGCCGTATATCTGACCGAGGGAAGTGATGCTTTATGCGAGATAATTGGACGTATTATTTACGAATCGTAGTTTTAACGTGTGTGAAATTTATACGAAAAATATTTTGTTGGAATCTGAAATTTGCGCTCGATTCGAGCACGCGCTTCTGAATCGCTTTACATAATTCATATTTTCTTACATGCTCGTGTACAATATTAAAATACACCCTACCATATAAACACATAACAATATTACACACAATATACCTGAGGGCGCGCCTCGTGTGACGCTGACGTTTCCATTTAGCCGTTTGGCGCCCGAGGCCCGTTTTCCCCATACGATCGAAATTCGCCAACGAAACAGCCATCGTACACCCCTACAGTTTTCCGCAATGTTCTAGCAAAAGCCTCCTTTCCACGACGAGGCATCCTCAGGTCATAGATGCTCAATTTTGTGCCCGCGACGTATGAAATCGACGATATTTCGGGCTACCGTTATTTAATTTTTTTCCACTTTTACATACGATTTTTCTGTTTCAATTGATGTATTTTAAATTTATTTTTATTAAATACTTAATTTGTTCACTTATATCAATCAAATTTTATATATGTTTCGGTTGAATTATTTAATTTTAAGTTCATTCATTTTTTCCGTTAATTATAAGGAACTTTTTCAGAAATTATGGTATAATTATGTCATAAATAATATTAAAAACATATTATTTCTTATCGTGTAATATTAAATTTTTGGTATATACTATGGTAAAGTTAAAAAGCCCCGAGGAAACTGAGACGATGAGAACCGGGAAATTGCGTGCGCGTTGCTGGAAATTGCCGACTTTTGGGATACGCGACGAATTATTACCGCCGAATTATTGATGTCGTATGTATATTTATTATAACGTACACAATTCAATCTTCAATCTCACATATAAAATTTAAAAGCACGCTTAATATCACGTGTATAAAATTTTCTTCAGTATCATAAGCTCCCACACATTCCATTGAAAACTCTCCATATCGTTTCAAGCAATCATCGCTGAATAGAATAATATAAAAATTCCAAGCAAAACAAATCAGATAAGATTTAAAAAAAAACACACTCACCCTGTGCTTATCTATGTGTATTAGCCTCAGGTTGGGATCAAAGAGTAGCTTGGCAGGGTCTAGGTTCACCGGCGACTGCCTTCTGCCTTTGTTGCACAGACTCCACTCGGGATTTATCAGGCCCCAGAAAGCAGGACCTGTCGACAAACAAAAACAAACGTGTAATTAAATTAATTATACCCAAAGATACGATCGAGCGTGTAAGCGTGCCCTCCATCCCTTATAAGGAGGCTAATCGCGCGCGAGCTCACCCAATCGACACTATTGATGCTTGTGTTCGTGTTCGGGTGTATTTGTTTCGGAAAATATTGTGTGTGGTTGTTGCTGAAAAGCGTAGAGTTACGTGCTCGTCTGATTGTAATGTACTAAAAATCGTGGCTAATTAGGCTGAAAGCTCGGTGGCTAGATCGGCGACGGAGATATCGAGGGATGAATGTATGGTTCGTGGAGTTTTGTGGTTTTTATTATGATTCGCTAGGAATTGTTTAGAATATTTAATTTTATATATGTGTATGTATGGTATGATTGTATAGTTTTGCATTAATCTTTATATAATTAGTAATGAAAGTCATGTTATAACATCAAAACTTCCATATAATAAATCGTGGGATAAGGTATAAAATTTGTATTTGTTATATAATATTATACATCAATTTAATATATTAAACCTTATTTAGCAAAACAATATTTGTAAATGTAAAGTGAGTTAATGGACGGATTAACATTTCATATTTAAATTTCATATTTTGAACGAATTAACACAAATTTACATAATATTATATATATAAATATTTCAAAACATAACTTATAATAATTGAATTAAATTTGAAGTAAATTTTAAAATAAAAATACGAGTATAAAAAAAAACATCAAACCCTAAAAAAAAATTGTTAAAAATCCCATAGCGTGACATTCATTCGAAGATCAAGGGTCGTTCATCGTCAGATCCACCTTGTCTGAGTGCGTCTTAGAACCCCACCATTTCGTATCGAAGATCTTCATAATTGTCCATTGTCTTCACCCTACATAGAGCTTTTGCCGAAGGGACATTATCTGAAAGCCCTCTGCGTGATCCTCTTTCAAAAAAGTTGGGCCCATTAGAAAATTCTCACTCTATCCGTTAACAATCTGCGAACGCGTGACCGCATCGAAATCAAGCTCCTACATGAAAAGATGGATTAACATTATAATAAATATATTTTCCCAAAATAAAAAAGTCATCACGTCAAATTTCAGACACATAAGAATCGCGTCGTTATACCTTAATGCCCCGAAGGTTTACAGGGCCGATGCTGCGTCAGAGGTCTTTCAGAGCGGGCGTCCAAGCAAACTACCCTTATCCCCTGAGGTCACTTTAAAATTGTGCTTGGACAGCAGGTTAATGATATACGCTGTCACATCGTACGGTTAGCCCTTCGAGGGCCCATACGATTCTTTAAGCTGTGGCCCTTTAATTTTTGCCCGGCTATAAAACGCACGGCGCGTAAAAACACGCACATAGGCAAGAGACGCCTCTTGAATTTTTACCATGGCAAATTTTATTTTAGATGGAAAAATAAGGGATTTTAGAGGGTAAGTTGCGTGCTGGCTCAGTTCGGATCGCAAATTAACACGAGTCTCGATTTATTATCGGCGGGCGCGGAATTTAATCACGAACATCCTATAGATTATAACGCTCCGATGGGGATAGAATCTTTTTTGAAAATTTGGCGAAATTTCAATTTGAGTGCACCGAAAATTATGTGGAAAATTCTTCGTCGGAAAATATTAGGTTTTCATATTTTCTTTCGTGTGCGAGATGAAAAAAATCATATGAAAATTTAATGCTTGCCTAAGTGCCGCTATTACATATTAAGTTTTACACGTTGCTATTAAACTTTTTTTTTATAATCATTGCGTCGGCTAAAAAGTGAGTTTGTCGAGCATGTCGAACTTAACTTTTAGTATAAAGTTTTTCTTTAAGCCCGGATAACCGTAGCGTATTATGTTCATACATTTTTAAAAGCGTCAACGAACAGTCAACCTTTTAAAATATTTCAAAGCAGAAAATTGTGAACGGCCTGAAAAATAAATATTTGAACACAGTTTGAATTACAAACTATACAATATTATATAATAATAACTTAAATTAGAATAGATTTTAAAAACAATTTCGAGAATGTGGCTCAATTTTAAAAATTAGATTCTTGGAAAATAATTTTAAAAGTTTTCATTTATTCTAGGAGTTGTTTCATGCAACTTTCAGCTATCACATGACAAGATATGAAGATGGCCCTCGAGGTCCTCACGAACAATATGTCGGCGGAGGGACCAGACCAAGTGGGACCTCGAGAGCTTTATGCCAGGACACGTTTACGAAGACCACCTGCCCTCTGAAAATCCCTTTTTTCGGTATCCATAAACCTCCCCGACTATTATGGCGGTGCATCCAGCCTAAAAAAATAACACGCTGTTTATATACGAGCGCATCATACTTTAGAGTTTTCATAATGGCGCGCCATGTACGAATTTTTAATTTGTTTCAGCGTTGTATCATTCTGCTCAAGTTACGTTGGAAGTTTACATTGTTAACGTTGAATTATTTATTCGAGTCTGCGGAAGAAAAAGGCTTTGTCTGATGTGCCGATTTCGCGTATTTATCAGTCTGTTTGTAGATCGTTAAGAGTTTTCACAACACGCCAACGAAGCTCGTTTTCTTAAACGAACTCTTAATTAGTGCGAAAAAGCTGATTGGGCTGTTGAAAAGTTAAAAATTTTCGACGCACGCGATTCGGATTATACGCACAGTTAAGGCAAATAGAGTTTTAGCTTAAATCTGAGTTTGCTTAATAAAATGGATTATTAAGTGTATTTTTCTATTTATATTTTTAACAAAAAAAATTCGGTAAATTTAAATTGAAAATAAATATCAATATAATCTTAATTCCATCAACGATAACATTGAATGCATCACATTAACGAGCATATAGTTGAATCAAAGTATATTTATTCAAACGATACTGAATTCATTCAAAAAGCGATTAGAATAAATCGGTCAGAATATTTTAAGAAACAAATTTCAGAAAATTCACTTTTGCGTACAGTTTCAGTCGGAAAATTCGTGTGAAAAACTCCTGTGTCAAATTAGGATGATGTTTCTCAATCTTTAAGTATTTGTTTCTTAGAATATTCATATTTTTTAAATAAAACTTTTTGAAAATATTTGATGAAACATTCAAAATTTATTGATTTATTTTTTTAATTTTAAAACAATGGCAAATGTAAAACTTATTCAAAATCATATTTAAAATTGTAAATATTAAAAGTATATATCATACATTTATGGATATGATCATATACTTTTATTTTATAACTATTTTTTAATGGATAAAATTACACTAGAAAAACCGTACACTTCATTTGAAATTGTGTGAAAAAATTCTCACGAAGGAATCATAGAACGGCTACGTCTTCGAAATGATTCGCAGAGTTCTAAAAAACAACTGATCCAAAACATTTTCAATTATAAACACGTTACCATCCAACAAATCACAGATTGAGAAACCCTATATATTATACCATTCTCGGTTCGGTTCAGACGCAAATTTATTATAAATACGCGCGTTGCGGCCGCCCGGCACGCCATATTTTAATTAAAGGACCCACACTACGCCCGGTAGTTTAAAAAGGGTCAAGTCCCAGAACAAATAGTGGCACGGTTCATTAGCCGACACACACACGCACACATGAGGGGTGTTCCCGCTCTCGTTTCCGGATTATCCGTTTTTCGGTGTAATTCCCGTTTCGTACGGAGTTCGGCTTGTGTGGAAAGCTGGAAAGTCGGAACGAAAGTTAGCCCGATGCCGTATAGAGAATCAGGTGTTCGTTGTTGAGGTTGTAGTTGATTTTTTCGTGTTGGGTTTTAGTTCGGGTAATCGTATATGTGAGGGTGGAATGTGTGGTGGTTTACTAATTAATTGTTTGAATAAAAAATTGCTCCGTTAAAAATTTTCAAGTTTCCGCCAATATTTTCGTTCGAATTTATTATATAAAACTTAATTTTTGAAAAGGGTAATTTTCATGACAGTTCAGTTCACTGAAAGTAATAATTAAATTAGTATTAAATTAAACGATGGCCGAAATGGATTCCGATCGAATTAAAATTTATTCAATTTTCCAACTTATTCAAATTATGGAATGGATCAATTATATTACTTTTTTATATTTTATAAGCTTTTACTTATTTAAACGAAATTTCTTTCTTACGTATTATACATAAAACAATACACACTAAGCCGAGTAGCCGAATTATATTATGCTATTTTTTTCAGGGAGGAACGGCATAAATTTTGTTAGTGGTATTAGCGTTTTTGCTCAAGTATTATCGTCGGGCGCCGCAAGATCAGCAACAAAAAAGGCGGGCTTTTTACAGCTTAAACCCACCTTATATGCAATATTCTATAGATATATGTGGAAGGTTCTTTTACACATCCACCGACTGATTTCTCCCATGGCACCCACCCACGTATCCTCCTCTGGCAAATATTTATTTCTGGTTGAGAACCGACCCCGTTGGTAATCCCAGGTGAGGCATTCGCATGCTATAGTCCGGTAGCGGGATGAAATTACCCGTTGTTCTCAAAATTCTAGCTTCCAAGTATGGGTTAGGGGAGGAAACTGGTCTAATTTTGGTCAAATTAAAATTTTAATGTGTATTGCTATAAATAATGATGTAAAAATAGTTTTTTTTGTATTTGAAGGCACGTAGAAAGTTTTTATTTAAGACTTATTTGATTATGAAAGTGAAACTATATTCAATATTTTGTGTATTGGTAAAATATTATAACCAAATTTGGATGGATACTTTAATCAAGTGTAGAGTAATTTAATTTTGAACCACTTTAAAGTGCTCTCTTTGATATTCTATATTGAATATTTCCAATCACGGTTTTGTTATAGGCATATTATTATATTTTTGACCTTTTATAATAGAATGATATTTGATATTTTGAATCTCACAATCAATAAAATCTTACGTATCAACACAAATAATTTCACACGGCGCAAACATATAATAATATAGATAAGAATTAGTATTAATACCAACAATAAGACAGCATTCAATCTCAAATAAAACTAATATATAGCTATTTTGAATGATTCCCTTTAATTTGACTTACACAAATATATCTTGAAACTGATATTTTTTTGTCATAACTCATATTTTCATTTCATTCTAAAAATAAAAATCAGGACGATTTTTTTAATACTAGACGAATTACATAAAAAGTCAACTTTCCCCTATTCCGATAAGAAATATTCACTATTTTCGCACACATATTGAACCTTGGAGGTGTGTAAACCATTATTATGGGACCGTTAATTTATTCGTGGGTCAAGCGCGATCCGCGAGGGAAAGGTTAACGGAATTCCTGGCCAGCAGGAAACCGAGGCTTTATCGAAAAGTTGTTTTCGTCGACTTTCAACGGTCGTATTAAAATTGATGGCCTTTGAGCAGCGTCGAATATGAAACTATAAAATGCGAAATTTTCGAGCGATACATGTTAACAAGTGTAGTTGTTGTTTGTACGCGGTAACAGTTGATTGGATTATGAATGCGGCAATGTTTTCCATGTAAAAGTTCAGAAATATGATCGGTAATATCATCTGGCATATGTAGATTTTGTTGAACGAAAAATTTATGTTTCGAGCAATCTACAATTTCACTGTTTTTTTTATTTATTTATTTAACTGCAATTTTTATGGTGAGTAATAAACCGATTGTAATTCTATAATATGAGGGGTTTGGCAGAAAATAAGTCTAAGCAACATATGTCACTTTCGGAGATATTAAGAAAAACAGTTTTCACGCATTTAGATACAAATAGAACTAGGAGTAACCCGACATAGTTCTGTCATCTTTTGAAAGAAAGTGGAATTATTTATTAATTTCTGTAATAAAAGTACTATTTTTTTCAGTAAATAAAAGAAACTCAATTTTATGATTTTGGCGCTTAGCACTATTGACTGCCGAGCCCCTTAATTCTTCCTTCACTCATAAAAAACATGAACATCCAAAAACAACACGAAGATCCCATCCTCGAACAAACAACACACGATTATATCAAGCCAGTCATTACCCAACCACCTATATTGATCCAACATTAACCTACATCACAAGATTAGCCCAACACCCACACCAAAACCGGCATAAAATACATCCCCAGAACGCATCGCCTAATCCAATAATGCGATAGCTAAACGCTTCGACGTACGACCGTTATTAAAGTCGCATTCGGCGCAATTTATTCGCACGTGTCTTGCCGGGCCCACGTGCACACTGTGGCAGTGCAGGCACGATTCGTTAGTGCAGTTGCATCGGATTAATTAGGCTGAGTATGCGATCGCGTTTCATGTGAGACATTCGCATCTGCTGATGTAATTTCCGCTCTGATAAAATAACGGATGGAGTTTGCGGCCGGCATTTGTTTGCGAGTGTCGGTAATCGACGTGTGTCGTCAACTTTTTTGATGAAGATTTTTTTTTTGTAAGGGTTGATGGGTATTTTGTTGTTTGTATGATTGTTTGATTGGTGTTTGCCACAGGGAGGCCATTAGGAAAAAAATTCGGATTGTGTAGGTGTATTGTTTTTTTGGGATAGTATTTTTTGGTTTTATGTCGTTATTTTTTCTTGTTTAATTTAAAATTTGATTAATTGTTAAACTGATAATTATTAAAAAAACGCAGATAAATAAAAATTAAGATAAATCTGAAAAACAAATAAATTTTGATCAAAATGATTTCATCCTATGCTTTTAATATAAAATATGATCGAAATAACTTCTACTACAAAATAAAACCCTCATGATACTATTGGAAGTTTGGAAATTTTTCTTTACTGTCTGCACTCACTAAGTATTTATAAATGTAAAGTACTTCCACGAGACAAAATGTTAAAACGTTTAATACAATTATTTCAAACTAACATATATTCATGACTTAATTTCATTTACTTACAAGAATAGTCACATTCAACCTAAAAACACCACCGTCCTCATTCCCATATTAAAACGCAAACATCTACGACCTGAAACTAATTAGAACTAACGCACAAACAAAATCAGACAAAACAACCAGCACATGACTTATTCAAACCGAACATTGCAAGAACGCAACATCAAAATTAATTCGCAAATAAAACGGCCATAACACACAAACAAGCGCCCAACAATACACAGTTGACTACCTCTGAGGCCCGGTCCAGTATTTGTTTGGGCCGTCGCAGGTGTGTTTACCGTGGCGAGCGGCTCTTCTGCTCTAATTTATAGATTTAATTTTAGCCGCATGGACTAATAAGACTTTACTGTTATATTAGCGTTGTCGGCCGTATTAATGCTCTCCGTTTCGGGACCGTCTGTCCCGGGACGGTCCCAGAAGTGTCCCGGCGCCGAGCATTGCACACCTAATTAATACGCGCTCTCTTGATGACGGTCTATTCGGTTTTTGATTGGTATAGTAAAATGGTATGGTATTGGTGTGTAGAGATTATATTGCGTATTTTATGGAGAATTCGAATCGTTATAGTTGAGAATTATGCGATGATAATTATCTGGATTATTGTAACAAAATTTTAATATGTATTTGAAGTTAATAAGAAACCAGGTTCTGTTGCAAAATATGTTTAGATTTTTTTACATATATTTTCATTCTCATATTTTATTTTTATGAATTTAATAGAGAATTTTACAGTGAAAACTTATGTACAAAACTAATTGCCCAAATTTTAATATGTAATTGAAATGGATATAATAAATAACTTCTTTCAACTGTATAGTTTTTAAAAATTTATTCTAAGCAAATTTATTAACTAAAACAAAAAAAACCGATTTGTACATAAATTATTTATTCAAAAAATATCATAATGTAATGGCTCTGTTCAAAAATTAATATCAAGATTAGAATTCAATATAGAACGAATTATTTTCCATAAGAACGTCAAACATTCACAAAAACGATAATTTCCCGGAAAAAAAATTCGATCGAAAATCAAACATTTTTCCTATACAAACACCTAAAAAAAGTCACGAAAACCTACCCATGTGCGAAACGTCGACCGTCGAAGGTGCTTTTAAACGCCGTATATTTGCCTTCTTAGTTCCAGTTCGTTACCTGTGACAATAACGACCCCGGGGCCTCCTCCAGCCGGCGTGAGGGTCTTTTGAAAAAACACGACGAGGCCAATCAGCGGATCGCACGTGTCCATACACGTGTACCCCGTACGTACGTACGAACACACACCGGCGGCGTTTGCACGCGGTGTGCTTTCGGCAAACAAGTCTTGTCCGTCTCCAGCGGACAAGACTTCGCTTTTAGCGCAGGATTAATTGGGAACAGTATATATGCCAAAACTGAGCCGAGACAGAGGGAGATTTCGGCTGTGCAAATCGTGGAGAAGACGTCGTCTGTGAGGAGTCTCGCCGATAATTGCTCTTGTGTTGACATTGCGCTCGTGCTGCTAGCGACGTGGTTCCGCAATAAAAACACTCGAGATCGTCGTGTGATTGTTTGGGTTTGTGTCTGCGTGTGATCTGTTTGAATATTGTGTGTGTATATTAAAAAAATAAGGTTTAATGGTACTAATTGTTGGAATGCTCGGGAAAACGACGGTCTGGTGTTCGACGGAGCGTTGCCGCAATTTAGCGGCGGAGCGTTTCGAATCGTGTTCTTTTTGCAAGCACCCAGAAACACTTTATAAACAACTGCAATCAAACTCATCAAAAAGTCAAAGGGGAGAAGATTGTGGTGTGAGGTTCGCACGGTGGAATGAACCCGGAGGGAAACTCCGCAAGTGGTAAGTTTCGACGGCACCAGATGCCTCACTGTTCGACGAGAGGGGCCGAAACGCAGGTACGACTAAACCACACATACAGTATAATATCAGAATATTTAACTTAAACGTGTATTTGTTTTTTTTTTACTTAAAAATTTCTTATAAATTTGAAAAAAATATTAAAATTATTGCATTTCAAAGATAAATAAAACAAATTATCCAATCATTCGAAGCATACACAACTTAACGAAACACCTCGAAGCAGAGTTTCACCAAGACACCGGAGATCTTGGAGAACTCCTCGCAAGAGGCACGTTCCGGGCCGCGATCTTCTGTTACCCCAAGGCACGAGTTTGTTTCATCAATTTATACACCCACCGCCTCTACGTCGTACAATAATATACGTCATTGTATATACATATATATACACTAGGCTTATAATTCTGGAACGTTCGAGGGGCAGTCAGGTAAGAAGCGGTGTCGAACTCTCGAACCGGCACAATCTCGACCGAAGTGAGATTTGGTCGGGAAACTAATAACGAACGCCGACGTATCATAATCGATTCGATGCCGATCGGCTAACGCTTTTCCATATTAAAACTGGTCGTACGAGAATTCCTTATCTAGACTCTTGAAGTGTTTTGAGAATTTAGAGATTTGTTTTGAGACTAGGGAATGGTTTTTGGGTTATTTTTTGTACTTATAGCAATTCTGAATTATAATCAATTTTCAATACTATGAAATTTTCAATTAGCATTAATCGAATCGGAAATTCATTGCCCACTTTCAGGCTCAATAAAACTATTGCTTACATAAGGACTTGAAAGTGTCCTCAACAAAAGACGGACGAACCAACATTATATGGTACATACGAGGACCAAAGTGGCGCCTGGGGGGCATCGCCTATACTGGGGAGCCCTACCGAAAAAAAAATATCATCTTTATAAGTGTCATTCGTTGTCCGCAGTGATAAGGGATAACTCAATCTTTCATCGTCAACTTATTTACTTTGTCCCGTGGGTGCTTCGGCGCTCCTGTAAATTTATCTTCGGCGCAAAACGTCACGCCATTTTTCTCATTCCGCGATGTATACAAGTATGGTCGTTCGTCTTTTTTTTCGCTTTTGTGGCTTTTTCGATGTCGACCATCATCAATATAGTGGTACCTATCTCAAAAGATTGGTGATCGGGGTATAAAAAATA
This sequence comes from Hydropsyche betteni, assembly GCA_028571205.2. Classification (NCBI taxonomy): domain Eukaryota; kingdom Metazoa; phylum Arthropoda; class Insecta; order Trichoptera; family Hydropsychidae; genus Hydropsyche; species Hydropsyche betteni. Next base: position 2,769,382 of record JAOXNN020000089.1, on the reverse strand, counting down.
TTTATGATTTTTTTAGTAGATAAAAATATACTTAAATGAAAATATCATAATTATTACGTGCTATGAATATGTTATCATTTTTCGCTTAAGGATATTTGTATTTATTTTTTTAGAAAAAATTACGTTTAGGTAATCATATCAAATTACAATAAATAGAAACAATATTTTTTAATAACTTTAATTATAATATATAAGCTTATGCAAAATTAACAAGTTATAATTTCGCAACAAAATTTTAAGCCATCCGCGAAAATTCGCCGGCATTAACGGCCCTTTAAGCAAAAGTGGAGAACGTATTCGGGCCTCGAACTCGCGGAAAAACCCGGATCCGGATATAGGAAAAGTTTATTTTCAACCCCTTGATCTGAGCACCATACTACCCCCGGTGAAAAATAACTCGATCCTGTTATAATAACGGCCGTGTAACCGACTGAAGAGCGAAATAATCCGATCTGAAAATTTCGACAGGCCGCGCGCGATTTAATCCGTATCATTTGCGGGGCCGAGCGGCGATTCGATTAATTATATTTCGCAAACTTATTTTATGCGAATTAAACATCGGCGTAATTAACGGCCGCGCTCCGTTACATTGTAACGTTTTATATGTCGTTATTAATAATATAATAACGCGGCGATTTATCGGCCGAGGAATCATTATCGAAAATCGAAAGCGCGCTCCCGCCATATAAATTGAAACGGCCATTAGTTTCGCGCCGATAAATTAACAAGTCGACGTGCTCTCATTACTTCCGTTCGGTTTGTTCGATTTATAATATAATTAAAGGAAAAATGTTTAATGTTATTCCTTGGGGAACCAGTGTGTGATATATCAATTTCCGATCGGTTACATCTACTGTGATTTGTTCAGAACACGAATATTCTCTATGTATCTATATGGAAGTGTAAAATAAAATTAATTTATACTTTTGATATTCGTTTATATTTAATATTATGATAAAATCAATTTTAATGGTAAAATATTCTAATAGTTAATCCAACTCATTGAAATTGTTTTGTTTGAGCGGATAAAATTATCATCATCGTGTGAATACCAGAAATAAAAAAAATTACTTTAAGTGTATAAAAATTCAAAATCTGTTTTATGCTAGAAATACGTTTAAATATCATTGTTTATGTTTTAAAATATGGCCGAAGTTCCTATAATCGGTTTTTAATATAAAAAAAAAACCATTGTATCTTTAAATCTTAGATATGGCACTTACACCTTAATCTATGTCCGATATTCATGTAGTTACATTTATTTAAAATTTATTATGTGCTGTTCGAAAAATGTAATATTTTTCTAATCTACCAGTTTTATCTTGATCTTGAGAAATTTTTATCCAAATTACACCACGTACCTTTTTAATTTCATTTTCCCATTGTCTATTCGTTCATCCTTGTTTCCTTTTACAATATCTTGAACACCATTCGACATATCCATCTTCCATCCATTCACTTCAACTCGTCATAATTTCAATCTCATATAACACTGTCCCTCACTTCGACTATTATTCACCCCCAAATATTTCTATTCCTATCTCCTCAACATACACCTCAAAAAAAATTCTCCCAAGTTTTACTATAATATGATCGCAAATTCCACTATTTACATAAACACCAACACACAAAAATAAAGCAGCGTCATCAATCGATCAACTTTTAGCGAACAGCACGCAAAACACGACCGTCGGACGGCCATCCGACACCGGACCGCCGATCAATTAACCCGATTACGGTGACACTTTCGCCCCTTTTCACCCCTGCGAAAGTCACCCTTTGTGTGGGCGGTGGGCGGTAGTCGTCCTATCGGCCGGGTATCCAATAACTTGTTAATTTTAAATGATTTATGGGGCGGGTTATGTGCAAGAGCTCTCTCGCTCTTCCTCGTCGTCGGCTGTTGAGGGGGTAATCATTAATCTAGTCGTCGCCGCTTCTGGAGTTCTCAAAAATTCGTAGTTTAATAATAAGCCGGGGGTTGAAAAATCGCGGTTGAAATTGCACGCTTGCGGAAGTGTCGATTTTGCGATCGTTTTTAATTTGTTTTTAAAGATTGATTGGGATCGGAATATGTTTATATTTTGTATGTTATGTAAAGAGTGTTTGTTAATGCTGACGATTGAATTTAAACAAAAATTGTTTTTGGTTTGTTTTATTAAAATCTTTTTCGTCTGTTGAATAGACTTTATTTAAGACCATTAAAGTATAATAAGGTATTTGGAGAAATGGCTATTTTTATGACATAGAATTAGGACCGTAAGAAGGCATTAGATAAGGGACATTGACCAAGAGCACGGAGATTTGAAGGGCACTTGAAACATTAAATAAAACTTTCTTATAATATAAACACTATATTTATTAAGACAAAATACAGCCCTATCTAAGAAAAAAATAGTGACAATTATGGACCTGGCCGCTGTGCATTTCATAATATTAAAATAAAACAAGCCTGTTTTTTTTGGTTTTGTAATTTTGCTTAGATCAATTTTTATATAACATATCAATTAATATATATTTTTTAAATAAAACATATTCTTTCGATCTAATTAAAGAAATATATAGAGGGTGTCAAATAATATTTGCCAATAACGCCAAAAACATTGCTATCACTATTGTTAGAGAGTTGAAAAAAGCATTAATTTATTTTATTTTCAACGAATATAATTTTGATAAGAAATTATAATACTTTTTATAACCGATAAATTGGCGTATTCGGGTCTCAAAATATTTAATTAAATGACAGAACATCAATATATTGCATAAAATGTAACAATGAAAGTAATATGGAATAAAAAATAAATTAAAATTTAGATTTCGTAAGTGTATTAAAATTTTTTTAAAAGATTTAAGTAAATTGAATTGTATAAAAACTGTTTAAAAATAAAACATGCAAATAAAACCTAATTAAACCAAAGACCAAAATCACTCCGAAAACAAACTAAACACACAACACCCGACTATCCAAGCACCAACTGCAACACGAAAGTTCGGCCCTTGCGAACTTTCGAAATCGCAAACGCCACGGACGACACAATTACTTGCGCGTATTGAATTTCGCGCCGTCGAAAATTCAATACGTTGCACGCCGACGGCCACCGCTTTCAATACGCGCAATAATTCCGAATCGAAACTCGGCAATTTCATTTGGATATTTGAATTTCGGCACGGTTTTGTAACGCGTGCGGCGGCGAGATATTCGCGGTGTAATATGAGCTTTTGTCGTGGGCGCGAAGTACCTTTGGTGCTGTGTATAAATTGCGTTTTGAATAACGTATGTGGGTTCTATTGATAGATTTTCAGTTTTCGAATGCGTTGATTAAATTTTGTGTGTGTGTGTGTTTTATTCGGTTGGAAAGTATTGGATATTTTAAATGGCAGTTGAAAGATTTGAATAAAGTGATAATATTATACTTGTATTTGAAATGTTCTTTGGATTTTTTATCTTTGACTAATTAAAATTATTTTTTTAGATTCTTTGATATTTCAGAAAAAAGCGTGGGATTGTATATTATTTCTTCTGGAAATTTGAGATTTCGATGTATGATATTATCTGTTCAAAATATCTTTTGTATTGGCACACTTTGAATAGATATTATTTTCAGATTTTTATATCAAAAAATTTTACGTATAAAATTTTTTAATATGTACTCAAAGTGGTTAATTTCATAGAATTCATATTATTAAAAAAAAAAATTATATAAAATAAATTAAAGTAAACCAAAACTTGAATGAAACTTTTTCAAAATTTCGATTTGAATAAAAAAACGAATATCTTTAAACATGTACAATATATTAAATTTGTTTTGAGTATAAACGAGTTTCCGATACAAGCTCACCAGAATGAGAAAACCAAAAAAAAAAACATAAGCATAATAACGATATCGTAACGACGCCTCTTTGAGACTTTTTTTAAGCATCGCCCGTAAAAATTTACATTTTATTGGTTCGCCGACATCCACTTTTTGAACTAATCTCGACTGACACACAATACACTAGCCCGGAAAAATAAAAATATTAATAAAAACACGGAATCGAAATTAATAAATAAAAAACGAATAAACAAACAACGTCACCCATACTATCGATCGGTATACACGTGGCTCGATGGGGTGGGCATGAAAATTCTTCGAAAAATTCAACCCACAAGTAAAAATGACTTTGACCTCCCTTTCTACGAGGCAACCTCGTTTCCGTACCCAGGAACTAATTTTAAATACAAACATTTGCACCCACGAAAAAGTGACGTTGTCGCTTATCGACGTCGATCAAATCTATTACATGAAAATTTTCACGTCGATTGAAAGCAATTTTAGTTTTTATACCAATCAATAAGTATATGATAAAATATAAGATTACATATAAGAAAATTTTGTTCAAATATAAATAATCGATGGAAAACTGCAATAAAAATCGTACGAAACGACCGATACGAAGGCAAACATACGTGCATCCGAAACGTCTCGTATGTTCGTTATTTTATACGATCCAATTTTAATATTCATTTCGGACCACTCAATAAAAAGCCCGTCGGAGGATCTCGCGCGTACCGTAATTTCGATTATCCCGCATGCAGCAGAAAAACACTCGTCCCGAGGACTTTTGTTGGCCGGCCAAAAACGAAAATAAACCGCAGCTGCTTACACGGGATGTGCCCAAAGAGCTAGCTGTACATGTACGGCGGGAAATCTCGTCTCGTATCGGGATATGAGGACGTTCTGTGGTTTGGGGACTTGCAAGTCCTCGATGTTTATATGGATAACATGCCGGGTCGAACTTTTTCCACGTTTGTTCCGCGCGTTAGAGGCGTATGTTTTGCGAGAGCTTGTGCATTGACCAACTTGTCCACTCGAAATATAAACAAAACAGTTGTCGAGGATTGTAGTAGTTGGATTTCGGATGTACGTGTTTGTGAATAGAATCCAATTATGAAAAGAGAGGTTCTTTGAAATGCTATGATGAAGATATTAACTTATTTATTAGTTGGAAAGATTTTTATATTTTAAAGTCTAAATGTAGTATAGTTTCATTATTAGTATATTAATTTACTTATTAAAAAAATGAATATATACATATATACGCAAGTATTCGAACATACACCCAGTCCTTTTTTACACGGTACCAAAATCACACGGTACAAAGAAGAAGAACTGACTATTTTTTTCCCTTTTTTTCATTTAACACAGTATAAAAATAATAAAAAGTTGACAATTTACAAATTTTAATTTAGTTTACAATTTAAAAGTTTTAAATTTACAAATTAGTAACCAATATAAGCATGTTTATGTTTAAATTTTATAAAACAATCAAAATAGGGCGCCTTATGATATTTTTATTGGCGGTCACCATATATTTTTTTTACATGGTAGTCTCTGGAACGTATTCCCTATGTAAAAAGAGAACACGTATTTCCATCCTTTTTCTCATTAAGAAAATTTCCCAACAAAAAAAATTCTGTTTCAAAAGGTAATAAAAAAAACTAAAATAACTATATACTATATAACAAAAAAATATACATAATACATACACATTCAATGCAATTTAACAGAATAAATCTACGTATTTACAAGTGCATTTTACAATGTATGAACGTTTGTCTACCACTGGTGTCGTACACGTATGCACCGCAATAATCCCATGAAATTCGAAACGGGATAATCCTTCGGACGGGCGGGACGAACTCGATGGCAAAAAAGTTGTTGTTGTAGCCGATAAAATCGCTTTAATGCGACTTTTCCGCTTCTATCATTTTTATAATCCCTTAAACGTCCGGGATTCGGCGAGAGAGAGATACGCGGATCGTATCTGCACAATCCGCGAATACGTGGAAAATCGCTTTTCTTTTTACGTTTTCAATTTCGATGGGAAAATAGCTCGATTGTGTTGCGATGCATAAACATATTATATATTTTAAAGTTTGTTGTTTAACTTGATACTTATCACTGATGTATAATATGAATATAGGTGTCACGTGATGTCAAAGATATAATAGTATTAGATTTTTCATATCGCAAGGTCAGAGTGAAACCGCAGTGGCCTTTTTTATATTTTTTATGTGCAACAGGGACGTTCCGTCAGATTAAATAATAAGAAAAAGGGATGAAGATATCTTAATGCGGTTCCCAAAATGAAACTCGTTTGGTAACATCTGGTGTCTTCACATCGTTACATTATCGGTGAAAAACCTTTATAATATTATACAAGACGAACACTAGATTGAACTTTTGCGACATTTCCAATTGTGTTTAGAAATATATAAGAAAATTCAAAATAAATGATACATAACTGGTAATAAGTACAATTTGACTGCACTATTAAATTTTTTTAGTTATTTTGTTAAAAACTGAGATTTATTATTATAACAGATATTTTTTTCATGAAAAACTCGTTAGAGTTTCGAACAGATTTATATTTAAATATGAAGCAAAATCAGTTAAATTTAGCTTTCAAATATCTTATCATTTGCGCCCAGTATTCATCACAATCATCAACTAACTTTGAGCCGTTCGAGCGACGATCCGATACGAAATAATAGAATTTCCTTCAAGAGAATAAGCATCAGAAAGGTACACAATCGAATAAATTGCGTTTCCTCCGAGATTCGAAGAATATCGCTTTTCGCGAGTTCGCCATTTTACGGCTAATGAATCCATCTCGAAAGAAAAACAAATTAACACCGCCTCCTCGGACTTTCGACGACTTCTGCGCTTACACTGCGTATTGCTATATAATATCATTGTAAAATATCGATACATAACAACGCTATACTCGGAGCAAATTTGGTTTTATCAAATTGATGCCCGCCGGGGCTATCGTGGATCGAGCATTTTGTTATATAAACCTCGATATTCCGCTCGTCGACCTCATTGCGCATTTATTCTTTGATTGTTCTTTCGAAAATTAAACTTTGCGAGGAGGGCCCGTTGTTTCCAAAGTCGCATTATTTATGAGTGGAAAATCGAAAATTTTAATGCGCCGCATAAATGATTTTAAAAATTGAAGCGAGATGCTTGAAACGGCTTGCAGAAGTCTTTTGAGATTGTGTTGCGAAATTTAAGAAAATTAATTAGTGCACAATATCGAATTAATGCTTCTGAGAATATCGAATGAATAATCAAGGAGAATGTGAAATGTGAACAATGTATACAAAATGAGTTTCGTTTTATGAGGGAGAAAGAGTAAGCATTGAGTTTGTGTTTCGAAGATTAAAAATTTATGTCTCGTAATATTTAATTATGTTTATCTGATGATTAAATTTTATATAAAACTATTTGAATAATTATTTTGTCTCTTTAATTGTAAAATATGTTACATAGTTACTAAACGTATCATCCGGAATAAAATCGACGAGAGATAGTTTCAGTATTTTGCTCTCTGAGAATTAATTTTCCCTTTTTCACTATGTAATGGAAACAAAGGATAAGGAAAAATAGCTACTGAGCTTCGAAAAGGGTTTACCTGTAGTGGACGTTATATTATATAACCTGAATATGATAGTGATAACGTAATAAGAATTTATATATAGTGAAAATTACATATATTATATTATATAATGATATAACATAAACATGAATAGCATCAACTTTTAATTTTTGAATATTTATAAATTTTATCTTATATGATTTACATAGTTCTATTATATTTAATTTTCAAGATAACTATTCTACCCATATTTCACATTATCCACACAATGCAGCTTTTAACTAAACAAAACTTCAAAATCAACTATAAATCAACCTTTTCAAGAGCACAACGTATTCATCAGCGCCGCCGAACTAAAACTCATAAGTTCGAAACTCTCGTAAACAAACCGAGACCCGAAATCCGCCCGACAACGAAAATAATAAAATTAATAAGCGAACAATATTCAGCCGGTGCAAAATCAAGAAGTTCGTTTGTCTTCCATAGACTTTTCAATTAGTCGCCCTCGTACAAATTTCCGTGGCGCGAATTTACGATAAGTTTTCGCGAACTGTCTATGTCGATTTCCACCGTTTGTTTCGCCAATACCCAACAACTCGAAAGCACTCGAATGCGAACGCCGATTCCAGCCTCCAGCTCCAGAAAGGACCTATACTATATATGTGATTTACGGCCCGCGGGGCTTCGAATTTTATTGTTTTCGTATGAAAAGCCAGAATTTCGGAACGTGTATTGCCTGCCGCGCTCACCTATAGAGCCTCTTTTCAGTGAGGGAGTTCTCCCTCGGAGCGTTTATCGGTCGGTTTTCGAATCTAATTATCGAAAGCCCGTCGAATGTTCGGCGACGGTTCAGAGGACGTGCTCTTTTGAGTTGAAAAATGTTAGGGAAAATAGAATAAAGTGTGTTCCGGACGCTTTTGAAGCTTTGAGCCGGGACGCGTTTTCTGTATGTCGCATGCATCGATATCGGCATTTGTTCAAAAGTGTCCTGTGTATATGCATTTTATTATTGATATAGTTTTTTCTAACATTTGAATATCAATCATTTTCAATAAAAAATATATCAGGTAATAGTTTAAAACTCATTTTTAGCACAAATAGATTAGAGGCGAATTCAGAATTCGTACCGTGGAGAATCACGATTTTCTAAAATCGCTTTTCAAAATTAGCATCGCGCGTACAAAATCATAATAGTACATACGAAGCACACACGCCGAACACAATCTACGTACATTTTGTAGATATAGAAAAGGCTAAGCTTTGGATTCAAATTGAGCCATAAAAGCTAACGGGGACGTTTCCTTATAGTGGAGACAAAACGATAGCGCGGCTCCGTCAAACGCTGAGTCAAGTGTTTACCCACAACCCGTATCGACTATTTACAAACACAGCACGAAAAGCGATTCCTATTTATTTTTTTTACATAAACGACAATGCTTCTCAAATGTATTCGGTGGAAACTATTAGAGGGAACCCTTGGAAAGCGACTGGATTGATTCAGATGTATAAAATTGTATGGGTTAAAGTATTTCGAAAGATCGGATCGATTCGTAATCGAATTGACTTTTGTATAAATTATTCTTTATAATTTTTTTTGTTCTTGTTTGTATGGAATCGTATGTTGCAAATCCGAAAGCTTTCGCGAATATGTACGGATCTTTTGTGGAGCTGCAAGTCTCGTAAAGAGATTTGTTACCTCATCACCATTTTACGTTCGAACGAATTTATCGAAGCAAACAAAAAAGGCGAACCCTTCCTATAAATAAAACGATCGAATTCGCAAAGACTTTTCGTTCTGTGTTGCTGTGCATAGTGCCAATGCATAAAATGTTAACTATGGTTTTATCTAGTAGATAGATTTGCTAAGATTATTATTCAATCGAAACAAAAATACAAAAATTTTTTTAATCGAATCAATTATAATTTTTTTTGTGTATTTGAACAATATATGTTTCATCTTCTTTTTATCACAATTATAATGAAAGTATCTAAAATTTAAGTTATAATAATATTATTTTTATTACAGAAACTTAAGAAACTATACAAAATTTACTGACATCAATAGCAACACATACAAAACCAATTCACATAACCCGCTCGATATGATTAATGCGCCTCTCTCGTACAATCCATACAATTTCGGAAACACGCCTTCCCGAGAAAGGAAAACTTTTCACCGATCGATCCGCATCTCGGACGATTAAAAAACACACCGAGAAAACATAATATACGCAAAAAATGAAAAAATCATCACGGCGGGCGGAAAAAAAGACGAAACTTCTATTCGGGGTCTATTTATGATGCCCCCGAGACGTGTGCACAAAGGCGAAACACCCGCCGAAAAATCCCTGAGAACGTCTCGGCTGAATGAGCCATTTTACAAAATGTATTCAAACCGCACTCTCTAAAGGCGATGTAAGGCAAGGAGATAAGGCCGAAGACTTTCCCGAAGCCCATACCACTCTTGCGAGAAGTGGAGGGCCTCCGAGAAAATCATTAACCTGATCTTTGTACAAGGGCGCACAAAGCTTTGCGGAAATCCACTAAGAAATCTGCATTGAACGTCAATACTCTCTCTTTCTCATCGTTTAAGTTCTGTCTAGACTTATATGTATATAGGCGGCGAGCCAAAGTCAATATTACCTTTTGGGAAAAATTCCGAAGTCGAAAGGGCGGCTCTCATTTAACGGTGGTTCGTCATTCGGAGCACGTTAAGTTTTCGCTAGGAATGAATTCAAATCGATGAGCGTGAATATACTTTTCAACTTGGAGTTGTTTTCTGGGTTTTAAGTTCATTTTGAGTTTCAGGATTGTACGGTCTTAAACGAAGTAAGCGAATGTTGATACAAAAACTTTATCGGAATTATACTTTGTAATCGATTTGTTTTTGTATGAAAGCTCGGAAGAATAAATATTTTTTCATTCAATTTATGCTTTTTATTTGCGTATGTTTTTGAAATTTATTAAATTACAAACACAATAATAAATATTTTTAATATCAAAAATCACAATTCAAACTCTTTTGATCTGAGGATTGTGCAAGCACGCAGAGATGCGGTTATATAAACGAAAGGAGTTCGTTCAACATTCAAACGAGAGCTACCTTCACTGAAGAACCCTTCGCTTTGAACGATCCTTAGTTAATCGCACACTCCTATTTTCCATTGTAAACGGACCCTTCGAAAAGTCGAATACGTCACGATTCCCATCGTTCCGATTTCGTTTCGTTTCGAAACGGGAGCAATCAAGCGAAAACGCCATTTCTCCGAAAAATGTATTTGTTTGCACATACAGTGCATAATGCAAACGAAGAATACAAAATCAATAGTTGAATTATTCATTATTAAAATATATAATTGAAAGAATGAATTGACAGAGATCTATTTACACATTGCAAAAACTTATTTTATGAATTTTAAGTCGTCATAGTCTTCAAAAGTTTTTCGCCATTTCCTACAAACAAGCATGTATTTACATTAAGAATTTTGATCCTGAACCTCTCAATGAAACATTCGAAAGCCGTAAATAATCCCAAGTACAAAGTGTCAACTGTCGTTACGGCGCAATGTTGCACTTGTAAGTGTATGTACGGTAACCGGTATTTAGCTCTCGGTGCACCGAAGGCGTGAATGCATTTTAGCAAAGTGCACTCTGCACAAAAATGGAAATACACAAGTCGCAAAGTTGAAAGTGCAACGGTTACCGGCCGTTTTGAAGAGAGTACGTGGAAAATGCGGATCGTGCTGAAATGCTCGCTTTGATAATTTTCCGCGTTCCACCTCATTCGAAAAAGCGCTTAATTAGACCTGTTTGCGCGCCCGCCGGAAAAGTGCAAGAAAATTAAGTGCGAAAAGTGACGCTTGGTTGAATGCTTCTTGTTTAGTATCGCACGTAGAATCATATTATAAAGTAAAAGTAGAAAATATACCACAATCGATAAAGACGTCACTTTAAAGGAAATTAAAAAAAAAAAGCACATGACATGTATACATTTAACATTTATACATAAATAATTGGTAAACTTATTTGATGCTTAAAAAAAATCTAATTCATTCTCACTGTTACTTTTTCAACGAAAAATCTTAGGAAAGTTTTCAAACGGCGCACGTAAGTGAAATATCGAATTTCACGGTGATTTCGCAAATTCGACAAGGTTGTTCTTCACGTACTACGTCTACGTGAACTTAGAGACGTATACGATTTATTTACACGGTCGTTACGTACCACTTGTCGTATTACTTGTGTGTAAAACTAACGATGCATCGTGCAGAGCGACGGTTAAGTCAACACCCAATCACCGGTCGGGGGCAAAGGAAGTGTTCGGCTCGTCCTCTGGCACCGTTTACCTTTAACCCGGTTCAATCGAAGCCTGTTTTTGTCTTTTTGAGGTGTCTTTTCTGTCGCATGTGGATTTTTGAATTTTAGTTTCAGGAATGTTTACATAAACCAGCTTTATGCTCAATCGATTTTATTTAAACATAAAATGTATTTAGTCCGGTTTGATATTTTATTTGTATCCAAAATGTTATTTTTGTTCAATTTTCAATTTGTTAGCTTTGCGTATAATATGAAATTTTGAATTTTCTTCGACTCAACTTTGAAGTTAGTAGAAATCGTTGTCGTTTCGATTCCCACTTCGGACTTTGGAGCATTCAAGTGGATTCTTTATACTGAGTATACGTGATGCTTTTCACAATTTTCCGAATCGATAATAAAGCGAATTTATCGTCTATCCCATTTAAGGTAAAATGGACACCCTCACATATAATACGAATATTATTATAATATTATATATAAGTGCCCCTATATACATTTGTTTGCCTTTCAATGGTGAGGCGCACAATTAATGGTTCATGAGCGGATTACATAACAATTTAAGAAATGATTATATTAAAATGTTATTGAACCTATCAGCTTAAAGTAGCCCTCTTGGGTAGTTTTTTCATTGAAATGGCTACACATTTTTTTCTCAATTAAAACTGGGGAGAAGGAGAACGAATATTTAGCTATTACGAAGAAGTACCAGTATCATTTGAATATAACTTACAATAATAATATAAAATAAAAAGGATTTTAAGTTTATACAAGTATAAAATATTTTTTTTACTTCACTCAGAATCATATTAATATTCTGTCATAAAAATAATATCAAAAAAGTGTTTTTTTTTTAATTTAAACCAAGAATTTACCAATAAATAATTAGACCTTAAAAAGATTGAAGAAAAATCAAAGGTGAACTTTCAGATAACTGAAACAAAAGCACATGACCATTCTCCCATGTAACACTTACCCACGATATTAAACCCCATAAAAATCCGCAATCTCCAAAACTCAAAAAATCACGAAAACAATATGTTTTCAAATCTGAAAAAGGTTATCGACCCATTATCGTTTATCGACAGAACGTCAATCATACGATTTGGCCGTGACGTGTAGGCACGTCATGCGCGTAATTTACGAACGCTCATTGTCCATCGCTGCTGATTGGTCAATTGTCCCAACACTCTTGATACGGCCATAATTCAATGGGCTTCAAAAGCGGCTTTCGACTTTACAAATATCGTCCCCGACCAATCGATAGGCTTTTGAGGGCAAGTGGTGGTACCGCGCGACGGTCAAAGGGCTCGTTTCTGGGACAATGTGATTATTTTGACGGGTATGTGATTAAAATTTCTGCGCAAGAATGCATTTGATCAATAAATACCTTGTGATTATTTCTTGCATATTTTATAGTAAAATTAGTGTTAGTGATTTTGGTTGTAAGTGTGTGTAGGATTTCGGATTTGTTTGGCTTCAAAGTGTATCTATTGATCGTGCGAAATCTATTGAAGTTTGCAGACATATCCAGGCAATGTTCAAGGTAGTAAATTAACGATTTAATTATTGAAATTTCCATAAATCAAATTGAATAATCGGGAAAGAGGTCGCGCTTCATGGTTTGACGAACGACGGCGCGTGTAAGTGATGTGTGCCGGGGCATTTTCCTTTGAACGCTTCTGCAAAACAATGTCGACAACACAACAACAACAATAGCACATCAACTAGAGCAACAACAAGAACGTCATACATTTGTATTATAGAGTGACTAAAAATTCCAAAATGCTCAGTGAAAATGGAGATTTTTTATATAAATATTGGACGATATTTTAAAGAAAAAGGAACTCTTTTTTAGTTTGCTATTTCAACTTACAATTAGACGAAAACTTTTAAATAAAATTTAAACGATAAATTAAATTAAAAGATTATTATAAAACATCAGAAAGATTAAGGATTGATTATCTTACTCGAATCTTTCAAAACTACAATTTTTACTATCCCGAATTTTTTTCGTTACATCATATATTTTACGAATTTTGTTATTTAGTTTAGTTTGTTGTTATTTTCTTTAAAAATTAAATCTTCATATACTTTTAAACGTCATTTATCACGAATTTTGATTCAATAACTATGAAATTTAGTTAATAAGAAAAATAAATTAACAATCTATAATTAAAGAGATTACCCAATTTCTTTACGAGAATACAAAAAAATGCGCAACCACGCGTGAACGTATTTCCCAATAAAAACACATTTAAACCTTTAAAGCACAAATTAAACACAAAATCAGATTAGCTGACAACCCTGTAATACACAAAATAACACAGAATATGTGTAGTCACGTAGAGACGGGTTCAATAATCAAAGCCGTCGACATTCAAACAATTAATTCCCGGCCGACAAGAAACGCATGACGGGAACAAAAGACCCGCCGCGATCGGATCCTGTATCCCGCAGGATCCTCTGCGGGGGGTCCTCGAACCGATTCAGGTGTATTAAATGTACAATGCGATATGTAATGTATGTATAACCGGGATATATTATACGGCATGATGTATGCGCATAACGCGCACGGACAATGCAGAACGACGGGGTTTGGATCCAAAAGAGGCGCTTTTATATATGTATGTATGTATGTATATATATATAAAAAATCACGGATTTCTGTGTGTGTTCGTCTGTCGTTTGAATGACGCTGGCGACTTTTTCGCGAATATGGTCTTTGTGGGTAAACATTAAATGTGTATAATATTATGTGCTTATTGCCTACTGACTACTGGCTTTGCCTATATGACGTCTTGTGACAATAACAAATGAACTATTTTAATTTAATTAATTAACCCTTTCAATTCGGTGAGCATGATATGATGCTCGAACGAGTCGAGTCTGTAACGCGGCGAGCACCATATGATGCTCAATACTTTAACTCGTGTTTACAAGCAGATTAGAGGGATGAAGTGTTGATGTTTGCTTTAAAAATCAGTTCCATTCCCCCAGCTAATATTATAGAAACAAAAAATCGCAAATAAGTTAAATAAATCAATCAAAATACAGTTCTAAAATGTATCAACATATTCCATCAGCTAGAGTGCGCGATTCGATAGAAGTAGTTGTGTCCGTGCATCGCTGCGCTACGGCGATAGGGCTGCCAAAAATATTGTGCGTCATTTTTATATAGCACTATAATTGTTGGGATATTTGCAGGGATATTATAATATTGAGAAGGTATTGCATGCTCACTAAACTAAGTCAAAACTTCTCTTTGGTGAAGGCTTATGACGTGTGTTTTACCGAGTCCTAAACGATGTAGGACTAACAGTCTCGTCTCATCGGCCAAACTGGTGGTCATTACGATCGCAAAGTGGTCAGCGAAGGCGCTGTCTGCTTGGTCTTTAACTCGTCTGTCCCGCTGGTGGTATTGCGATCTACTTAGAAGACAGCGACCATAAAGTCTAGCAAATAGACATGCGTATCGTTGATCTAAGAGCCTCCTCCGTTGGCATGGGCGGACTGTCTCTTATGGTACATGCCCCTTACCAAAACACGACTTGGGCTAGCGCGGTAAGGTATAGCCTAGACTGCTGCATTTATCTGGCAAGGCTTTGTCTTGCAGTATATAACTATAGGCTGCTTATGATGATGATTGATTAAAAGATACGGCAAAGATGTAAAAAATTGTTTCCGATTTAAAACTATGATGAAAATTATATGCTTCAAAAGTGATTTTTCATTTCATGAAAATTTTATATTTGAAAAATTTCATTTAAAATAACCAATTTATATTACATTTGATTATGACTCATTTTGAATTCAAAATACGTGTTGAACATTTAACGATATGTTCCCTAGTAAGTGTCGAGATGTAAAGTCGCAAATTGGGGTGCTTTTCGCAAAGCGATTGACGGGGTCGGTCCGAACGAGTGTGTTGAATTATTGGGTATTTAGCACAAACAAAACAAGCCATTAATTACGCAAACAAACCCCAACAGGAAGCGTAAGTAATAAAGGCTTCAACTTTACATTAGGCCTCGGGATCCCGAACACAATGCTGGGCCGGTTGCGGTCGGTTGCCGTATATCGCGTACAACTTTCGTTAAGCTTTGCTCCAACGTGAAAAGTTTACTTTTCAGATGTTTCCAGTATTATTTTTGATGTAAATAGTAAAATTTTATTATTAATAAATTCTAACACCAATTCTCTATTGTAAACATTCATCTTAATTCTACGAAATTCCAAAAAATATTAAACCATTATTGTAAATTTGATAAAACCCTTGTTTTTTAATCCAAAATCAGTGATGCCTATCAAATACGTATTTCAGATCAAACGTCTATTTTTTTTGCAAATCGAACACATAAACGAAATGTCGCATTTAGAAAGGCATTCTAATAAACGCACTCGTTCCAAACGGCGAAACGACTCTGGCTATATTGCATAATGGTCTTTTCACGGGACGGGACAGTCCCCGGACGAGAAATCGAAAACAATGGAGTCCCAAAACGTTGGACCGTGAACCAATCCGTTTATTCGGTGACGATAAGCGATCTTCAATTACTGAACCGAACGTTACGTTGACGTATACACGTCTGAAATATGAAGGGGGAAAATTAAAATGCGAATTTTCAGAAATTATGAAAAAAATTCATCGACTTTATTCATATAAGTATAGTCAAATGATTTTTTTCCGATAAAAAATGGTTTAACTCAAATTAAATTGATTTTGTAATTAGTGTATATTATTATAGTACGTGCTTAATAATAACAGCGTCCAGGAATAACTGGTTTACGTTTTAGGTAAGTAGAATCGTTTTGCATAATCTCTTCGTCCGTTTATTGGTTTTAATTATTTAACGACTGTTTCAATTTGCGTGTTAATAACAACGTTTCGGATTTAATTTTGATCGCGGTCGAGTTTTCCAGTTTGCTTTCATCATTTAAAATGTTTGACGAGAGGTTTCGGCGTTTTTGTTGAAAGCACAGCGAAACACCGTTAATCGCGGATTATCCCCTTAAAGAGATTTAAATTTGAATACAAAAAAATACGAAAATTGTTTTCCGAATTGATATCCGGATAATACCATAACGATACAATTATCTTATTGAATGAAAATCTATTTATACATATTGTTTTATATAAATTTTGAATGTACCGTTTATTTTTTTTTCTATGACCATAAATTTGAACAAACAATAAATATACGTCAAAAAACATTTTGATATAATCGAAATCGAAGAAGGCCAATTTTGTGACCAAGGTCGTTGCGGATCGAACCGAATTCGAAGCCGCGAATTGAATTCGGTCGTTACGCAGCCGCGCCATAGAATCAATATTCAAACAACGAATTGATTCCATTAAGCTGTTAATTTTTAGGGAGTCCAGGGCACCCCGAGCGCATAAATCTGCTATCCGCACCTGACGCGGACCCCCATCTAATGGGGGGCGCAGCCCCGGGCCCCCATCCAAAGTAGGCAGAGTCCTCAGCACGAAGGCCCCTTTCGGGTTGTATCGAGAGTTCAGAATGAACACTAACAATATATTATGTTTAAATGCTCATTCTCCTTTTTTAATAAGATGATTTAGTAACTATTTAATGCATTAACTATTTTATACTATATTAAGTATAGTAGAACCTTAATTATCTTGACTCAACGGGAATTGAGATGGTTCGGATAGCGAAAAATCCAGATAATCGAAATGAAAAAAAAATAAAAAAAAATATTAGAAATTAAATTATTTATAAAAAATTTGAGTACATAATTATGCACACAACCTTTAAGTATTTTTTGAACATATTTACAGTCCATTCATTTTTATTATTTTTGTTGGACACGTAAAATTTGTGAACATAAGATCTTCAAGATATAATATTATAGTATATTCATCAGTTCCTAAAATAAAAATTAATGAAATTATAATTTTTAACGCCATCTTTGAAAAGTTTTTAACACCAATTTTTTTTAAAATAAAATTTCTGTCGATTTTTAGTTTATTCACCCTCACACTTGAGTCTATAATGATTTAGTATAATTTTTTTATATACTCATGATTTTTTGGTAAAAAAATCGTAAAATTTTCCATTTAAAAAAATTATAATTTTTTTGGTTAATCCGGATAATATAGCTTCTTCTATATTGTAGTTTTTTTAATAGACTTTAAACCCTTGTCATTATCGAAAGTATTTTTTTCCTTTTATTATAAGCTTTTACTATTTCTCATATACTCTTTTTGTATATGTTGATGAATTCAATGCGAATAAAAGTCAAATACATAAAAAATATATTAGTCAAGTTTTCCGAAACAACCACAGGTAATAGTCCCGAATTTTGAACCTGCACACCCGAAAAGACCCCACACCTATCCCGTAACGGTGAAATATGCAAACGGTGTCGTCACATAATGGCCACCGAAAGTTTCCGAGGGCCGCAACTTTCTGGCGTCGCGCCCTTTCGAGCCTCCGAGAAAATGATTTCCATACGATGTGTGCGGCCTGTTTATAAGTCTGAAACGTTGGCGGAGGTTGGCGATTATCGTCACGCCATTTTGCCGTTTTTTAAGGCCGTCGAAAAGCGATAAACTTCGAACGTCGGAAGTCGGGCCGGCCATCCGCGGCCTCATAGTTGCGTGCGTTTATAGTGTGGTTGTAAAGTCTTTAAACATCCTCATTGAAAGCTAGGATTGTAGTGCTGAGGTGTTTAATAAGGTTAAAATTTATTTTTGTTGTGTTTCATTTGCGTATACAAGGTTTCGACCTGTTCAACAATCTGATTTTCGATATCTTTAGTTTGTTCAATATTAATTTTTCTATTGCCTTTTTATATTATTCAATATACAATAATTACGATTATAAATATTATATATACAAATTCAAAGAATATATGCAATATACTAATGACGATGAAAGTTTATATTTACGATTTAATAAAATAATTATGATTCACATAAATTTTTTCTGATATGCAAATCAAATAGTTTCTTCAGAATTTATCAAAAGAATCAAAGAATAAATTAACCAAATTTTACAATTCAAAATAATCCGACTATCGCAAAACATCAAATTTCATTGGATTCACATTTCGGCATAAAAGCACATTAAACCTAAGCCCGACCGAATCTTCGAAACATTTTCTGACCATTAGGCCATCTAAGCAGCACGCGAAGAAACTTTGCGGTCGCCCTACCGACACTATAGTTTGATACGTGTGTTTATTGTGGCTTCTCGTGTACGAAGGCTTCGCCGCTAACATTAACGGCCAATTTGGCCGCAAATAAATATATGTGTGTTCTAGATTTCGCGGCCGTTTCCTACTGAACGCTAAGCCAATGCGTATGCCAGTGTTGGAATTGAGTGTGTAAAGATGTTACTTTAAAAATATATATATTTTCAATTTGAAGTTTTTTTTTACTGTCATTATGAAAATAATATCTTAAAAAATGTGCATAAATAACTTATTTTATTTCAAAACGTCTATTTTTGTTCATTTATGACATTATAATAAGAGATATTATTATTTTTAAGAAAAGCTATTAATCTCTTTTGCTTCTTTAACACAATATATTGATCACTAGAATTAACAGAAATTTTCTTGTTTTACGATAATTTCATCAGTTGAATTAATAAAATTTAAATTTACTGTCAATATTTCAATCATGATTCTTTTTAGCCTTGTTCGTAACAAACAGGGCTTAAAACGAATCGAAAAAAAAAATCAAGAATCTTTTAAGACAAAAAAAGAAACCTAAATTTTTTTGTAAAATTAAAATATACCTAGAACTATTTGTAAACCATTATGTGAACTGATCTATGTATTAATCTATATATTTTTTAATCAATAAAATTTGAGAAAAAATTTTCATCGAAGTTGCTTCAGTAGTCACTAGATCAAACTCTATTATAAAAATTACCAGTAACCTTTGCAAGAGATTTATAAAGGTTTAGTGACCTGCGTATAAATTAGTCGGAAGTGAACCATAGCGAGTAGGGGAACGGTAACCGACGTCCCTTTAGCTTCAGCTTAGGAAAAGCAGTTGTACCTTTCGATTGTAGGCACTAAGTCACCGAGGAACAACGGCACGAACTAGTTCTACTTCTAGATACTACTTCTTGTCCCATATATCTACGTTTAGCGAATATATTCGATAGAAACGTGTATAATCGAATCCGCTCGACGACACGTGGGATACGTGACTGCTCCCGTAGATTTGTCACGCTGAATAATGATTGATTCGGTCGGCGCTTTGTACTGTTATGAAATTTTCAATTATTGAAATAGCGCGCTGATTACGGCCGACGTTTTGCGAGAATTTATTGTGTTATCGATTTAATTTTTGGTACGTTTCAAATGCGCCATTTATAGCGGGGCTGGTAAATAAAATGATTTAGTACATTCTTTCTGCGCGAGATTATCCGATCAGATACGTGAAAATTCCACATTAATTGTTTCGACCTAGAAATTAGAGTCGAGCAAATGTTCGCGCTGAAAAAATTTTATCGCTTTTCATATGTATGAATAAGTAGAGAGAAATTTTCGATTAGGAATCGTGCAATGTCAAAACAAACAAACGTACAAAATATAGGAAATGTAGTATTCGAATATATTAACTTTCAATTTTTGCCAAAAAATTCACGGAATATTAATGTTTGTTATAAAGGATGATATTTTATGATTTCAATGTCAATTTTAATCATTTTTAAATTCATGAACACTTTTTACAGCAGAGAAGGTGTCGTTCCGAAACACTTTCCGCGTTGTAATATTATAGATATCGAGTTTCAAAGAACGTTTCTAATGCAATTAATTAAAACTCAGTCTACGCGACACTAATTTTATAGAATCGATCGCATTCTGTAATTTCACCTTAATAAAATTTCAGCCAAAGACCTACCGCAAGAGAATATAGCGTGAGCCCATTTAACTTAACGACCCCAAATAAAAAAAATACAAAACCCACTTATTTCCTTATTTCATTCGCCTTTTAGACACGATGTGTATCATGATTTATTATTTGGACTGAGCAAATCAATCTTTCCTCCGCATATACTGAAATCTTTCACGCTCGTTATGAATCTGTTCGTGAAATCCGACTGAAGTGTACATTACTATTTTTGACGAATACCACTAACTCGACTACAAAACAACATCCACATCTCGAAAACAACACGTCACATTTTGCGAAAATGGCTCAAATTCAACCCAAAGAGTATCGCTTTCAAGGAAACACAACATAATACAACAACCCACACAAAGCACAAAGTATGAAGCACTAGGCGTTGCACGTACGGGCGCGATAAATCCCGTGTCCGAGCGAATGCCCTATGAATAATGGAGTCGGACCGCATCGTGAAAGGCTTTTGTTTGCAGCCGGCCATGCAATTAGCTAATTAAATGCCCACCATAATGCAAATTAGATGCGGTTGCGCCGATAATATTGTGCATGTGCGAAATCGTGTGCGGAATAGAAGCCTCAAGATGGGCCCCAGCAAAGGTTTCGGTGCGGGTCTTTTGTGCCGTTTTAATTTATTAAAAAGATTTGATCTTTTCGTGTTTGATGTGTGTATTTGGACGTTATATTGTTGTATTGTGATAGAAACTGGGTTTTTTTTTTAATTATTTTTTTATGGATAAAGAGTGAAATTTTTTTTATTGTTCATAGTGTGTATTCAAGTTCAACAAATGGTGAATATCTTGATATTATTTCATGAATCAATTACTTAATCTTGTCGGATCATTGAAGTTAATCGACATTGATATCATCAATATTAAAATGAGTGAATAGTATTTGGTTTACACTGCACACAAATTTAGCATAGAAATTTATTTGATATAAGAATAAAGCTCACCTGATATACCATCGTAAGTCCACCACTCCTCCCAAATGACGCCCGAAACATCTGAAACAACCGAAAAGTCCATTAAAAACACAATCAAAACATCCGACTTATGCGAAATATGCGTCTTGCATTTCCTCATCTTTTCACATGCGGGTAATACATTTCGCGAGTTTCGCACGCACAACGGCAGCAGTACGCAAGAAGTACATTCTAGAGAGACGGCAGTAAAAAAACGTATAGGATAGCAATAACAACCGAGCCGGAATAATATATTGACCATTAAGCCGCGGGGCACTTCGGAGTGCTCTACTCCGGTTCACTATTATCTACCCGGTGGTGTGTTTTTTTCTTCCTCATTCAAGTCTTCTTCCCTTACTCTCGGATAACCCACCTGAACGAGACACAAACGCGAAGAGACGCGGTCTCTCGGTTATAAAACGGGTAAAAAAGAGGCGCTTTTGCGGCCTACAAATTTTCAACGACCACTATACGTAGGTATAGAATAGGATGTTGTATGGTGGAAAAGATATAGAGAGAAACTTTATGTTTTATGCGCGAACCGTGGCTGTATTTTTTCATTGACTTTTACACGACGACAGTTTTCACTCGATATTGGGAATCTACTGAGGGAATTGTTATGTTTTTGGTTCGTAATTTGCATATTGTTATAATGAAGTTATTATTCACGTTGAATTTAATTAGAGTAAATTAATTAGTTGTTCATAACTTGAAGTACTAATATTAAGTCAATAAAACTAGCGGAAGCTCGCTCGGGGAAATGGAGTCTGAAGCACTCAAACATATCAAAATATTAATGGAAACGAACTGGTCATTTTTAAGGATCGAGAAATCCCTTGTGCTTTATGGCGACACTGTATTTTTTTTCACAAGGACCTAAAAAAAACTTTTTCAAAATTTTTCTGGGGGGGTGAAACATGTGCCGACCATTAAAGTGGATCCGCAGGACAAAAAGCCATAGTATAGGCAATATGCCAGACCGAAACCGCTCTTCAAAAAATTAGGGGACACTTGCTGTATTATGAGCGAATATACATATATATTACGATATATAATTTATATATATATAAAAAAAGACGGAAAATCTCCCGGTTTTTCCACCCGTCGACGAAAAATTTTAATAATTTCACACGCGCTCCTCCTTTTTCATCCAATTTATTCGGCCACTAATTTTTTCGATATGGTCGACGACATATAATAAAATGAAATAGACGATATTAAAACATATTGTTATTACTTTAAATTTTCATCGGATGATGTATTCTATAAGAAGACTTTTTTTTGTTTTGTTTGTCGTCAATGATGTTTGTCGTTCGAAATTCGATATTAATTCGAATACAAATTGTTTCAAATTTTATTTGTCTCCCTTTGTACAAAGTGGTCGTAAAAATGTAGAATCAATATTTGCGCGAGTATCGGAAACGCTAATTTACGATATTGCGAACGGGAATTGGCCGTATAAAAACCGCAAAATAAAACGTTTCCAATAATTAAATTCGTGTTTTGGAAACTCGCATTTTTTACTTTTAACTGAAATATGATACTCGACAACGACATAATTCGCAAAAAAATTAAGGAAATAAACTTTTTAAAAGCCATTTAAACACGCTGAAATATATACGAAACTTTCGGATATAAATAATATTTTTCAATACGTTTCATAAATAGCGCAGATTTATACATCGCCGAATAGTGAGAAAAATCTTCCCATTGTGTTCCCCCAAAGAATAATAACACCAAAAGATTGTAGAAAATCATCCTCTTTCCTTTCAAAAATATATTTGGGATATTTATTCATCTTATCTGCTCTTTACAACAACGAAAAAATAGACACTTATACATTTTTTATATAATGGCGGACGCCAAAAAAGAGAGTCCGTAACGGGAACGATTTTCTTATTCGGCACTTCCGTCCCTTCGAGTGGATATCACAGTCGAGCGGTTTAGACAGGCCCGGAACAGGGATATCGGGATGTCCCTTTTAGGGTGACCATAATAACGACGAATTGAAAAGAATTATTTCGATTTGCGATTTTAAGAAATTCCTATTTAAAAGTTTTTACTACAATTTATTACGAGTGTATAAATAGTATTCAATTATGGCGAAGTCATAAAAAATTAAATTAAATTATAATGAAGTTCGAAACTTTTTATGGAGTGATGAAAACTTAGCTTGTACTAGAAAAAGTGAAGTTTCGTAGAATTTTAAGAAACTTTAATTTTTGATTTTTTTTTAAATAGCGGTTTTTTTTTAATTAAAGCATTGAAAAGTAATGAAATATATTTTAATAAATCTTTTTTTTTTCATGAAAAATTGAATTAAAAAAAAATTTCGGTTTGTATTGATCACTATATCAAGTTATTGATAATTATATTATTAGTACAGGACTTCTAGAGTAAACTATTGACCTAAAATTATTTTTTTTGTAATTAAACTCCTTCAAAATAACCTTATTTTCAAAACTACAAAGAAACAAACATAAAAATATACGTATAAAAAATTTATCAAATACAAACAATACATTCAAAACCAATCATGAACTCAACCAACCATTTCCAAATTCTCTCCATTTGGTCACCCTAACTGCCACCCTCAACAAGCTACCACACCGAATAACAGCGAATTTGCAAACAGGAGAAAAATACACGTCCGTACATAAAAGTCCATCGTCGTCCTCGTCCTCACACCCGATTCCACAGACCGGCTTTACGTACCCATTTGTCCGCGCACTGAATAATAATAAAGTGTTTGGCGAGCGGTCGACCTTTTGATGCTAATAAACACCTGTGCCGCCCCTGTGTTTTCCGTTTTATTTGCCGCCAGTGAAACAATGATGCCACCATTGCGAGTCTGTTGATTTTATTTTGTGTTTTCGGTTTTTTTTTTGCGCGCGCCCTTTTCAACGAGTATCGCGCTTGTGTGAGATTTAATATGAATAAATAATGAAAATGTTTTTAACGGACGAGTTTTTGGAACAATGTCGATTGTTTTATTCGAAAAATGAAAAAATATGGCACGTTCGAAATGGGAATTTTTTTCAAGTCGGAAAATCTCTGCATTATAACTGTAGAAATAGTTGGAATTGAAAATTTTCGAATTGTCGACGTTCTATTCATGTTTCAATTTTTGTTTGGTAAATATAAATATTCTGGATTATTTTGATTTCAGGCCAATAAGTTCGAACCATGCCGCACAAGCTGAAACGTACTGAATTATTTGAAATGCATTTGAGTTTCTATTTGTTTTAACGTGTTGAGTTTTCAGATAGGTATATACAAAATTCATTAACTTTTCAATGAAAATGAAGTTTCGCTACTGAAATACGAAACTCTTATCTGTGAACGGCAGAATTTCACAGAAATTCTATTAATATAATTTCAATATAGCATATTGATAGGTAACTTGTAATTGAAGTTATCTTTACAAGAAACGTCAAGTAACCTTTTCAATCATCCTAAACACGTATAACAAATTGAAAAGTCCAATGCAAACTCGCACAATACAAACACAATGATCGGAGAAAACCTCGCAAGAACTAGACAAAATCAAAGATCAACGCCACCTTGTTCGAAAATATTTACTTCTTTTGGAAAAAGTCGAGGGCGTGTGCATAAGTCCCCGAAGCCCGCGTACGTGTCCTATCGAAGAAATTGCACAACTAAATAAATAAATGTCGGTCACGCTCCGGGCTTAACTTCTTCGGTCACAGAGAAACCAAAGCCCATTACGACTCCTCAACTCCATACGAAAGTTATGGTCGCGATTTGGTCGTAGAAGTTGCGAGGCCGCGGCCAATAAAAGAGAAAAGTCTCGGAATACTTGCACGACAAATGAAAGAGGAATTAGCGCACGTATGCGTGTTGGGCTTGTCAATATGTGGATTAAACATTCATAAATCGTTGCGGATGAAAGATAATTAAATGTTCGCAGTGAATATTCATAGGTTTTGGCCGATGTGATTTTGTTAGTAAACAGATTGTTACAAAAAAAAATGATTAAATTTTTTGAAAAAAAAATTTTAATTAGAAATAGTTAATGAAATTATTTTTCATGAATCTTTCATATCTAAGAAAATATTGTTTTTAATTAAAAAAATACATGAATTGATGAAATCCAATTAACTCGATTTGCATGAATTTTTTACTAAAAAAACTCTTCCAATTTTTTAGCTGAATGACTTTCAGGACACATTGCATTGTGTCCTAAGTGTACATACACACACACTATTCGTACGAAGCAAATTTCCATTACGGCGCCCGTGTTGTCAAAAGATTTTATCAGATGCATTTTAAGCGTTTTATGTATGAAGTTTTTCACGTCGGCTCTGCCGCACCGGGGTTAAATTGTTTCAAAGGAAAAGCATTAAAGCCTCCGCACTTGTTGCCCTGTTTCACCTTTTAGATTTTCACGTCAAAATGGACGTGCGTTTAATTGAATTTTTATCCTGGCCGCAGCTCCGAATTGAAATACGACAAAATTATAAATTGAGATTAATTAATACAAAGTGAATGTTGGTGTTTCGTGAATTATGGTGCATGTCAGTCAATGCTGAAAAACATGGTGTTGATTAAATGTCGTGTTGTTTATAAATGGAAGGTATAATCAATAGTATTGTATTTTGTAATATTTATTAAATTTTCAATGATCAAAGCGATACTTAAAAGAAATATAGTGATGCATCTTTACAAAGAACATGATGTCTACAAAGACCAAGTCCCCTAGATGTGCCGTAATATAAAAAAGGTACTTCAGATAAAAAAAATAATGATTGGGTTTTCGAGAACGGCGTCAATGTATTATTGTACGATCCTCAGCAATTGATCCGGCCTCGACCCTCAATTACAAAAGATCAAAGAGCGATTCCAGCAGTGGCCTCTTCCACCTTCTTCTGCATCACCTCCACCTAATGAATAATGCAAACAGACTCTACTACTGCCGACGCTCTTTTTTATGTAGATGCTACCACTCCGCAGACGAGAAAAAATAATACATGGAAAAAAAAGACGGAAGAAAATACAACGTATACGTATGAAAAAGGTAGTTTTCCACCTACGTTCCGGCAGACGTTCGAGAAGATTTTTCCGGAAAAACGCACGCGCGAACAAGTCAAACTGAGCGATTTTCCGCTTTTTCTTGTGAAGATGAAAATTTTTATCTTCGGCGGGAAGGCGATTTGTTTGTTTTGTCGTCTTCTTCGTTTCGAAACGTGTGTGTGTACTTGGTCGGGAGTTGTACGTGCGCTCGGGCACCGAATGCGAATTGAATTCATAGTGCATGGATTTCAAAATAAAAATATGTGCGAGTGTTTTCAAACGGAGTGCACTTCGTCGGGATGTCTCTATGTAAATATGACGAGTAAATACTGTGATAGTTTGAATCATATTTGATTTTGTGTGCAATTTGAGTTTTCCGCTACTAATATTATATAATATAATCAATGGACAAGTTGTAAGGAATGATTCATTATATTATAACATGTATATTTTAGTATTATATAAATGTTAAAACAAACATGCCAAAGCATCAAGCACGTTAATACCGAATGCCTTCTATCACAAATGCATACTTTGTCCAAATCGCTCAGAGAAAACATACACGAGAGTATGAATGGACATGTTGACATGCGCGAATCATCTATTCTAACGTAGATTCCATACTAACGAAATAAATAAATCGCAAGAAGAGAATATAGTAGGATATATTTTATTTTGTGGTGAAATACGAGAAACCTAAAATATCTAATTTACACTAATTTGTTTTTGGTTTACGTATTAATTGTTACAGATAAGTATCGCTACAGGAACGGAAAATAGTTAGCATATAAAAGCCCATACATGCTTTGTGTTATAAAATTCAAAAAATATAAGATGATTGAACAAGGATCTCAACTGGAAAATAACTATTAAACTATTAGTATTAAATGCATGGTGTTTTTTTCATTTATCATTTCTTATAACTCTGTACCCAAAGTTCTAAATAACAAAAAACCGAAAATATGAAATTTTGTCGTACAGATGAAAGCGACATTATAAAATTTCAAATATGTATTGGCGTTTTATGTGTTGCCAACTTTAAACAACAAAACTAACTCATCTGACAATTCACTCAAATTTTGTTCTTAATATGGTTTGTCTAATCGATATCAGCGGTTCAATGCATTCTCTCGTTGATATATGCTATGTATAGAGATAGTGTATGCGAAATCTTATATCGTGCACTTTCTTTAAAACTTAAAACGCAAGCATACATTCTCTAGATAGTGTACATATTAACAACGACGAATGCTCTGAATGTAACATACAGATTAATCTTTGTCAGTTGAAAATTTTCCTCGGTCGTATTTGGTTTGATTTTCAGCCGTAAAAATAAATTTAAAATTCGAACAGTTAAAAAAGTACCAGTGGTGCATACACACCTATATACCTCACTGGCGGAAATGCGAAAATTTTAAATTAAAAACATAAATCACGAAACTTACACTCCGTGCACGTGAAAAGTAGTTGCTTATGCTCATTTGGTTCTATTTCTACGAAGTGTGACTTAAGCGAACGAACAAACTAAGCGAACCGAAGCTCGTTTTACAAACCGATTTATTATGCAAATCCTTAAAAAAGTCAATCGAAAAAGTAAACAAAAATGATAAAAATGTTTTGATCATGTTTGACCGGCGACGAAAAAGTACAAAATATAAAAATTAAATTGTCAAATTGTCAATGCGAGTTTTGACGTTCGATCCGTATACACAAAAATTGACGCTGGAACTTAGCACGATGTTTGATGTATTTCCCAAGCGTCGAAAACTCGAAATCGACTTCGTCACAATGAAGAAATATTGAAAAAAAATCGCGCCTATATACACACACGCTGCGTAAATATTTAAAAACATTTTTTTTCACGTCGACGAAGGTGAAAATAGGAGGGAGGTTGTCGCGCGTTAAAGGTGACTTTTCGGAGTAGCGATAAAAGTTACTCTCGTAGCGAAAGTTTAATCGAGTCGGCCATTTGGCACTTATTTTCGTGAATTTAAAATTTCTACTTTACTTTGCGCACAAGTACTGTTTGGTTCTTAGTATACTTTGACGTTTTACGAAAGTGCATTTTTTCATACATTAAAAGTTTATATCCATTTCCATTTTCGATTTTATATAAAACACAGTCTTTATTATGATGACATAAAAATGATATAAGCTTTCATTTTATACATCACATAATTAATTAAAAAAAACTTTGAGTTTAATTGCTTAAATAATAGTTAGAAAAACCATTTAAAATTTTTACAGCTTCAACTAATAAACTCACAATTGGTAGTTAGCGGGACGGTGGTCATAGTTTTTCCACCCATGAAATTGCACGTATTATTTCCGAACCAGAAATTAAACTTCGAATTTAAAAGCGCTTCGAAAGTTTGTACTTTAATTTGGCCAATTGTGTTCGGCCGCGTTGCGGTTTCATTCTTATAAATAAGCCACGGGGAAAATTCAAATTGCTCACAGCACCTCACCTGGAAATTCAAGTTCGTTAAGATTTTTTTACCGCTGCCTTTCCGCAAACGAACTAGAAGTACGACCGGCGGCAAAAAGAATCCAAAAGAATTTAAAAAATGGCAAAAATAAAGCTGAAAGCCATGAGAAAGGCGGAAAAGGGAGCCGGCGAATCAATGAAGTATCCTGCGGGATCATGTTTTGCATTGCAATTGAACGGGAAAGGCAATTGCATTATGTGGCCGTCTCGGCGGGTAGAAAATGCTACAAATAGACCGTTTAAATTTTTAGAAATCGAGACGCTTCGCCGCCCAGTCGAGTAAGCAGTATTTCTGTTTGTCGAATTGCATAATAATTCACAGTGAATCGGTCGGATTGGAAACGTATAATGCAATTGTGTATGAGCGTTGTGTATATTTTGCTCATTTGTTATACATTATATTATATGTGTTTAATAGATCAGACTTTACAAACCTTTTTGGTGACTAAAATTGAGTATGAGAAAATTATATTAAGAAATAACTTACGAATAATCAAATGATGTATTGAATATGAAATTCATATTAATATAAAATTTTTAAGATATAACATAAATAATTTCAACAC
Source organism: Hydropsyche betteni (assembly GCA_028571205.2). Lineage (NCBI taxonomy): Eukaryota > Metazoa > Arthropoda > Insecta > Trichoptera > Hydropsychidae > Hydropsyche > Hydropsyche betteni. Next base: position 2,739,710 of record JAOXNN020000089.1, on the reverse strand, counting down.
TTTTTTTTAACTGTAATATACACATGCGAACATTGTAACGAATTGAACCACAATGTAGTCACGCTATGTAAAAAGTATGTATAAGTATTTTAAAATTTATTTACCTCCATTGAATACAAACAATCGCGATATAATTCAGCAACATATATCACACTATTTTTTTTACCATCTGAAAGGATTAACATACGAAAACCATCACCGAACGTATCGACAAACGCACACAGCACCGAGTAAATTTTCGCACAACCCCACATATTTTCCACCCCGAACCATTGTAAATACATACAAACACCTACCTTAACAGCGCGTATAAGCACTTATACATAAACCTTTTCACCACAAAAGCGATATGGCCGTAGTCCTGCCCACAGCGGTCACGATATAAATTATTCGTCCGATAAAATCTCTATGCTTCCCGTTCCTCCCGAATGCCATTACACCGGCACGGAGCGGCGGTTAACGAATATACACATAAAAATATTTGCGATCCGACCGAATAGGCACGCTAATTATATTGGCACAGGCGCTAATTGCCAATTTTTAGCGTGCCAGGACAAAATCGGGACCTCATATAAAGCTTGGCGGTTTCGTAGACGATAATTGAACGGTTAAACCGATATTTAACCGAAGGAGTCGATGTGTAAAGAGACTTTTCAATTCGATCATAGAATTGTATTCGATTTAAAAAAGTTAAGTCTTTGGTATTGATCGTAGGAGTTAAAAGTTAAGTGGTTTAGTCGAAAGATAGATTTGTTGGAATATTTTAATCCTTAGATCATTAGAAACGGAATGGATTCAATATTTATCTATTTTATAATTTTTGTCTTATATAACATATAGATCGAAAGGGGTATAATGTATCGATTCCAGACTTTATCGAAAGAATATTATTTTAAAAATAATATTGAACTGAAATTCATAGAAATTTGTAGCTTTTGATTTTATCAAATGCTATGTATTTGTTTCATTTTTCGGTCAATAAATTGGTAGAGACCGAATTATTTGCGGTTATTTACCGCTGTACCACTATGTGCATACAAATGTAGGTAAAATATATCATTTTTGTTCAAAATGAGTTTCCGTTAGTACTCAGAACGAATTATGGCCGTTGTTAGTATAATTCCGTCGATTTATTGGATATTAATTAAAATTTCAGCGCAGCGAAAATTCGAATTGGAACGAAATGTTATTTTTGTTCCTATTGAATAGAGTTGATTTTCATTTTAATTTAATATCGCGCGATTGTGCGTATTGTATGAATAATGGTCATACAATTTATCAACGGTTGTGATATCGAATAATTATACTTTTTCAGCAAAAAGTACGCTTTTCGTAAAGGGAAAAAGTGTTTACATTATTTTCACTTTGATGAACGCACAGATTATTTCCAGTTTGTTCAAACCCTTAATTATAATTGATTAAAATCACATAACGCTTAAGATCACAATCGCTATATTTACTCTTTTGTGTTAATCATATTACTAATTTTATATTACGTAAACAAAACGTATTCTATTCGAAAAATTAGATAAATATTTCTCGCATAAAAAATTCAGATAAAACTAAATTTACATAAAATAATTCGGCGTCGGAGTTCTTTTGGCCAACACTTTTTGTTTTCTTTTCGGCATTTTTCATTCTTACGAATTTTTTTCCGTTCCTCCCGGAGAACCCGAACCGCAAAGGCGTAATTTATATTTATTTTCGTAGATTTCATTAAACAAAATTTAAATATTTCAACATTTATTTGAGGGGGCAGGCGAACGAAACGGAAAAAATATACGGGCAAAAAACACGACCGGGCGGAAAAGTTTCGGGCGCCGAATATCCGCGGTCCAACTTTAGCTTTGATTAATTGCGGTAAACTCAGGTGGCAGAAAAATATTAATGCAAGGAATACTAATTGTTTGCACGAATACGGAACAGCTGGCGTCCAAAAATTTGAATATTTCTCCTTGTTGAGACGAGACGTCTACGACGAATATTTCGACAGACCTTATCACGGAACGGAAGACGACAGCCGCGTATAAAAAATTACAAAGATATTTTTCAACACAGATTACACCTTAAAATATTGTAAAGAAATTTAAAATACTTCGAAAAGTCTAAATCCAATTTAAATTAAAAATATTAAAATCAAGTCAATTTCAATGAAAAATCTATCATTATTTATAAAAAATATTCAATACCTATTCAAATTTCAATTAATATAAAATAAAAACACATAATCAATGAAAACACATTTCCAAAGTAATAAACTTAAAAAAAACCCTCCTCTCCAGTAAAATAAAACAATTCCAACCGTACGTTTTATACGGACACGTGTCGCCCATAAACCGCTTTAAGGTGTCTCCACTTACGAAATTGCATCAGTCAACAACCGCGGGGTCACTGCAGTTAACGATCGTTCTCGAGGACCCAACAAAAACGAGAAAATCATACGAAAGCCTTCCCTCGAAAGGGCGGCGAAGCGCAGATAAAGAATTAAGTGCATAATGGCGGGAAGGGGTTCGCGTGCGCGTTTAAAACCGAGCGGGATGACGTTGCACCCCAGAGTGCACTCCGGTGTGTTGCAGTCGGGTGGATTCGAAGGAAAATGGTCGGGTTATCGCGATGGACGATCTGGAAATCAACGTTTTATGTTAAAAATGTATGTATAAAAGTTGGTTAATGGTTTGGTGGTGGTTTCGTTTCGTTTCAATTTTATAGATGCATTATATAAAGTGATTGTTTTTTTTTCGGGTTTCGTATTTTTTTGAGATTCAAAAATAATGTTTTTTTAATTATGGAATAAATTGTGAAAAATAATCTAAACGATGAAGGCATCCGAGGTTATTATGGGTGATAATTTGGTCGAATTAGCCTCGTGCGAAGCCTCCGCAAGCTTAAAAGCTCGTCTCCGAGAATTTCCCCTTTAAGCAAATTCGGATCTTTCACAATTAAAGCTCAGGCTTCCGAGATTTTGCAGCACATTCAAATAACTAAAGCGTCGTCAGTTATTCGAAGGAAATAGCTCGAGCCGAGGCGAAACCTCAAGTTGCACATCTAAACATAGAATGTGTTTTATATACAGATGGCTTTGTAATGAAAATCAATTGTTGTATCATATTATTTTGATTGAAAATAGATATTTTATTGAATACTAAATTTAATATAAAATAAATTGTAAAGCCATGAGAAGTTACGATTAATTATAGTTATAACTTTGTTCCACATCTTATTTAGGATTACAACCGTTTGAAAATTTTTTGAAAGTTCGAAAATTTCATCTTACTACGTAATTAAAAAGGGAATAAACTACTTAAAATAATTTTGTTACTAAAAATTATCCTTTGCCAAGAACTAGTCAGTTACGTGCGTCATTCATGCTATTTTATTATTTAATTTTTTTAAGCCATTGTGTTTAACAAAACTGAGACCCTCGAATCGTGATAAATATATTAACCAAATTCCAAAGTAAATATAACTCTATACTCACACATAATAATTGTTAGCGTTAGCACACAACAAACAAATTGCATCTTCATACAAACATTTAACATGCCAGCGCTGGTCAAATAATTTCGCACACGGACAACGGCACAAAACGGGTTAGCCGTCTTAGTCTGCTATCCCATATCCCGGTGTTATAAAATAAACAGGACTCTCCCCACACAGGATGCATGCTACATGCTAAATATATACAAAATATGTAATATGTAAAGGTAAGGAAGAGGATACCGCGCCGAGGACTAACTTATGTTCAAGAGTCGGTTACATACGACTGTGGCTTCTGAACACGAAGATGAAATTATTATTTGTGCAGAGTTAACGTTGTTTGTGTTTTGTATATTTGCAATTATGGTTTATCAATTGGATAAGAATGCGTGATATATGAAGATATTTTGAGTGGATATATGGGAGATATTTAAAACTACGAATACAAAACAAATTTGTATTCGTAGTTTTAATTTGTATTCGTATTTGTATTTGAATATAAATTTGTATTGTAAGTACTTACAATACAACAACAAATTTACGATGTATTTCTAAAAAAAGATTTAAAAAAATCATTGATTTATTCATCGTTCTAGCGGTTTTCGTTTACGGGAATTGGAAATCCAAAAGCACATCTGCTTGCTTAGCGTTGTTATTATTTTGTTATTCTATCTGTTGTTCATCTTATCCTGTTTTGGTATCGTAATGTTGTCTAGAAGAAAAGAGATGTGGAAGAAAACACGTTAAATTTTAGTCCGATACTGAAGAACGGATCGGTTGAAATTTTTATTTATGGCATGTACGATAATTTACAGAATTCTTGTTGTGAAAATAACTTTAAAATAGATCAACTTCAAAATTTTTTACACAGAAAAATAATCTCCACTATGGAAGAAAATGCATTTATTGAAAAAAATTAACGGTTTAATGTTGTTAAATATTTCAGTTCTACATGGTCATAAAATCTTAGCGACAAACGGTGTGTTTATCAAATTACTATGTATCTGAGACAATTAATTCAAAAATGAGTCTTTAATAAAAAAAATTCATTTTTTAGGTTAAAAAACGAATGTACAATAATAGATACTATATACGATAGATAGATAGATAGATATTATATACGTTTTAAAATATTACATCATAATTAAAACGAAGTTTAATTTCATAACGAATACAAAATCCACATCAAAATGCATCTCACATACAAAACAAATCTCACACATCCCGCAAAAGAAACAAATCAAACAAGCGCACACGCGGAGCGCATTAAATAATTAAAATCACCTGGAAAAGCGGAAAATCACGCGGTTTTTCCTCGTTCCGCTGAGGACACATAGCTTGTTTATATTACAAAGCGCAATTTAAGGAGGCGGGGTCACATTAAAAACACCCAATTTGTTTTAATGAGTCACGAACTGTGTTATTTCCACGATTCCCGTTTTCGGGACTCATTTACATGCCGTTTTCGGGTACGCGGTTGTTACACGCCGGGGCCGAGCCGGGACGTCCCGGCATTATTACACACAATTTCGGGTACTTTTTTCCCCTGTCGGGTGCTCTTTTTTGTGTATGGAGTTCGGTGTGTTGTATGGAATTGTGTTTTTTTTATTTTCGTTAGCAAACCGCACAGGTACGAGGGCGTATCGTTTATTAAAAGCGGGTGCGAGCTCGCGAAAGCGTTACTTTTTTCGGGTTCGCCTTTAGGTTCAAATGTATTTAATGTGCGTTTATTAACTCGGTGAATCGAAAATTTGGAATAAATTATGTTTTTTATTATATTTTAAGTTATTAATGAAAAGGTGACTAAAATGCACCGCGTAGTTGTTGAAAATCTTAGCACGTTGAATTTTATTTTTCATGAATCTGAACAGTGATATTCCGGAAAATTCTGGGAAAAACCATCTTGGTGCTTTTAAGCGTGTGTGGCTTCCTCAAATTGTATAGGACATCAAGTCTATCTTTCAATGGTCCTCAAATCATTGAAATACTAAATAGAATTAATTTTTTCAATATAAAATGAGTTTATGTGAAATAATGAATTTATAATAATTACGGTTATTGTAATTTAAATTTTATATGTATGAATGAATCGGTATACAGAAAAAATAGATTTTGTTATTTATACAAATAGCCAAATATTATAAATCCATTTACGCATTCTATAATATATGACCTGTTTAGAATAATTAACTTGTTAATATACAATTTAATTTTTGAAACCATAAACGCAATATGAATATGTATTATAATTATTTTCAAAATTCAATAATTACATATTTTATTTCACTAATATGTTACAAATATTAAGTAATATAAAAAATTTAACAAAATTTTCAGATTTTTATAAGTATTCAACTGCAACAAATTTTCAGAATATATTCTATCCAACTTTTTCAAATAATCATTTGATTCACCTATCCCTTCCATGCAAAATATATGGCGAAACTTTTAGAAGCTCAGATCCACACTAGAAACGTTCACAATCTTCAGCATTGCAGCTTGGGGCGAGATCTCCCAAAGGAGTCCCTCAGGAGTCCCGCAACGGATACACCATTGTTCGCAGTGTGCAAATTTTTCAACTTCGAAAAAATACACCCAGACGTATGAACCTCGCGCTCGAAAAAGAGCAGCAATCTCGTATTTTCGTTCCATCTTTTTTATTATCGACTTGACAAACGAGTCTCGCGCACAAACATAATAATATCGAAAAAATTCGCAGATCGTCTCCCCGAGGATGTCATGAATAAATAAAAAATAAACGCAAACACGGGTAAAAATCGCTTGCATCGCGGAGAAAAAGTGCGAATACGCGCCGATTTAATATATTCAGTGACCGCCATAAAAACTGAAAAAAGGGGAAAAATTGTTCGCGCCGACCCGAAGGGGCCTAATCAGGATGCCCGGAGCCTCTCGGCCATTTACACGGTCTGGGGGCCCCTTCCTGTGGGGCTGACGGGGGCGCAGGCTCCGCTGGGGGCCCCCGACCGCAATTGATAACACCGCCGAGACGGGACCCGAATGCGACCCGCTTTATGCACATGGCAAAGGCTCGATTATTGTGTTGATTTTCGACGAGGATTTCAGCCAGATTATATACCTAGAGTTATCTCAAGGTATTACATCTACAGTAACAGGATCTTGCGGGCTTACTCCTTTTCCGATGCCTTTGGACAAACGCTTTAAAGCCGAGCTTAATAATTTGCTAACGCCTTGTTTGGGTAACTTCAAAAACGATGAGCTTTATAAAACTTATAAAGATTTTTCGGATTATTTGAAGGCTAATAATACAGCGATAAACATAGGCAATTTGATTGGTTCTTGCACTGTTAGGATAGCCGTTAAAGGCTTTGATAGTTCTAACTTTACAAAACATCAAATAGAATTAGCTAAAGAATATGTAAAAGAAGCTATTGAAAATGGTGCTATAGGTTTATCTATGGGTATAATGTATTACCCCGAATATTACTCTACAAAAGATGAACTTTCCGAAATTGCTAAAGTTGCAGCTAGTTATGATGGCGTTTTGACATGTCATATTAGAGGTGAGGGCGATGGGCTTTTACAATCTTTAAATGAAATAATCGAGATTGCCGAAAACGCTAATATTAAATTACAAATAAGCCATTTAAAATCTTGTGGGGTTGATAATTGGGATCGAGATATTTATAAAGCTATAGAGCTTATAGAAACTAAAAGAAAAAGCGGTGTCGATGTTATGGTTGATTTTTATCCATACAACGGCGGTTCAACTACTTTGATGTCTCTTATTCCTCCATCTTATATAAAAGATACGCTTGATAAAACATGGGAATATATGAGTACAAAAGAAGGTGCTTTAGATTTAAAAGATAAACTAGCTGTTAAATATGATAAGTGGGATAATTACGTTTTATCTTTAGGCTATGATAAAATAATTATATCGTCTTGCATGTTAGAACAAAACAAATGTTATTTAGGCAAAACAATAGCACAAATATCGGAACAATTTAATATAGATCCAGCCGAATTTATTTGCAAGGTTATGCACTCGGAGGCGGGTAACGTTGGTATTATAGTAATGAGTATGTCGGCTTCAGATGTCGATGCGGTTGCAAAATTTAAACATTCTTATTTAATATCAGATGCACTCTACTCAGATTCTAAAAACCCACACCCAAGGCTTTATGGTGCTTTCCCAAAAATGATAAGAGATTTTGTTTTGGAAAGAAAGGTTTTAACACTAGAAGAGGCAATCTCAAAGATGACTTATATGCCAGCAAGCCGTATGGGAGCATACAAAAGGGGCTTGCTTAAAGAAGGTTATTTTGCAGATGTAAATATTTTTGAACCTAAAAATTTTAGAGATAATGCAACTTTTGAATGTTCTAAACAATTGGCTACAGGCATGGACTATGTTATTTTAAATGGTGCTGTAGCATGGCAAAATGAAAAGATTGC
>JAOXNN020000089.1:2671527-2722558 GCA_028571205.2 Hydropsyche betteni | reverse complement strand
TATATATATATCAATACGAGGTTGGCTCTCGGATAAGGTATATAGCCTACACCCCCAATATTTGATAGGGAGACCTTGTCCTGAAGTGGGCACAAAAAAGGGTCGACAATGATGATGATATATTATATTATATATATTTTTATATTTTCTTAAAAGAAAAAGACATTTAGATACATGAAAATCAATATTTAAAATATAGTTTTGATTGTAATTATATTCAAATTATATGAATATGTTCAATTCAAATTGATAACTTTCAATAATAACTTAATAACTGCACAATAAATATAAATCTACAAATATATTTCTTTTTACCAAAAAAATTGAATCAAAATTTTCATTTTACACCAAAAACAACCTCCTTACACTATTTTTTCGAACACTACCATACACGACAATGTAATTGCGTGCCTACCAATGCCGCAAAGATGTTCGGATAATGGCCCCGGGTGTGTGTCGAGGCAACGTATTTAATACGTACAAGCACATCACGAGGAGGTGGGTCTCGCTCCACCCACCCCACGGCTTGGGTTAGGTTGGGTTATACGGGATTTTGTAGGGCTGGGTCATGAGGTGTCCCATACCATGGAGAGCGGGGTTTCGGTGCTACAAAGCCGTAATTACAGGCAACTTGCGGTTCACAAGAATCTCGGTTACGTTAGTAGCGACGCCGTACTAGCTGTGTTCGACTGTTTAAATTTTCTCGCTAGGCTGCTTTTGAATCGTTTATGTATCGTATATTATTTGGTTATTTATATTTTTGTAATTTTTTTAATTGAGTTCAGAATCAAAAATTATTTTATATTGTATACATGATTTTTTTTCTCAAAAACTTATATTTGAGATGATTTTCGCTGAATTCTCGTTAAATTATGTTGGAGATGATTTTAGTTAAATTCTGAAAGTTTTTTGAAGTCAAGTGTATTTTTTTTAATTAAGTTAAAGTGAAACTAATATAACAGGTTACATATTATTTCCATATCAGCTGATCCATAGTATTTCAAATTTTTCATGTAAATTTAGTATATTTTACTGTTTTATCAATTATTCTGCATATGTATAAATATGCTGCATAATTTCATAATTATATTCGAATAATTGATTATTAAACCAATATTTGATCATCCAACCTTACTTGTTGATTTATATTCAAATTAACCAAACCATTAAACACCAAGCAACGATTGTCACGCTTTGAACTATCAATACCAAATTATCACGCTAATACGCCCCGAACAATCAAGAACATCCATAATTACAACCACGGAAGGAAATCGTTAACACACACGTACACACACGCTATAACACAATAATACGACACTACAACTTCGATCCCGGCGTTCATCTCCGACACCCATTGCGAATCATTTCCTCGACAGCGAAAATCGAATTTTCCGAGAAACCTCAACGCGCGGTTTTCCCATCCGGCGCGAAACCCTTACGAAAATATCCCACACTCGGGCTTCGGGGAAAAAAGGCGGAAAATTCCATTTAATTTAGTATGCAAATCGCCGCTTCGAGTGCCGTATCATTTACAAGAATAGAATTGCAAATGCGACGCGGGCCGCGCCGAAAGTAAAAATTGTTGTGTCCAATTAGAATTGTTCATGTACGGCGAGTGCGTGTTGCGAGTGAGAGGCCTCGGGGACGCTCAAATAATCAAGTGCTTTCCACCTCATAAATATTTATCAAAATATATGCTTATGGAAAAAATGCGACACGCATCATATTGGTCGTATATGATAGCTGTAAAAGTATATTGTGAATAAATGTATGGTTATTATTAAGGGAAAATGTATGTGACGTGTTTTGAGGCGTGTTGGTTTATGAGGAAACTTAATTTTGAATTATATTTTGATTTTTTTTTTCTTTTTTGAAAATAAAGTACATCGTAGAGAATCACAAAAATCGTTTCCGATGAATCGCTAATAAATTTAATATAAAAAATATATCATGCGTATTCAGATAATCAAAATTTGAAAATACTGGTAACAATTGGAAAAATTAACTTTTTATGCGTTTCACATAAAATATAAAAAAATGAGAACTTAATAAGGAAAATATTATATAAATGAATATTTATATTCTCTATGTTAGGATTTTTTTCTCTTCATAAAATCATAGCAATCATATGGCAATTAATTATTTATGTATGAAAAATGTTTCGGTTGAATTGTTAACTGTTGTTAATTGTTGAATACGAGCGTTTATTTTCGCATATATATAATTAATAGGTCAAATCTACGAGAAAATTATTTTGTCGCTATATTATGTATTAAGGCGATTTAAATTCATGCCGTTGTAATTTGTAAAATAATTTCTATTGGTAAATCACATATTAATTTATACTCGTTTCGATATTTGAATAAGTACTTGAACTGTCATGAACGTATTGAATATTCGTATTAGAATTAATTTTAATAATAGTTTTATTATTTAATTATTTATTACGAATCATTTTCATTAAACATAAAATATTAATAAGTCAACACTCGTAATTTACAATTTCAATTATATACATTAATTAAACAACATTTTCAATATTTATAATTATTTTTCGGTATCAAATTGAAATATTTCCAAAATTCAATCCGAAATCGACAACAGCGGATTTCAAACGAATCGCGTATTATTAAAAAAAATCGATGCAAATCAAATCTGATTGTTTGACATGTAATAACGGAACCAAAATTCTGACACCATCGCAATTTATCTTTCGATCTTCCATTTCATACAAACACGTTCATTTTCAATTCAAAATCTGTACGTTTGAAAAAAGCGTGAATCGCGATCCGTCAAACCACTAATACGACCGTTTCAATACGCTGCAGGAAAAATGCGGAATTTCCCGCATTCAAAAAGAGCTGTAAATCAAAAGCTTCGTGAATTACGACGTGGCTTAAAATCTTCAATACCAAAAAAATTTCAATACATTTAAAAAAAAATCCTACCTAAAAAAAATCCTAAAAAAATTCCTATTCCTAATTCTCACGGAATTATTTGCGGGTTTTGAATTTGTCGAATCATATTATATCTCAACAAATCTTTACTAATTAAAAAAAAATGGGGAAAATCAACACAACACCCCGAAAATTGTCGGAAAAGCATTTCGCGCAAGGAAGCTCCCGGCGGGCGCATCCTCTTCCTTCGGACCTTTTAATTAAAGTGTCGGACGTAAAGTCTCGGCCGTCCGCATAAATCGCATACACATCGGGGGCTATTTAATATTTAAGAGCCTGGGTCCCGTTTTCTCTCTCAAAGTGCATCCATGCATCCCGTTATTGTGTGTGTGTGTGTTGCGGATTTATTCGCGGTCCGTTAATTGCGAGGCGGAAGCGCAAAATTGCATCTGTTCCGGCTGTGCTTTTGTTCGATTTGTTTTCTTTGTTTGCTGTTTTTAAGACGGTGCTTTTAGATCTCAGCAAATGAAGTTTGCTCTGTAGTTTATAGTCAATTATTTTACAAGTGTATTCTCTGATTTTATGGTAGCAAAACTGAGAACAATAAACAACGCTTTATATTTTAAAATCATTTGCTTTTTTAAATATCAACTATATCTTTAATTTTTCTATACATATGCTATTATTAATAGTTATCGATAAATATCCCGCCTGGATTTTACAAAGGACGTGAGCGTTATATGGGCGAGGTTAAAAAGCCCTTAAGGCGAGCCCTTCTCTCCCTCAACACCTTTTCGTCATTGTGTTGTCAAGAAGTATATCTGGACGAGATATCTCGTGCATTGTAAGCTCCTTTGTGCGATCAGGGTTGACTCAAGGCTCCTTTCGAGACGAAAATTTTACGACTCATACTGCGATTGCATCATTTTAACCGTAATTTTGCAGAGATCCGGAAATGGTAAGAAATAAATCTTAAAAATAATACAATTCATTGAGCATTTTCCTATGCTTTTATTTATTCGTTTGAAAACTGAAGGATTACTCGATTTGTGTAAACGTTTTATTTTTCGACAAATTTTCACGTAATTTCCGCAGCGGAAACGGTTTTCCGTAAATCGCGACAATTGCTTGCATCCTGTGCGCAATGAAATTTTCATGTAAAAAACTCGATTTTGATATAAATATTAAATTCGCGTTATTTCGAACGTTCAATATTTTTGACCACACTTCGAACATGTCACGATATACGTGCGTATCATAAATTTTCGATAAATTTTGATTTCGAAATTCAAACTATCAGATAAGTAATTTTCAGCATTCAACGAATCAATTTTTGAAAAATCGTTTACAATATTCAAAACATAGTTAAAAAAACATATTGAATAATTTATGAGAGTTTATTTGTCAAATTAGAGTGCGACTTGCAATTTGACAGAATCAAACTGTCAGACAGCCGGAAGAACACTTCCTGCAGGAACTTGCGGAACATATGGAAAGCACATATGTGTATACGCTTTCATATCTTCAATTCCACCCATGACCTCGTCTCACCCGAAGCTCACTCCCTTATGTACATATATACAGATACTCAACCTTTATTCTGCGACAGTATACAAAATTAACATTCATAACAAACAAAAAAACTTCATCAACACATTATATTGAGCTAATTTGATCAATCAAGTCTAAATATAGTAGCGTTTTATGACGCATTGTATAAATTTATATTTTAGGGAAAAAAATAATTTATATGGAATGAATATAAGTGATTTATATGAATCTACACGCTATGAAATTTTATGTTTTTATTCATGATTAGTATCAGGTTTGAATCCGAGTTTAGTATTCATTTTCAAATATACATCAGTGTTTGATGTGAACAGAATAGTCACGTTATACGAAACCTTACTATATTAAAAAAAATAACCAAATCTCAAACACGTTCCATTTAAAGAAAAATCACACCCAGACAATCTAAACACCGCACATTAACCCAGACGTTTCACTTTCGCAACCACCTCAGCGCGTTCGATCATTCCGTAGCTTCGCACCCCAGTTAAGACCAAACCATACGTATAATGGCTCACACACTGCGGGGGTGTGTACGAAAATCGTTCGTGCGGTCGCGCCATTATGAATAATTCACAATTTGAGTCGAATCGGTGTAGACACTATTCGGTGTAGGGGCCACGCGCGCGCGCCCCGTAAAAACACTTCATTCGACCCCAAAACGCAGCCCCTAACGTGTGATTTATTGCCGGGGTGGTGGGGCGGAATTCGCCCAAAGCTCACCTCCTTTTGCAAAATTGATCCAATTTCGCGGATTAAGATATTTTTTTTACGCGCGGTGGAAAAACTACGCACGATTTGCCTGCGCGGTGCGCGATGTGAGGTGGAGCGTATGAGTGTTTGCATTATGAAGGTATTAATGCGGTGGGTTGTTTTTGTTTGTGGGAAATACGTTTTTTTTGTGATTTGAATTGAGTTCTAAATATAATTTTGGGTTTTTTGTTCTTTTGTGATGTTTTGTTTGTTGCTGAATTAATTAGATATAAGAATACTGGAAATGAAAAAGGTTTACGTGCCAAAACATTCAAAACCAGTTTTATATCAGAAATACATTCTATACACTAACGTAGATGTATTAAAATAAGGTTGAAGTCCCAAAAAACTGTTTTTATTATGTATAAATATTTGATAAATACTTTAAGATATATATATCAATATCGAACTTATATCTGTTGTATGCACTATTATGGGAATTTCTCGACAAAAACTGTTGTATTTCAAAATATTAAAAATTGCACTCAAGTCTTTTTTTACATCCGGTATTCATTTTTTTTTTAAGATAATTTAAATAATTTATTCATTAATATCAAATTCTCTCACAAGAAAGCCTCATCAATAATTATAATAATAAATTAAATTTATCAAATAAAGAGTTTTTCAATAGGACGCTTGAAATTTGTTAGGTTATAGCAGCCATATTGTTAAAGTAACACTTGTCAAATTTTTTATTAACTATTCAGTAATGTATGACAAATCACCGTCGAAGGTTATGGTGTTGAACAACGTATCAATTCATCAAATTTTATTGTACAATTTAAAATGGAGCATCTTTATTGAAAAACCCTTAACATCAAACATGATCTATAATTTAAAAAAAAACCATGTCTTTTATTCCATTTTTTATAATTAAAAACCATTTTACCCCATTAGAAACTTAAAAAATAAATTGTTAGACATAAAACTACCAGCTTTTCTACAAGTTTGAAAAGCTTTACATATACAAAGAATTTAAAAGCGCATAAAACTCAAGTGGTGTAACTGAATTCATAAATGCAACATTATATTTTTAATTGTGCTTGCTCTACTACAAAAATAATATACACCATTAACGTCACAATATAAGCGGGAATTATGCTATATTTGAGTCTAAAGGGTAAAATATGCAGAATACGTATTCCGAGTACAGGCATGCCTCTCTTTGCGTTAATCGCACAAGAAGACCCGTTTCTCCCAGGTTGCATCTACCAGCTGCATACAAAATGCACCTTGCAGATTATATCACATAATATAACGCACAAGGGAGTTTCAATAATTCACTAAATATTTCTCGATGTAAAAATTTATTTAAAACTAATATAATTTCAGGTACAATATTATAATTATTTTAGGTATTGAATCATGTTCCATACTAAAAATGACTACAGATATGATATTTTATCTACACATTACAATTTCACGATAATATATTTATTTCATTATATATGTCTTTTAAATATGATAAAAAAATGTACAAATTGAAGCACCTCACACCACCTAAGGTGTAATTCGGTACGGTAACTGTTTCCGGAAACGTCCCCTTATATTCCCGACGGTCGTACCTCAGACTGGGACGACAACGACCGTTTCGCGCCAATTTGAAATATGAACGAGTTTACGTGGCGTACGTGGGCGTTTTCGCAGTTTCAAAAGCACCGTTTCATCTCTCCGTAGAGTGGGTCGTTACAAAACGTTACGTTGTTCGAGGCTGTCTTGTAAGTTTGAGTTTGCCTCGAGACGGCGTTTGTTTGGAAGTTCGCGAATTGGTCATGAATAAGTCCCGAGTTTTGCGAGGATCTCCTGCAAAGGTGGTATGATGGATTCTTTGTAATATGAATCTGACTGTTAATTCTGAATAAAATATACAATTATTTCAAAAGATTTATCTCGTAATTTGTCAGGGAACGTTTTAACGAATCCTGAAATGTTTTCGATAAGATTCGTTAAAAATTTCAAAAAGCCCACATTTTTAACAATGCCAATGACATAATCGAGCCGATGCTACTTCCGTATAAAGTAACGAACGAAAAAACAACAACGCCAATTAACTTTCCGATAATAAACGTACACGACGCGAGTTCGCGCTACAATTAATCCGAACACGAAACGAATTTTCAAAAGCTATCTGCAAAACATGAAAAAATTCGGAAACGGAATGGATAACGACACAAAGATAACAATCGGAAAATCGCAGCGAAAACGGTAGATTTATGCCGGTACCGAAAGACAGGTATTTTCCGGGCAATATTCGGCGAAAATTAATTAAACTGGAACACTGGTCTCGTTAATTCGAATACGAGAGGAAAAAAACCCAAAATAGAATAGGATGAAAATGTGAAAACATCAACGAAGAGTGCTTATTTTTATTGCTCTGGATAAAATTTGATAATGGATTGAGAGCTTTAACAAGGCATGAAATCAAAATCACGGCTGAGTGGGAGCTAATGTAAGCTGAGCTGTAAGCTCCTTCGACCTTATATAATTTGATTATTTGTTTTTTTTTTCGTATCTATGTTTTTCTTTCGTTTTCGACGCCGCTGTTTTTTTTTCGAGTTTTCTATTTTGTTGTTTTTTTATTATTATTTGTTCGTTCGTCCCCCCCGTGGAATTCTTTTTTGTATTCTCGATTATAGGAAGCGTTGAAATATTGAACGAGAAATTCTCTCTTGCGATTTATTGTCAGACATAGTCGTTGAGTTTTTTTTATTTATTTTTATTTTGGATGTAACGTAATGTTTTCGTAAATGCAAGTTTTTTCAATGGAAGGAAATATGTCAAAAATATGCCATAATCTTATATTAGGTAAATGTCACAAAGGACATACATCACATTCAACTGAATCTAAAATAGATCAAAATTTTCTTGTAATAAAAATAAAATTTCTAGTATTGAGGTTAAATATAACAAATTAAAATATCACAACTGTATTGTAATGCATATTATTATTTAATTATTTTTATAATGTAAAAAAAAATTATATCAAGATTGTACTCGTACAGTGAACGGCCATTTTATGTACATTTTCAATCTATGAAATTGTATAACACGAAATGGACCAGTTTACTTACACGACTTAAAATCAATTAAAATTATTTAATTATTATGCAAAGTCCAATCAAAATTTCTAGTGCATTTAAAAAAATCTATTTCTTTTAACTAATTTTTCATCATTATATTTTTCAACCTCAAAATTCAAAACAAAACATAAAATCGACAACGAAAATACTCAAATAAAAAAAAACATGCTTAAAAAAAACCGACACCCTCGAAGACACTTTCCCTCAAATTTCCCTCCACCAACGGACCAAATTGTTCGGCAATAACCCCGCCAAGTGATGGCCCCGCGCACGTACCATTATAGCCCGGGCACAAACCTACGCGCACACACACACACCTCACCTCGGGCATCCGACCACATAAATAAAGTAACGAGTGTCGCCATCAAGTCGAGGTCCGGCACAAATTGGCCCTCCACTTAGGGATGCACGCGAGGGCCACTAAAACTGGCCGCGGGGCCCTTTTTATAGTCGCCGTCGTAAATGTCGCCGCATAATACGTGACGACACTGCGGCCGGTTCTACACTTGTCGGAAATTTTCTGAATTTTTTTACAGTGGGAATTTCGAGGAATTTTTCAAGGGGTTGTGTGTTTTGGATGGTGCCGCGTTTTGAGGGGATGATTTGTTATAGAATTTTGAGTATTGTTATTACTAGGATTATTTTTTATTATATTTTAATCAAAATTAAAGCTAGTGTATTGAAAAATAGATTTTACACATTCTGTGAACATTTTATTCCAATCTGATTAAAAAATTTGATTTATCTCTCATATCGAATCATCAATCTTTGACATATAAAAAAACTACATCTAAAACTATCAAAAAACCTAATACGACAAGGACCATATATAAATATCTTCAAAAGACTGAAAAGTTCGATCTGACAAGGCTGCATCGTATCTCGTTTGTGTTTCGAAGAACGTGCATCCGTCACGTGGAATTGGTCACGTGGCGTCGCTCCTCGTTCGATCCTTTGCCCATAAAATATTTAAGGCTTTCGTTTCCCGAGAGCACCGGCATCGAATTCGAGCCCCCAATTTTTGAATATTTCATCGGACATCAGCACGTTTATGGGTCGATAAATTTATATGACCCGCGGAAAGGACATATGTACGTACACGTATATTCCTGTACTCTGTTAACGTGATAGCGAGAGTATTTAGGGTAATTATTTTTAATAAAATTTAAATATGTTGCGTTGTTCTACGGCACTGAATTCTGACCGTACGCACATACAAAAGGACATCAAATTAATAAACACGGCGTTGTCGGATTCACCGGATTTCCGTTCAGATAAGGAAAATCCGGCTGGAAAAACCTAAACCTTCAGATATCTATCGCGTATATTAATCATAGTGATGGCTGGTCTTATTATATTTTATTTTATTGGAAATTTGTACGTATTAAGACATCATTCATAACATATTCGTCAATCTTAAATATATTTTTAATTTTTTTTTTTAATATATTTTTTTTAATTTTCTTAAATATATTTTTAATTAAATATTCATATACAAATGCATATAAATTCCAAATCAAATATTGAACATATAGATCAAAAGCGACGCGCGTACCTCGCATTTAATCCCGTTTTGTTAATACGTACACATTTTTTTCAATGTTTAAGCCCCACAAATATGTACGCGGGCCAAACACAAATACCAGATTTGTCCATCGTGTCCGTAAAAATAAAATATTGATAGTCCGTCGAACGAACGCATAATACAAAGCATACAAAATGTACATATCCGTATGCGGGCCGATTGATACGCATCGGTAATTTCTTCGCCGACGGCCGTTCCATCATCAAGCGAACGAAAAATGACCACTGGAAAATCGTATGTAAAATTGAAACGATAGTTGAAAAAACCAGCAGGAGAAAGTATCGAAAAAAATGGTAGATTTATGAATATTTAAAGTGGGAAAAACCGATGGGACCGGCGATGCGCATATTTAAACCGTATTCGATTTTTTTGTAATATTAAAATTATTTTTTAATTTTTGATCATTCTATTTTATAAAACATAAACTCAAATTGATTATAAAAATCAAATCAAAGCGAAATCCATCAAATCCGAACAACCCGTTAACACCGAACAGCACAGAAGCGAACTCTTCACCGAAATCGATACTGCTTCTAATTTCAGTATCGCATGCCCGAAATTCCGAATTCCACCGATGGCAAATCGCCACTAAAATACAAAATAGAAAATTGCGTAGACTTTTCCTCGGACCGTTTGCGGCTACCTCTTTTTGCATGGGGACCCGTGCGATTCGCATAACGAGCCTTGCACCCGGTCCGAACGATAAATGCCCGCCGATCGGTTTTAATTAAGGGCCGCTGAAAAAGGGACCGGAAAAGGTGGCGATAATGAATATTTTCCATCTTTTAACGGCTTTATTGATTTTTCTGTGTTCGTTTTTTCCGTTCGTTTTCGAGCGAAATGTTTTGAGTTTCCCGTTTGCGCGGAAAACTCTTTATGTTACTCTCGTGCCTTAGTAATGAAAGCTGGCTTTAATTAAATCGCTATCGAGTCAATAAGTAATGTATTTTTTTTATTGTTTTCTCGATATTTGAATGATGTTCGAATGTTTTTCAATTGATTTGAATCATATTTGTTAAAAAATGTTTATATTATATTAAAAAAAATCTAGATTCAATGTATAATATTATATTATAGGTAATGAATATTTGTATTCTGATTGATACATCGATTTGATTAAAAATATAATATATTACATAAAATATTGATTTCAGTTTAATATATTTGTTTCTAACTATTTTTAATTTATAAAAATATTTTGTATATATAATAATAAATAAAAATACATGTACATATATAGTAAAAACTACCAAAATTACTACTAAATATATAATAATAACTTTATGTAAAAAAAACATTAATGATCTGACAGGTAAATGGTGTTTAATTTTACTGTGCATAGTAAAAGAATGATCGTTCAAAACTTTTTTCATATAAATCGAACAAATCGCATGTTTTTGTCGAATGCGAAAAATTTCTATTAAAAAATACCGTGTAAATTCGACTCGTAAAAAACTTGGTACGTTTTTACAAATTTCAACTCTTTCCGTCCGGCGACGGCGGCGCAATAACTTCACTTGTCAAATATGCGAAACGCGCAAAGACACGGAAACTTTTTCAATGAAAAATTTCCCGTCTAGTGTTTTATTATGAATTTTATTAAGAGTTTACGGATGTCATTATTAATTCACGAGAAATTCAGAACACCGAGGAGGATTGGAATACCTCCGCGGCCGCCGCCTTATAAAACACTTACAGGGAAAAAAGCGAATAAATAAAAAATAAAGCCGCAAACAAGAGGCGGGGTCGAAAAAAACACCGACAACAACCCAACAGATGACTTCGCGAAACGGCTCACTCCAACATTTATTAAATTGTTTCGACGAAACTTTAAAAGGCCGCAAAGAGAACGTTAGAGGGCGGCAAAAAAATGGTTGTCGACAAAACAGTGGACGAGCGTCGGAGACGTGCACGCGTAACTTCCCGTGAAAAATTCGTTTGAAAATTCGTGTTTTTTGCTCAACTTCCGTTCGGTCGGAAAATTCTCGTATCGGACCGTTCGGTCGACGGAAAAGTCGGAAAAAATAACGAACGCGTATACGGAAACTGATATTTCGAACAAATAATTTACGATTTTTCGACATCACGAAGGGCCATTGTTGTTCGTCGTTGATGAAAGGAATATTTAGTGCATATGTTATTCGAGATTTTTTCACAGATACGAAATAACCTAGATTTTTTCGTCAGATAAACAAATCGTTCTGAATATTTATATTGTACGGAATTTTAACAGAGATGCCTAAGAATGCATTCAATGAAACTTTTCGTTTGATATTTTCATTCAAGAAAAACTCTTTATAAAACTCATAACAGAGTTTCTTTTTGAAATTTTATATATAACTTTACAAAGTGAATATATTTCACATAGTTCCAAAACTAAATTTTCATAAATATTTAACAAAAAACCATATATTACAAAATTGAATGAATCATTAATTAATTGATTGATTGGATATAGTACATCAAAAAATAACGACCATCATGCAAAATTCAAACCGACCAACCTTTGACTGAGTTTGGTCCCGGCAGCTGAAAAGCTCACAGGGTTGGAAGGTCCTTTGTCAACTTTTCCGGCAACTTTTTTGATAAAGCAAATTTGAACAGCGTTTAAGCGAGCGGCGCGCAAACACGCGTGTTTGAGCGGTTAATTTAAATCTTAATTAAAAGCGTGTTTTACGTTTACATGTAACGGCCGGGGAACTGAATGGAAAATCAACTTTTTCGATTTCCAATCGGCACACCTTCAAACGCGCTGTATTATGTATAAAATCCTACGCGTTGTGCCTTTTCGTTCTGGGAACCGCAAAAACCGATACTTTGTACATACAACGATCGTAATCGAAACAATTCGCTTAATTATACGAATACGCACATATGGGAGGAAATTTCATTCGAGAGTTTCAGTCGAGTGCGAAATTTTCAGCCAAGTCGCACGTGCAAATGAAAGTTTGGTTTCGTATTTTTTTTGTTCTGAAAGTATTGAGCGTTCCCGATATATTATAGAAGAATGTTGTTGATTTCATCTTCGAGTTGTGAAAATAAACCAAGTTGTTTTCGTGTGTAAAAATTTATATCGAATCAATATTTCGATTACAAATTTTTTATTCAGTCCACTAAAATAATTTTATTTATCAAAAATGTACGTATATTTTATTTAAACGAGTGATTTGTGTACTACGCCCCGAAAACCAACATAAGTCTCATTCATCTACTACATATTAGTTTTTCACTTTGGAGATGCATTTTTAACGGCATCCCGTATACAAACGGAATATTTACGAGTCTGAAACACTCGCTAGCATACACGCAAGCACACATTTCAACCCATGGGCTTTTTCATGGGCTAGAATTCAGACCATGCGAAGGGTTTCCCGTGAAATATATCCTGCACATCGTTTATCCCGTCCCGCAGAAGTGCGTGACGCAATAACGGGGCGCGAAAACTTTGAAGGTTCTATTTTTTCCTTTCAACCGCCGGCGAGTGTTTCACATGTAAATTCGGTAAACGGTTTTAACAAATCACCTCTATTTTTTTTGTATCTTTTCATTTTATTCTTCGGGTGACGAAACGGTGGAAAAAACCCGCCCCGTTGGAAAAAATGCGGAGAAAATTGGTTACAAGGGCGGCAAACAAACGTCACGTATGCGATTTGGAAATTGAATCAGACGTTGAGCAGCCTTATTTATTTTCCCTTTTCAAATAATATAAAGCTCCATTGTCGCTAAGCGATTGGGGATTTATTTATTTTCCCGCCTCTCTTGATTTTTTTTTTACGCGATTTTTCTATATGTATTTTATTTTGCGGAAAATTCGTTGTAGCTTATACGTTTGTGTGGTAAAAATGGCTCAGCCGCAAAGTCAAATGAATAAAATATATAGAATCGTTTCTGGTCTATATATAAATATACGATTTCCTTTTAAGATAGATTTTCGTTAATATAAATGTACAGAAGCAATTAAAACTAGACTTAAAGTTAAAGACAAATTTAACTAAACGTGCGACGCATTTATCAGTAAAACCTTTAAACGAATTGATTAATTACTATTGCGTTCTAACAAACTTTCTATTATATAAGTAAATAAATAGTCAACGTTTACCCGAGAAATAATCGTATTAAAATAGTGGTTTCCAAACTGTCAACGAATTAAAAAACTTTTTATAATTTCAATAAAAAAAATTATTTATATAAATACAATTTTTTTTTTACAAAATTAGATGATTTTCGATAATTTGTTTCAAAGATTCCAATTTTAAAAATTACCAAACTTTATGAATCCTCGTATTAAAACCAACCCTTAAAAAATAGCAGTCAATTATTTCTATCGGAATAATCCGCTTTAAAGTATTAAATCTTCGATGCCGTGTGCTCGTCCATATTTTTTTCCACCCACTGACATCGAATGTCCGAAGAGGACCCCATATCGAAACTTCCAGTACACGAATGGCTTTCAGACACGCGAGCAATATTTTCAGCACCCTTTATAGGATACGACCGTATAACTGAAATCAAGATATAACCCATGCATACTGAAGGGAATGCAACAATCGCACACCGAATCGCCGGGGGATTTTGTGTCACATCTTTATAACTTATTTATTCGGCTCGGACACGCTTTCGGTGGTCTATAAAAAATATTTTCAATATTTAACGAGTGTATGCTTTCGCCTTTGATATACTGCAAGGTGACAGTGCGGAGTGTGAAAGTTTAACGGATCGATCATCGGACGTCGTTAAAATAAACAAAACTAACCGTGGGGAGCGAATAGGAAAAGTTTTTATAAATCGAACTTCGCGTACGTTTCTGTTTTTATTTATTGCTCTCGATATGTGTTGTTTGTGGTGTGGGGAGAAATTCTGCGTATATACCTGATGCAATATAAATTTATCGTTTCTGAATTATTATATTTTACTATTGAAACATATGAAGATAGTTTTTTTGATACTTTAGTTTTCGAATATTTGCAAATTTTGACTATTCAAATACGTTATTCTAAGTGATAAGAAACTTGAATGTATTTTTATAAAATTATTTTTTTACATTATGTAAATATGATACATTTCATAAAAATTGAATCGATAATAATAAATTCCTCGAAAACTTGTTAAATTTAAAACATGTTTCGTGAACGAATATGATTAATAATTTGCAATTTAGTACTATTTAAGTACCATTGAAAGAATCATGTTTAAGTATATATTATGTATACGAATATTCAAATCTTGGGATTGAAATCTTGGCAACCATAAATATACATCAAAGAAATTAATTGAAACCGTATAAAAAACATGCGTGATATTTACCTTTACCTAGTAACGAAATTGAAAATTAAATAAATGCGCATTTTTCACATCGC
Organism: Hydropsyche betteni; assembly: GCA_028571205.2. Taxonomy (NCBI): domain Eukaryota; kingdom Metazoa; phylum Arthropoda; class Insecta; order Trichoptera; family Hydropsychidae; genus Hydropsyche; species Hydropsyche betteni. The sequence continues at coordinate 2,707,314 of JAOXNN020000089.1, read as the reverse complement.
TGAATATTTGTGTGTGAACGCTTTCAAAATTCAACTTCGAAATTAATCCCTGCAAGGATATTCTGGCTAGAACGTTTTCGCGCACACATACACAAAATCCGCTTCTAATTTAACAGTTTGCCAGTTTCAGAAATTACTTTTGTAACTCTGCCGAAAGTATAAAAAACACAAGAAAAAAACCTGTATATATATATAATAAAAACAGCAGTACACGGATAGACGAAACGGCAACATGCTACGAGGCCAAAAAAAGCATTTTTTCATTTACATTATAATTGCAAAAGGCTACAACTTGAAATAAGTTCGAGTCGCAGCCCGAGGAGTCGCCGCTGGATGAACAACGAGAAGACTACCGGCGAAGTCCAAAAAAATAAAAAAGGCGCAAGGAAAGCTTGCAAAATAAAATAACCGGCATAAAATGATAACGGCGAGTCGTTTCCATGTCTCACTTTTAATTTTCAGGTCGCGGGACATTATGATAATTTGAAAACGTGTCGTTTTTATATTTTCGCTTCGTTCCGCTTCGACGTCTCCGTTTGATGGAAAAGTTAAATAACTTTTTCGGTTTGTCGCGGATTTTTCGCGGGATTTTTATTTTTTTTTTCGCTTCTTTTTTCCCGTTTTCGTTTTCGTTTTTGCACGCGTGGCCAGGGTCGCGCGCTCAAATGGATCGGAAACGGGCGCGTTTCGAATTTGCGCTTTTTACGACTTCGTTGCCGCCATTTCTCATTCGAAACTTTATATTTTTTATAAAATTTAATTTTTTATTTTCATACAAACGTATGGGTTCCTATTCTTGATTTTTCAGTCAATTTATCCAATAAAAATAGATCGGAATACAAATAATATTTAAATATGATATTATACCATAATACAAATTACATATTCATCGTATTATAATTACAAACAAAATTGTTAAAGCATAATATCGGAAAATTAAACCAACATTTCATCGTTGTAAATGACGTGTAATTAAACGCGGCATTAAAAAAATGGTTCAACTGCCCATATAATTTTTCATTGCAATTCTGAAACTATAATATTATATACAATGCGTCGTTCAGAGCGAAATGAAAAAAGGCGAATTTAACGCTTCGATTGTTTGCGGAATTGCAACGTTTGTTTGCACTGATATTTGTTGCGAAGCTAAATCTCATTCAAACGAAAAAAATAAAAACAAAGCCGAGGGGAAATTTTTCAACGTGGCTGAAGTGCAGAAGAGTTTTCACAACGGTAAGCAAATTATTTCCAACTAGTCTAAGGGTTGGGCGAGCTGAAACTGCAGCCGTCAGACAACGATGAAAATGTATATAATAAGTAACGAGTTAACCGCGGTCGGAATGAGGTACTAGGAACTTGAAAGTATACATATATAATACATTGAATTATGATATTATTGTTTGAATATGCACGTTTTAGAGTAATAGTCAAATATATAATATAATCCCTTTTCAATCATTTCGATGAAAATGTATATTAACGTACTCGTGTTTTAAATGAATATTTTTTAGTTAATATGCGTTACTAGTTATAATTATTATATTATAAGTATATTCCAATTTTATAATATTGTTATATTATAACACAAAACTTTCAAATGAGTCAAAGCTATCCATAATCTCAAGAAACAATTTCCATTCATATCATCTTCGTTCATTTTTCAATATTGAAGTTTGAAGTCATAACTTTATTTATTTGATGCGCACGCGTCGTTAACAAACTCCAAAACAAAGAGCGCTACTTAAACTAAAATTAAGCGGACTCTTCCTCGAAGCAGCCGCCTGAAACCGACTCGAGCGTAAATAAATAAAAGTTGATGAAACACACAAATACACCCTTCCGTATAACGCGAAAAGTCGTACAAGCAAAATCTGAACACAGACTCACCGGAAGCCTGAAGGAGTAGCTGCAGCAGAACGGCGGAAACGCCGGCCAAAACTTCCAAATACATGGCTACGTCGACTGCGAATTGCCAGTTTCCATATAGACGAAGAAAATCGTGGTCAATCCGAATTTATCTCATGTATAGATTTCACCGAATAACACAAATCACAACTGACTCTGTCGATTCAATGGACGCACTCGGCCGTCCGCGCGCACGATTGTCCCATAGCTCGTCCAGCGACGGATTTTGCAATTATTTATTTGTTTTCGGTTTTTAGCGAAAAATCGCAGTTTTATTGTCGACTTCGCCCTTTTCCGCTGGTGTCGATGTGTCGACAAAGGGCAAAGTTGGGCCGAGCCTGTGGGACCGTCGCTCGTTGCTGTTTGACATCCCGACACCCGGCGAATGATCGTCTATCATGAATGTGTCGATGCTGTTGTTGAAACGATCTGAAAATATAAAAAGAAAATTTTTATTACAGTTCAAATTATTGTAAATTAGCTGTCATATTAAAAAATGCCATGCTGTGCGTAATATGAAACATACGCTTCATGCATACACAAAACATTTTTGACAAAACTATTACGCTGTATTATACGACTCGTCGAGCAAAATTTAGGGCACTCGACCTAATGATAATTAGGCACAACCCCTAATCGCTCACACAAAAGACTAAATCGCACTTTTTCACCGTTAAAATACTCACAGAACACGTGAAGAGTCAATTTACGTAAGCGGCCGTACATACTAAAACATGCGAAATAAAAATATTATACAATACGAGAACACAAAACGAATCAGCTCAATTTTCGATTAAAACAAACTCCCATACAAACGCAATATTCAATCAGGACCGGCAGTGAAAATTTCGATTTATTTACTCCCTTCTATCTGTACGTTTTATATGAATAACGTTTTAATATCGAAAGTATTTCGCTTTGAGTCGTTCGCGCGTTAACGGCGAAACGGGGGAATTTCACAGAAGGGCTAGCAATTGGATTAGATCTTCGCGTAATATGGATCAGTGCCGTTTTGCCGATTAATGGTGGGTCGTATACACATTGAAAAGATAAGAAGTGGCTCATATCGACAATATGAAATGTATCCGAGATGCAATTTGTCCGCAAAGTGCACCGGGAAAGTATACGACAATATATCGTTAAGTGTTTGTTCGCGTTCTGCTTCAACTAGAATGTAATTTTTTTTTAAATTAAATTGATAAGATTAATTAAATTTTTTTGTATAGAATAAAGTTTGCTGGTATTTAAAGTTTTATTGAGGATATCAAAAAATTTATATATGAAAAAAATATATGACCTGTTTCAGATGTGATTGGTTCAGTAGCAACCATTTATATTAATATTTTCCCGGCCGTATTTTTTCAATATCACTTAATTATCGATAAATTTTTAACTCAAAATACATTTCAAGTAATAGATAATATATTTAGCTAAATATACCTGATTAAAAGTGATAGAAAATGTTTTTAGATTTTTTTCTAATAAGAATATCTTAGTTCAGCTAAAATTTAAAGCCTCAAAATTAAATACATATTTTTTAAATACATAAATTGAAGTATTCAGCTTCTTTTGAAATGAGTAGTTTTTAAATAATCGAATACACAATATTATGATATTAACATATATTACAAGAATCGATACACGTTTAACCATCGAACAACCATTGCTATCAATGAAATCTTGCGATGAACGATCGACAACATCAAACACAAACTAAAACACAGCCTTCTCGTATCAATTTCAATTTAAATTCTTATAGATTCGAGTCAGTTTAGAGCATTGTTGCATTGTTTGTCGCGAACATAAATCATATCGCGTGTCAGCGAAAGCGTGCGTGCCCCACTGTTTACTACTAATTTGTTAGCGGCGAAAGGTCCCACGCGCGTCACTCACGCACTCGCCGATCGTCGGCTTTGACAAATTGCAAATTGATTTTGCCGTCGGTATTAATTTCCACGGAGACGGGATGTGTCGTGGAAAATCCTGCGAGCTCGGAAAATGTCCGCGGACGGTCGCGGAATCGAAGCGAGGGTGTGTCGTGTACGTATTGGATGGGCAGATATATTCAATACATTTTTTCCCCATTTATTATACGAAAAATAATATTTTTCTTCGAAATCTTATTACCTTACGTTAAGATAAGAAAAAATCCGATAACCTAATCAAGTATTAATAAATCGAACGTTATGTATATACATGATGAATTACAACACAATTATCTCCTTTAAATTATATACGAAAAAAAATTCAAAGGATTTCTATGTTTCATAAAAATAAGTACATGATTTCACTGAATGAGCTATTAAAATGCAAAATCGATTTATATAAATCGTATCGGAGCCTTCGAAACATATAAAGCGGAGATATCAAATATTAAATTCATATACATTGACTCAAATACGTTTGAGTATTAACATAAAGAGACGTAGAAATTTATCGAAACGATACGGCATTGTATAAATCGACGGCGGTGTATGATAATGGGGCACAAACATACACGTTTTTACTTATACAAGTTTATTTTATGTACGAAAATTCGATATTGATTATATGACAAAAATATTTAATGTCTTTTATAAGATCACGCAATAACTTTTGAGATTTATTGCCGACAAAAACGTTGCAAAGACGAATCGAACGGTTCTCGAATGTTATCAAACTCGAAGATTCAAGATTTTGCTTGTAAAGTACGAGTTAGAAATTATATCTTCACTTGATTTTTGTTACGACGAAAAAATATAAAATAGCATGAAAATTTCAGATTTAATTTAAAAAATAATAATCATATTCAAGTTTGAGCTTTTTAGTTTTGGTAATTATATTTTTTTACTAAGAAAAAATAATAAAGAATGAAATGACAACAAAATTCCTTTGAAATAGAAATGAAAGATGTGAAGCGTGAATTTTTAACATATCGTTAAATTCTATTTTGCTATTATATATGATATGATCTCAAAATAATTGAAATCATTTATTCTTAAGAATCGTTATATATAAAACTTAAATTTATAGAAAGGGCTTTCAAATATATTTAGATTTGTTTTCTTTAGAAATTTCATTTGGCTTTTCACGTAATTCTTTGATAATTGAGTATTAGTGTACGGTTATTATTTTTATTTTCAAAAATTTTGCAAAACTCACATAAAGCGCTTACGCAAGTCAAATTATTTATAACGTATGATAAATATCGTACACGAAATCGCTGAATATAAACATAATATTTGCTATTCATTATTATCAAGCAAAAACGCAAAGTCAATTTTTGTAAAATAAACACTGGGCGATTGCACTTATTTTAAAGTTCATGCAACTTTTGAAGCTGTTTTTTCATCGTTCTGGCTTTTCTGCGCTTCATTTGCTTGTATCAACATCAATTTCAATTTGAAAAAGCTAATAATTCATATCAAACGATTCCATTATAAATCATATTAAATTTTTGATATTTTAGACATAAAAAAACCGTTAACATTTTTAGACTAATAATTAAGTTTCTTAACATCGTACGCAATAAACAATGTATTGAATTCGTCAGGCTGATTATGAATGATTTTAGAAATTAATGTTTCTGAGAAATAAGAAATAAACGGTATTAATACAATAATAAAAAGTCACGCTGAAAATTTATTATTTTTTTCATATTTGAACGGAAATATTTTTGTGTTCACATTTTTGAAATATTGTAATCAGTTGTATTCTGTCTAATATATAAAATTGGCAAACAGTTTTTGTGTAGATTTTGTGGGAAATTAAAAACAAAGTTTTTCTTTCTGTATATAAACTAAAATTTTATTAATTTCATAGAAAAAACGGTTGGCAAAAGGAATCAAAAACAAAAATTGAGCGAAAAAAGTGCACGTGCAAGGCTTTGCGTTCGCGGTCGGATACCACCTGGCAAATTGCAATTTCGTGTCGCTTGTCGGCACCTCTGCAACTTTTATACTTTCAATTATTTATTGGACAATGACGTTGACCATCGTCCGTGGACTTTCAGTTTTCCCAATCTCTATCAGCGCTGGAAAATTGAAAATCCGAATCGTCATACGATTTCCCGTCGCATGATTTCGACGCGATCGATAATCAGATATTAATATCTCAATATACGTCCAACAACAACAGGTTATTTAATATATTCGCTATCGGTGGAAAAATGGGCAACAAAAACATCAACTATGTACGAAAAAAACCCTCCGAGATAACATCGGCTAACAACTTTATGAATACACAATGTGCTTCTCTACTATTGCCGAACATGCAACGTTCTCTTTTTCTCATTATACTGATTTCATGATTGATTTCGAAACGTTCGTCTATTGTATAATGGAAAAACATAGTAAATTTTCTACACAATGGATTATTGAATGTGTAAATGTAATAAAAAAGGCTAGAAAAATTCTAAATATCTGTTATGTGTTTATTTGGTGAACGCTCATTAGTCACACGTAATGAAAACACTCTGAAAATTCTAGTGAATTTCCGAATACGTTTTTTCACCGACGGCGTCTCACAATACGGATTTATGGGCAAATTAGGCTGTCGCTTGATTTATATGATTTTTTTCGAGCAATCGTAGTTTTTAATATGCATAAGAAAACCTCACTTTACAACTTGCCTTTGGTACATCGTAATTTATGTAATTATTATACAAAGAACTTGTGCGAACGGTGAAATTGTACTCTAGCAAAGGGTGAAGACATAAATTCGCGTGCTCGAAAACTGTGCGAAACAATTGCGTTGAAAAACGTGTTTTTATATATTAATGGCGTAATAAAACTTCTTACGAACGAATTTTAAATGCATCCCGTAATTTATATGCTATAAGAGCTGGGGGAAATCAAAAAATCCAAAAACGCTCTTGACGTACTTCCAAAAAAATATTAGGGGTGCTAAGCGATTATCCGCGATACAATCGCTGTTTGATTTAGATTATTTATTTATTTTCAGCACATAATTTGGATTAATTATAGCTCATTTTTATGCAATGAAAACAGTCATAAAATTATTCAAGGGTTCTTTTTATAATTGTGCTAACTTTTAATACGCATATTAAACCACGAATGGCATTTTCGTCGTAATAGCGAAAAAAACCGCGTCGCGAAAATATAATTTTCGCAGTTGAAATATCTAAAAGCTCGCATGGAAAAATTTGAATATTTTATTGCGATTAATACATTTATAAGTCGGCAGGCAGTTATTCATGAAACACGACCCCAAACGCCCCGGATAACTTATTCAAATTGGAGTAAATCTCTTCCTTATTATATGCCCCATGAAAAGATTACCTTTATCCAGTGCGCCGTCGAAGCGGCAAAAAGCTCTTTTTATCAAAACCCCCATACTTTTGGGCCTTATCTTTTGCGGGCATTTGTTAATGATATTGAAACGGTTTCAATGGGGGATTTGACACACGAAAGTTTTCGCGAACATTACCGAAATCCCGCCTGGATTCCGGAATCGGAGGTATTATGCGCAATTTAAAATATCAAAACTGTCTTAGGCGAGACGAAAGCTCGAAAAGGCAAAAGCTCGTTCGCGAAACGGATAAAAAATTCTATTTAAATGACTTCAAACGCGCTTCGTATACCTTGTCTTGAAGTAACTTTAATTGAAATGTGCTTTGTCGATGGGTTTGCTTCAGAATTCTCTTCTATTTCGCGTTTAAACTTATTTATCAAGTAATGACGTACAAAGTTATTTAATATTCAATTAATATCATGCTTGCTCTCAGAATGTATTATATGAAATAAACGTTGCGTCTTTTTATTTACTGTGCGCAAATAAACATGACATTAAAGTAAAGTTAAACATACTTAACCTTTCCATGACATGCTCCATATTTTTCGTGCGTTTTGTAAAAAACGCGCAACTAACAATTCAATTTGAAACATTTATCCAATTTTATGAAAAATAAATTGTATCCATAATATAAAATAAATGTTTTCCTGAGCGCAATTTATTTAATTAGTCTGCCGATAAAATAATAAGCGTACTCCCGGAGAGCAAAAAAATAATGAGATTATAGAGATTACATTTTTTGATAAGAGGTGCTTGATTTGATCGTGAAAAAATTATATATTTTTCTTAATATTGTATCAAGGCGAGCAAATAAATCGATTTTAATGAGGAACTGAATCATTAATTTCATACAAAAATGAAAGCCCATTTATTTTAATAAAACGATGGAATAAATTGGATTCTGAGATTAGACTATGAGAACGTTTATTTTTGTATATATTTCTCGAAACATATTTTTTTATCTATTATTATTATAATACAATGTTGGAAAAATATTTAATAAACGTACATTATAAAAAAATCAAAATTGACAGGTTAATATATTTTCTATGTAAATTTTAATATGAATTCCGTTATTTTTAATACATTGCTTTAACTTTAAAAAAAATGCATATTGTCTCCAAAAAAAATATACTGTTAAAACAAAAAATATTTTGATAATTCGTACTCTGATATTATAATTAACTTTATTAATTTATTTTAACTATGGTAAATTACGACTAATCAACTCTTATCGTAAAACTTTAGTTTAATATAAAATTATTTAGAGCAAGAAGAAATAAATTTAGATTACTTATTATAATTATTTACCGTACATAAAATATCAAACAAAAATTTAAATAGATTTATGAGTAATTAAGATTATGATGAAGTTCATTTGATTATTCCAAAATAATAACATAACGATTCTTATCTCAAACGATAATTTCATGAAAAACAAAATAATATTTCATTTAACTTCGAATATTTATTATTATTCCATCATCGCCGATAAATCCACATTCGAAAGTTTCAGATCTATCTCCGATTCGAAATCCAACTCGAAAAACCGTCAAATCCAAACTTACCCCTCGCCCGAAAACCCACAAAAACCACACCGAACCACCATAAAAAAAAACCAAAACAACACACACACGCCAAAAAACCATCGACTCCCGCGAACTTTCGAAAACTTTCGAAAGCTCGCGCGCGCGCGAACTTTCCAATGGGCGAAAGCGGGCCGCGGCCGTCGGGCGACCGCCCCGAAAGCTATGCGGGCCCGCTGGGACAACCCTCGGCTTTCAATTTACCATTTCAGCGCCGGCATGGAGGCGCCGACGGCCACGTTAAGCGAGAACGAAGAGGCCCGTGTGCGGCGGCCGCAGACGCCGGCCACCCGCCGACATGTGTTCGCGGTACTGAGCTTTAAGCCGCCGGCTAAGCTAGGGGCCGCTCGCGGAACGACGCGCGCAGCTGCAACTTTCGCGCTGTCCCGACGCCAAAATAGACCGTATTTGTTGCGGGGTTGGGGCCAGTTTCGGGGTGGATCGGCCGAGGGGTGCAGAGGTGCATTCGGCTGTGGAAAGTTGAGCGGAGGTGGCGCGGGACGGTCGTGGTTCGCGCCGTGCGGCGGATGGACGTTTCGTTGGCGGCGGTGCGTTTGGTCGATGGAAGTTCGCGATGGGTTTTGTTTTTGTGGGTTTTTTGCGTGTTCGGGGTTTGTTTGGGTTTGTTTTCAGGTGGCGGAGTTGATTTTGTATGCTTGAGTTTTGATTGAAAATGTTTTTTTTTTGTATAGTACTCGAAAAAGTCTTTTCAATTGAAAAAAGCTCGATAAAAATTTTATTTTTTTTATACATGCATATAAATATGGCGTTGAATATTTTTTTTCTTTATAATTTGGGAAAAAATTGGAGATTATCAGATCGAGAATTAATTGAATACTTGTATATAGGCCCGATATTAATAACATCGGCTGTGGTTTTGTTAAGAAACGGAAAACGATAAAATGTGAAAACCCGATTATGTGAATTCGAAATGTGTACCCGATTTGCATATTCAATATTTAATAAATAAAATCAAAATAGTTCAATTGTTTTTTGTTTGTGACATATAGGCGAAGCCAGAGGTAAAAGCTACCCAATTCCCGTAGTCGATTTGAATATTTAATATTAAATTAATAAAACCAGTTCATTTGTTATTGATACAATTACTTCATATGATCATCATCATCATCATCATCATCATAAAAAAGAAAGAAAAAAAAGTCGCAAGCGTCATCTAACAGACAGACAAATGGACAGACACACACACACACACACACACACACACACACACACACAGAAATCCGCTATCACATATAAGGGATAGGGATTATGATATTAGTTTTTTTTATTATTAATTTATGACTGAGATCTATCATTTTTTGAAATATTGTAATTTAATATAAGTTGTATAAAACACAAAGATCAGAAAGGTATTCTTTTGTATTTTGAAACAATGATTTTAATAAAATTTTAATTCAAACATAAAAAAATAGTTATTTCACAAGGAAAACTTTCGTTCTGTAAACAATGCAAGTTGCAAGATATGAAACCTTAGTAAATGCACTTTACTATAAATTGCATAAGCTTGTATTTTCAAAAAGTTAAAATTCTATTATACAATTAAAAAATATATATAAAAAAAATTTCCGATTGTGTAATAAAAAAAATTATGCCAATTTTTTAACTTAACTGTTAAATTAATTAATTAAAAACCCAATCTAGACCACACGTACAAAATTACCATTGATTATAATAACCCAACCAATATCAATATAAAATTACCAATTCCCTTAACTTAATTTCCTCAATATCCAAAATATTCAACAATTAAACTTAAACTACAGATTTGTACCAAAACCCCACAAAACTCATATCCCGATTCGAGCATCGAACGCCTCATTGTCCCGAACGCATCTTTAACCAAACAATGCACCGAGCATCGAAACAAACGCAATTTCAGGTAAAACCATACTATAAAATGCACACAGTTTCATGTAGAACAAATGCACACGTCCGAAACACCGACTTATTTATATAATTGAACCCCGTGTGTGAAAGTTTTGCGTGGCTTAATGACGTTTTCGGGAATCGCGGCCGCTTCCCGAAAGCCACTCGAAGCTCCGAACTACGTAGTCGAGTACTAGAAGCACTGCAAATTGTATTGCCGATTGTCGTATTTGTATTATATATTTTGCTAGGAGTGCAGTTTCGAAGTTCACGATTTGTGTCTGGAAAGTTTATGGAAAATTTTTGGGTTTCTTGTGTGGGTTCATTTTGTATTTTGATCGATGCTGATGTTCATTGTATTTCAATGATATAAAATAATTCTTTCAAAGTGATGGTTGTTATAATATATATTTTTTCATATACAAATTAAATAAAAAAAATAGAAAAGAAAGCTATAATATAAAATTGGGCAAAAAAATATTCATTAAAATTAAAAATAATATCAATGCTTAGCTCCTTAATAGTTGATTTCAATATAAAATAGTATTCAACTCGTTATTATTTATGAATATGTTATTTTTTTATGAATGGCATTTGTGAATTTTGATGCTAATCTATTCATATGTGTAATACTTGTGTATATCCTCTGGGGAGATTCAGACGTTCAAATGTTGGCCGCTCTAATGTTTGCACGTTTGAACGTTCCGTGTTTGTTATATATAAATTTGTAATGATTTACAGTCAATCGCTGTTGAAAGTTTTCAAAATTTGAATATTCTAGTCTATTGTTAGTGTTTTGAGTTATGATAACTTATGACACGTGGTACGGAATTGACATTAAAGATCAAAATGCATGTTTTCTGAAAACGACACGGAAAACTTCGATGGAACACACTCCAACATAATATCTAAATCGCACCCGATTCCAAGAAATAAAAAAACTATAAATCCGCACCACTAATCTATATCCAATCTTTTCTTCGAAGAAACACAAAATAAAATAGCAACCGTCAAGATTTAAATTCGAACTCATTACGGCGAAAATTCGCGCCGTTATCAGCGCGTGAAAAATCTATATAGAAGAACAGGGACAAGGCGCGCGATGAAGCGATCCCGTCCTCGGCGAAAAAATGGCAAAAAATAAAATAAATTCGGAAAAGGGAACAATGGCGTGCCTCGAACTCGTCCAAGATAAATTATTCGCGCCCGCGGAAGGGTGGATAGCCAATTTTTAACAGTTGAAATTGAGACAGCACACGAGCCGAAAACCCGGCGACCACAAATCAATCGCCATCGTCACTATCGGGGGGCTGCGATCGCTTTTTCTCGGTATCGGCTTCGTTAGCGATTTACATACGGAGGCCTACTCCGGCCTAGTCGACCTGGGCCTAGATTAGGTATGAGTGTGTGGTGGGCCGTAATTTGTCGGCCGCGCCGTTAGTCGGTATATGCGTGACCTGCGAACGATGTAAATTATCCGGCCTGTACGAAATCTCTCTAGTAATTATTGTTGTTGTTGTTGGTGGTGGATGGCGTTTTGATTGGGTGCATTGGGGTCATACGTTTAAGGTTGTCTAAATTGGATATTTTTAAAAAATATATTTTTTTTCGTATTATGAGATAATCGAAAGGAAAGTGAGATATTGATGATGAAACATTCGATTACGTTACAATGATATTTTTCGCAATATATGAGAAGGAATAAGTTAATTTTATATTCAAAAATCATTAATAAGATTCAAAGTTGAGTTGGATGTTTGTTCCAGCGTTCGCGACATGTTATTATACGCAAAGTAAAGCCTTCCGCAATGTTGCTTTAAAGAGCGCGCTCAAAAAGCGGCGAGAGCGCCAGAAACGAAAGAAAATAGAAAAGCACAGGGGGAAGAGATGGTTTAGAGCAAACTTAAAAAAAAAGAAGTGAAAAAAAGCTGAAGGGAAAAAGGAACTTTCGCCACCCGAAATTGGGGGTATACATTGGGAAATACATTTATTGTGCGCCCGGGTGATTTATGATCGCACGCCTCGAAGAAGGGGTACGCGAATGAAAATCATTCGAAAGAAAATGGTATTCAGTGGCAAAAGACATAAATATATATCCGACGGACGGTTAACGTTCACGTCTTTATATGTGTCGCTTTCTTTTTTTTGCCTCCTTTCGTTTTATTTTCGAACCGCGCGTTTTCGAGAGCGGCCAACTTGTTTGGGGAGTGTCGATTTATAGCGTCGAGCACATTTTCACACCTAACTTTTCCTAGTGGCGTAGTGTTAAATTTGGCGTTTTTCAATGCAAAATTCTTGAATAAGCCTTTGTTGTTATAAATTGAAAATATGCCGAGGATTTTTTTATATATATTTTTTTTTTTGCAAATCTCATTGAATTTACGACCCGAGTTGGAAATCTCGACATTGTATCTTAAGTCGACCTTTAGAGAAATCCTCTCGCGAACTTGATACATAATGCAACTGCTTGACCCGACGAACGACACTAGATATCCTTTAAGCATCTCATTGAAATTGTTTGAACCTTTTATTTATATATTTCCATTGGAAAATATTTTATTGAAAATATAACAAACGCATCGATATAACAAGCGCATCGCCCAATTGACTTCGAAACAAAAAACAAACATAATACCGACCAATTTAATATCGCAAACAATTTTCAAATATTTTTTCTTTACACAAAATAATTTGCTAAACGCGTAATAAGCATATTTATGAGGAGGTGCAGGTGGTTGGGATAATTGCGTATGGCCGACCGACCGTTCGTACGGCGGCTGTCGAAAGTGGCACTTTCTTTATAAAAATGCAAATTCTTCGACGTTGGGGTTTTGATAAATTGATTGCTTATGGAAAGCGTGTGCCGGGGTGCGAATATACACCCACTCATACCCTTTAACGGGGATGACTGTTATAAAAGAAAAACCAACTAAAAGTTCGTGGGGTGGGTGTGTTTATTCGAACGTGATCGATCTCGATGCGCCAATATCGAATTAACCCGTTCTCCCACGGAATATTTTATAATTTCAATCGGATAATATTGATTTTCGTTAATTGAATATTTTATGGTAAAGTGGTATCTCTTTCATTTTTTTATGACGATAGTGTGCATATTTTTTATACTGCGCATGATCGCTAAAATACCTAAAAAACCAGGTAAACTATTGAATTTTTTCAACTTTAAACATGATTATATTAAATACATTCAAATAGTTAAATGTAAAATAAGGATTATTAAAAAAAATTATTTCTCATATTCAATCGTGTTAATTCGACTAACGAATTCTCGACAGATTTGCTTTGTTCGTCACCGTTTTAATGCTCGAACGATTCGATTCAAAGGTTTTCCGCGATTTAGAATATTTCAACGACCCTTTGTTTCGCATATATTCGTGCACGCACATACATATCACAGAATAGTCTCGTTAATGTAGGATAAATAACTCGTTGGCGTTGTGTAACGGCGTTACGCTTCCTGCGCTCACCTGCACTAACGGAATGCATTTCAAGCATTTTATGCAACTGGATTAGCAGGGGTGCAGTCGCTTTCTGCACTACGAAGATATGCATTTCAAATGGATCAAATTTCAAATTTTTATTTAATATTTATTCTGTTAAGATATTTTACATTCAATGAAATTTTTTTTTCAACGAATCAATCAAATTATATTAAATTCTCAAAAATTGGTCGTAAACGTTCACATATTGAATAATTTCAATTTGGTAAATATTTGCAACAGTGACAAACCCGCAGTTATCAGGCGTTTTCAGATAAAAATTCCGATCATTCTCTCGCATGCACCAATTTAATTGACGCCGACGAAAAATTGTCCGAATTGTCCTCTCGCACGTACAAACGTAATAAAATGGATATGATTATTGGTGTGGCGTTGCAATAGTTCGTCGCTATGCAATTTGTAAATGTCATTTGCGGTTGAATTCCACGCATCGCATTAGCTGAAAAGGCCAAACGACCCGTTCGCTTTTATTTCACAACAAATCATCGAATTGAACTTCGCTTTGAAAACGGGAAATTCGTAAAACATTGCCATTCAACGCAGAGCGATCCGACGTCTGCGTATATGCGATATTCAATAAACTTTTTGGGAATATTGTTGTTTTTTTATATAAAAATATTTGGGTTTTTTTGAAAATTTTTATATAAGCTACATATGGTAATTTAGTGTATATTCGTATTTTTTTTTTCCTTAACACTTTAGCTTAGAACGATTTTCTTCAACGGCGACCGTAAACGCTTATGGTGCATAGAAGTTAACGAACAAAAATGCAAATGTTCATTTATATTATAGTAATGCAACTCGAACTATGTACACGTAATATACAAAACTTGAATAAACACGCTCGAATTTCTACATTATTAAATGAATATTCAATAGACGGAATACACTTTTGTTTAATTGGAAAACTGTGTATTGCACTAATTAATTCGAAATGTGTCAAGTGAATTTATTTATGCAAACACATATACAATAATTAGATGCAATTTATATCAGAATTGTGAACAATCCACGAATTTTGAAATTTTTGAAATTAATCAAATTTACGAAAATTCGAATGAACCTATAAAGTAGGATGGTTAATAAGAGACATAAGAAGACCCGCATAGGAGTTCAAAGATTAAAACGGCACGAGGACCGCAACTTCGACTTTTAATATTGAAACGGTGGGTAGCTATCGCACCATGGCCGGGCAGAAATTCTTCATAATAAATTCGATGTCAAAACGGCGAAGAAGATAATTTATTTAGCGGTTATTTCCGAAGCACAACACGTACCGGCGTGGGCGGGGGTGACTTTGCCACAGGGGGCTGAGACACCGCATACCTGAACCGACGGATAAAGAGGATATAGTCCGCAACTAGGGAACAAATGGTTGCTTTTGTTCTAGAACGAGACGAGATTTCTCGAGAATGTTTTTCAATTGAATATATAGTATGTATTTCAGATCAAACTACGGTAAGCCCCCTTATAACGTCGTCGTCGTTCCATTCAAATTCAAATTTTTTAATTTGTTTTCAAATTCATTTGAAACAAGCAGTTAACACGTAAAAATGTCAAAAAAAAATTAAAACTGAAAAACCTTAACCCTTTATAACATGGGATCTATCTTGACGTTATAAGGGGAGCTTACTTTAATTATTTTGTAACAATTTACTAATCATTATCTTAATATAAGATTTTAGTTCTTAATTTTTTTCAAAAAAAAAAATAAATTGATCGAGATTTTTTAACTATAAATAGGTTATTTTTTGTTATTTTAATAAAATGGGTCTTGTAATTTAAATTTTGATGGTTGTTTTACATAATTTACACTTATTTTAGTTTAAAAAATATTTTATTTTAATTTTTAAGATTTTTGTTCACATTTTTTTTTTATTGCAACAAATATTTTAAAATTTTCAAATAAAATGACACATCGACAAACAGATTATTATCTGAAATTAAAATCAAAACAATCTATTGATTGTTTTGATTTTAATATATTTTTAATGTTCACAAAATATTAGGAAACCCCCGTACCATCCATCATAAAATCAACGTACCGGAATAATAAAAAAAAATAATGATAATATATATTTCATTCCGAAATATTAACTATTATAAGATCAAGATATTGAATATAAAAATTAAATAAAAAACATTTTTAAACACAATTTACATATATATTATATAAACTAAGTATACTTGTATGTATAATATAATATATGACAGATTAAAACAATACAAAAATCAAACACATCCTTTCAACAACATACTTCCATAATATAATACATACTACAAAACCACCAAGCCACTCCTCAAAATTCCCGACAAGGCATCCCGAAACACCTCCAAAAGCACACAACCCACCCTCACCGACGAACGAAAACCGAAAGACAAGGGTAAAATAGAGAAATAAAGATAAATTGAGATAAACTTACATATCTCCGGTCTGTGGGTAGCCGCTCCGCGACGCGCGGATACGGGACCGCGGACGAGAAAGCCGTGTCTCGAATTCCCGGGAAAATTGTGAAAAATGCACGCCGAAAGCGGGATACGCGGAATGTGTAATGCGCACGTCCCGGGATGGTAAGTCCCTAAATTACGGCGTCCCGCGGGACGACCTCACATAAACAAACGGATTGATTGTCGAACCGGCGGCGGCCGCTAATGAAATTGACGGGAATTAGGGAGTCCTTGGCCACCTGTATATCCTGGGGGTTGTTGGGGTTTTTTGTGTTTGAAGATTTTTGAGGTTTGAATAGGTGTTCTTTGTTCTATAATTGGTAATTGAAATAATTAATGATTCGATTTTCTGTTCGTGAAATGAAATATTTAAAAAATAATAATATTGTTTCTTTCTTTAATTTTATTGTAGAAAGTTTATTGAGAAGAAATAAAATTGTCGGTTTTATAATATTATGATTTTTATTTTAAAAACAGTTTTTTACCGGTGTTTTTATTTAATTTTCCTTTGTTACTGGAATAAGAATTTATAAATCGTAATAGAGAATCAAATAATTACCTTATAAATAATCATCATCATTATCGACCCGTTCTGTGACAAGGTCTCCCCATAAAAAAGTGGAGGTTTACTATGAATAATAAAAAACTAAAATATTTTTCAGAAATATTATACTTTCACGATACGTGGAAAATTTTCCAATTATTTCTTACTTTATAGCAATCGTATAAGTTAATAAGCCTATTACATCATTTCAAATTAAAAAGATAAACATTGAGTATTTTAAATACATAAGATAAAATATAATTGTAATTTATATATGTAATTATTATATCATTAATTTATACAGAAAATTTTCCTCAAACTTCACATATGAAAGTATGTATACAACATAATAGCCAAAACTGACACGTTAACAAAAAGCCTCTATCGAAAAAGAGCCCCCTCAATATTTTCGACACATTTTATAATTCGAACGCAAACAACGAGCACTTATCCAATATTTACGCGAAATATTTAATCCTTACAATTGTCGCCGGATATTTTTCGCGCACCCGGGCGATATTTCTTCATTCCTCCCGTATGATTTACAGCCGATCGGTATACTCCGTATGATCATAAATTTTTCTTCATATCTTCCCGATACCCGCTGGCTCTCAACATTTTCCACGTATGGACCATCCTACACGTACAAACTACCGAATATATTTATACAGAGAAATATACGTAATATTATATCGATACGTGTCTGTTTTGTATGCTGGTCTGGCGTAGGCTTCAGTTTCAGAAGGAGGCCTCCAACCCCTGACTTTCGGGTGGCAAAGACAGGTATATACAGAAGTGAACGAAAAATAGGAAACAGTCTTCGTTTGCTAAGATAGAAAAATAGATAAAATAAAGGGAGAAACGGGAACGACCTTAGATCGAGATGGCCGATACGCGCCCTCTCGCTATGAAGACAACTTTTTAACTTATTCCGGGCGCAGGTTGAAATTCGAACGGCTCATTTACTCCTACTAAGTGTGATGTCGTTCTTATTTAGAGATTATTTCGTTTTATTATTCGTTATTTTTCTTTTTTTGCTTGTCAATTTCGATCAGGAAGTCATTTTTGTTAAGTATTTTTTTCAATATTTGATAAGTCTTTGTTAGATTCATTTTATCGAGTTATTTCAATTTTTTATTAAGTTTTCTAATATAAATGACAAAATTAATATTTGAATAGAAAACTATTTTCAAAAAACATTTAGATTTCACAAGCACTATTCTGCCGTCCTATAAAAATAAAAATATAACAAAAGGCAAAACAGAAGCCTACGAGAAAAGTCTCGAAGGCGCGAACTTTCGCATCGATGCGTACCTTTAACATCGTCGACAACGTTTCCGAATCCTCTTATAAAAATATCGGAGGACACGGCAAACACTCCACGCTCGGCTGATTTACGATGATAAACAAATCCGTTGTAATCCGGCCGTTAAGGCTCACAAAAGGAATACTATTCTCATACCAGAGGCATAGATCTCGGACGAGAAATTTATTCTCGACCTTTCCAGAAAGGCTTTGCATACGTACCGACCGGCGTGTGTTACTTTGCCCCGCGAGCGGATCCCGACACAGGACGTTAACGTTTATATACGTAAATATAGTCGTATTTTTATATGATAGGGGGTATTGGGTTAGCTTTGTGATCTTTCATTGTACAAAGACCGGCTAAAGTCTTTGAAAATCCGAAAAAAATAGTTTTTCAACATTAAATTGAAGATAAAGTAAATTCAAGATTTTTTTATGATTTATTCTTATATTTTATTTAATTGAAATCTGTTTGATAGGTATCCCCTATATATAATAGCGGATTTCTGTCACGATGACGCTCGCGAATTATTTTTTTTTCCTTTTTTCAAATGAACGACCCGAACCGCGACTTTTGATGATGATGATGATGATGATGATTATGATGATGGTGATGATGATTTTTTTTTTCACATCCGATGTTATTAACATCGGACCTATATACTAGTGTAATTATATTGCAATTTTTTTTTACTTAATAATAAGACACATAATATAATAATTAAAATTTAATTAAAAAACGCTATCAATTTTTCAGTTTTTGTATCACAATCAAACTAATAACATAATCTGTATTATTGCATTAATGAATACAATTTTTTATTTAGACCAATAAACTAATTTCTATAATGTCTTTAATTAAATAATATTATATTAATAATTGAAATAACAAAAATATGACTCAATAGAAAAAAATCGCAATTTATTTCTTCTCACAATGTGCGCTGACACAGATATTTACTAAAAAATGGAACCAAACTGAAACATTCCACCTACAGAACTAGACGAATTTCCCCTGTGTGTATGTGCTACGGTGTTGGCTTAGCCGTGAGCATATGTCGGTGTGCTTTTGCCCGTAAAAAATAATATTAAGCTTTTTGCAGCTTCCCAGTCCGCCTTCGGTGGGTGGTGGGTGGTTTGGGTGAGGTGCTAGCCCTCCAACGAGGAGACGTATTTGTTTTCATAAGCCGACAACATAGTGTTCGCATATGTAACGCTTGCATTATACATTCATGTGTTCGAGAGAAAACGGTGTAGGTTGTAAAAAAGGCGTGTAAGAGAAATTGTCGTTGAACTAATTCGATACGTGCAGTAAATTTGCATTAGATTTTTAAATTTATGCCCGCTTTAAACTGTCGATATTTTTACAATAAATTCATCGAAACACTTGCATACGTTTTTCAATGAATTAAACATATATTCGTTTATGAAACAACTTTTCTTCATATTGTGTCAAACGACCATTTCTCATTTCATCAAAAATTTTATAATTTTTTCCAACTGCTTATATAAAATTATATAATTATAAAAGAACAATAAATCAAAAAAACTGTAAAAACGATTTGTTACTAAATAATTGCAGTTCAATAGTACATATCTAAATCACTTATATACTTATTTTCGCATCAAGTGTAAAATTTCGGAAAATTTCTGAAATAAAGAATTGATGAACTCAAAATAACTAAATCGTTAATTTTATCTCCTGAAAAATATATAATTTTTTATATATACGCAATATCAATTGCGTAACATGATATTAAACAAGAAAAATGTTTCAAAGACTCATATATCTAATTATAATTTCAGTTACACCACAAAAAAACACATTAGAAGAAGGCTCCGATGTAAAACCCTAACAAAATCATAAGTCGACTTAACCCAGGAAACGTATTGAATAAAAATTCACAACCGAATCACAAAAAAAAAACAAAACGTAGCAGCGAAAACACAGCGACGCCGCCCGAGATTGAAATTCGCGAGTTTTCCCCTCGTTTAAAACAACACGTTCGAGGATGATCGAATAAATCCGAGCAAAGTATGCAAAAAAATAAAATAAAGAACAGACGAGTGCGCCACTCCTCCGCGGCGAAATGTGCACATACACACACCGACAGGACTGTTGTAGAGAAGTGGAGGAAGCTGCGCACTCAAAAGAAGTGGCCTGGGATCTTCGGCGCGGAAGAGACGAGCTACGCGAGTTGAATTCGAACCGACATGAAAGTATAATTTTGCGCAAACACTCGGAAAGTGAGCGATTTTTGCAAAAGTCGCTGCCGATAAAAAAGATTATCTGGCCGTATTGTGCGGGCGGGGGGTTGGGGTGGTTCGTTTGGTTTAGGTTTGGTTGAGTTTGCGTGTTTGTCCTTGTGGTTGATTGAATGGTTCTTGTTGGTTTTATGAGTGTTGATGATGAAAATTGTGTGTAGTGAAGATCTTAAAAAAAAAAACTTGAATAAGTAATACTTGGAATAGGATGAAAAAAAATGTTTGTTTGAATCTAATTTTTTTTATAATTATAATATAATTCATGTTTTTTAATTAAACTTTTTTTTTTGCTAAAATCGAATTATATATATTATATAGGTGGCCCAAAGATATAGAATTTTTTTTTTAAACAGGTGATGGATCGTGTTACTTGAAACATTTTAAACCATATATGCCTTTATTTTATTATTAGTGTCATAGTTTTTGAGTTATCGTTTTTTTTATAAAAAACTCTAAAATTTCATACTTGCATACTAATAATTCCCAAATGAAAGATAATATGGCAGACAAACTTAATTTTTAAAATTTAAAAAAATCCGTTTAATTCGGTTTAAAATTTTTCCCAGACCTTCAGACAACCTTTAAAACAAATCAAGATTTTTTATCATCCAATTATTTTCAATAGTATAGTAAAAAATAATAAATCTCAATCAAAATACATTCATACTATAACAAAATACTTTCCTTTGTACTCAATGACATTTTCAACTGTACGAAACACGATATAAATTCTCACACAAACCAACGAAAAAATACTTTAAAATTTTTCTTTGATATTCATAAAATATAGTGAGAAAATCTGGGATTTCTTGAACTAGACAGTTGGGATGTAATAATCCGACTATTCTCGGACGCAATCGGCTTCCATGTCGCCGTCTAATTCGTGATTAGGTGTAAAACAGACTTTACCGCATATTGGCCCGATGGAAGAACATCTCTTGTTCTCTGTGCATTCGTTCTAGTCGTATGTGTGCTATAGTCTCATGAGGGCCATACCGCAAGCTTTATCAATGCCGTACAACGGTTGCGAAAGAATGCATCAAGACTTTAGCTTAAATTAAATTTCCATCAAATATAGTATAGATGTATTGTCAGGTTATCCAAAAAGTTTTTTTGCATTTTTTTTCTAATTATTCACAAAAAAATTATTTTAATGATGGTAAATACTTCAATATTATATAAAAGTCTATATTGAAATTACATTTTTTTGCTCAAAACAAAACAAAAACCTTCTGAACAAATTAATAAAAATGAAAGTTATTAAAATTCAGTTATGAAAACAAAAAATAATTTCATATCTAGGAAAACCTAAATAAAAACCATCCAAACCCTCATAATGACCCGATTTTCAGCCGGGAAAAAATACGCTGAAAATCTTCGCCGTATCCAATTTACAAACGAGATTACCCTCTTTTCAACAACGATAATAATAATCGCCGGGATTGCGCCCCCGCGATTAATCGCCGGCCATTTTCGAGCGCGCCGCCCTTAATGAACGCCCGGCAAGGGTTAATTTTTGAGCCCGCAGAACCGGCGACAATGGTACGACGACGACAACAACAACAACAACAACATCGCAACAACAACCGGCGGCGAACAACGCCGGAACCACACAATGGCCGGTGGCGGAGGTGGCGGCGCGCAAGGAGGCTTCGGCGACGGCGGCTAATGAACCACTTGCGATCCATTATCTTTGAATTTGGGAAAGCGCCGTGATTAATGGCGGCACTCTTTCCGCGGGCGGCAAATCGCGCCATTTGTATGGCGGATGTATAATGTGTTGCGTCGTGTCGCCATTGTTCGCGCGGCGACGGAGCGGATAATTTCGCATTGTGGCCGCCTTCTGGCCGCAGTGCGAAATTTCGCTGCAGCTAAGTTTATGTTTATGTGTTGTTTATTTATAAAAAAAAAACTAGCGAATTGTATCCGGTGTTGTTCGGGCAACGGGCTCGGGTATCCGGCGTTGCTTGGTACCGGCGTTGCTTTTTATCTTAAGATTGCGTCAGATCAAATTTTAAAATAGTTTTAATGAAATCAAAACCTTTTCCAATATGCAATCAATATATTTAATAAATTTGATTGTTATCAGTTAAGCGATAAAGGCATGCATAACTAACACACACATAGATTCATTTTTGTTTATATATTATACATAGATGTAAAAATGTATCGTCATTATCAACATGGACAGTCTATATATAATATCTATCGAAGAATAAATCCTTTTCAATGTACAAGCAGAAGCTTGAGCGCTTTATTTTATTTGAATATCCGTTATTTCATTGCACAGGAAAAGTAGTTTATAAGGAATCAAATCATTGAAAATCATCTATATATTATAATTACAGTAAAATACTAATTGTATAATTTACCACACAATTTTATTGAAAAATCGTTTGTTTTATAATTAAAGTGAAACTGACTTTATTTTTACACCATTTCATATCAATTTCACTTTGATTTAAAAATTTTACTTCTATTAAAATTCTAATTAAAACATTTTGTTTATAAATGTTTTAATGAAATGGCAACTATAAAGTTTTTTAATTAATTTAAATATAGTACTAATAGTTCAACCTAATGTTGTTAGAATCCAATTAGGCCAGTATATTAATTTTAACGTAGACGTGTTCATAAAATTTATATTTCAATCAATCAATTAATGTATATAATGTTATGAATAAAGTTTATTAAAGCATATTCGTACAAATTTTAACAGCATAAGATATTTATAATATATCACAATTGAAAAAACAAAAATAAATGTTTTTATATGAGGAGCGTAATCTTCTTATTTTCAATTTATTTATTTTAAGTATTGACTATAAAAAAATCTAAGATATTATATTATTTTTTTATGATCATATTATTTAGATATTTTTAAACAAACTCTTCGAAAGGTCACATATCCAATTTATTTTTTATTCACATATCGTCTACCGGCAAGCGATCGTTTCCAACAGACAAACATTTCAAAAACAATTCCACTAACCACCTTTCACACAACTTCTAACACAACTGAAACCCAACACAACCCAATCAAAAACCATACGAAAACGCCTAATAAAAATTCGTCACCCGTACAAAAACTATAACAAACCAAAACACGGAACCGGCCAAATGAAATCCACGTCAAAACACTTCATCCACCAGAGACCAGAGTGATTTATACGTCCTAACACGACGGCCTCCGGATCGCATCCTCGAACGGGACCGTGCAATCCCGACTATTAAACTCGAAGCAGCCCTCTCTGGTAGGGATGAGGGATGGTAAGGGACACACAGGCGCGGGG
The DNA here is from genome assembly GCA_028571205.2 of Hydropsyche betteni. Lineage (NCBI taxonomy): Eukaryota > Metazoa > Arthropoda > Insecta > Trichoptera > Hydropsychidae > Hydropsyche > Hydropsyche betteni. Next base: position 2,683,271 of record JAOXNN020000089.1, on the reverse strand, counting down.
GGGTGGTTTGGAGCCTCCTTGGGCCCATCAAGCTCCTCTCGGGCTTCTGATGTGTTCCTGATGTTTTTATGATGTCGCAGCACAGCAGGCGGCTGATGGGAAGGCCGGCCGGTGTGCCACGAATAAAAAGCACAACTTAAATTGCATGCAAAAAGCGCGATGTGTATATCTAAGGGATGTGGGGGGGCTTAATCTGCGATGATTTTTTGGTCGTGCTATTTTTCGGATGGTCGAAGGTTGTAGTTTGATCGAAAATTCGGATTATTTTGTTTTTTTGATGGTTTTCTATGAACCACGTGTTAAAAGTTTCATTGAAAATTTTACACATGAACTAAAACCGCACTATGTGTTTGTATCATAACCATAACTCACATAGCTATAAAAACGTGCACATTTCGCATGCATATTTAATGAAAACGTGCCACACCTATCTATGACACATCTTCGAAGTTTAGCTAGAACTTTACTATAGTATTATAGCTGCAACATACGACAGGTAACCGAGCAGGTTAACTTTGACCGCAACGATTAAATTTGACTCGCGGGTTCTGACACTGACCTGATCCCTATTAAATCGACGAAATATTCTACGTATCGCTTTTCAGTTTTGTGATTTAATGATTATCGGATTCGGGGCTTAATTGAATCAAGATCGTTGCCGATAACGAAGGCTTTGATTTTGGATTGATGTCTTTTTTACATTTAAATATTAGGGTTTGTTTTGTTTAAAAACAAAATAAATAATTGGAAGAAAACAATTTTTTTATTATATATTATTGTTATTATTGTTAAATATTGTAATTTGTTGAAATGATTGAATATGAAATGACTTAATTTTATAAAATTGATATTTTGATATCGTATGCAATTTTCTAAGATTCAAAAATATTTTTAAATATGTTTAATAGAAAATTATCTAATAATTAATTTCACGACTGTGTGATAATATTCTTTTATTCGTTCAAGTAATGTTTTTGATGCATATGTCTAATCGGTTTGTAGCGAAATTCGAATAATGTTTAAAATTTTCGTGGCAACAATTTTCTGGACCCAACTATAGATACTCGAATCGAATAATAAAAGCGAACTGGCAATGTCCCAGCGAATTCCGTCGTTAAAATAATTTTATTTTTCAATTTGTATGATTTGCGCCGTCCGCGGACACGGCCCCGGGCAAGAAAGGGCAGAGAGCGGTTCGCGAAAATGGAAAAGTGGCTCTGAATAGAAATGGGAAAATCGAAAGACCCGAAAGCGGCCAGAGGTATAAGGAGAGTGTGCAGAAAATTTTCCTATTCGAAGAAAAAAAATATTTATGCGAACGTAACGGCGTTTTCAATTAGCTCTACATCAAAGATGCGAAAACGTAGGTATTCGCGAATCGAGAATAAAAAACTGAAGTCATAATAACCGTTAACGGTCGATTGGACGGGCTTCCGTTATTTTATCGTAGATATCTTTATTTTCGAAGGATCGATTTCTTTTAAGCTTCCTCTCAAATAATGGAAACGTTTTGATGCTTTGTATGTGCGGTAATTAGTCGTGGACTTTTATCTTTTTGTCACATTATTCTAACGAGCTTCCGGGCTAATTTTCCGTTCTCATTTGAAATTCTATATGTTAGTCTTTTTAAATGTCCTTTATGCGAACTAAATGCAAATCAATATTCTTTATTTTATTTTCAATCGTGACATTGTACAAGATGCTTAGCTTGAATTTAAATTTCGATCACATATGCGCATAAAGTTGAAAACGTCTTATAATGTTGCCTGTGGAAAATGCAGCCGTTAGAAAATAGCGGTTGCAAGCATAAACCAGTGTTTGCAGCAACGTCTACAAGATTAAGGCATTAAGGTGGCAGCAGGTGCAAAAGAAGGGACATGAAACGGATCCTGTAAGAAAATCACTAGACAGTTAATAAGAGTCAGGAACGAAAGCCTCAACAACGATGGCCGCTTGCCTTACTTTCAAAATCGCATGAAAAATTAATTGAAATTTATAAAACATCGAAATTTCCAAAAATCCTCTCAAGCACAACTGAATAAATAAACGTATATATATATCTGAAGTAGTGACAATAAAGAAAACCATTCTCGCATCATACAAAAGGCCGGCCCATCAAAAGTGCTATTTTTTCGCGCGAGCTTAAGCCAGCTCTACACACCGGACACAAAAGTGCCGAGTCATTTATTAAGGGGCGTCTCCTTTTAGGATAACGGCAAATCCATTCGTATAATTCAAGATACGATATTAATATAGGACAGGGGGGCACAAAGGGCGAAAGCGTTTCGGGCCTCGCCCGTTTATAAACATTTAAGCCACCCGGGGCGCCTTTATAAAAATAAAAATAGATAAAATGCTTACGCCAGAAACGGGGGTCGGTTCACCCCCGTGGCCACACTAAATTTCGGTTAGCGTTGCGGGCCGGTAAGGGTTAGAAGTTATACTGGCGACGGATCGTCTCTGAGGACTCTTAGACCGCGTTCGAATGCGATACAGTGGCGTGACTAGGACGATTTGTCTTCGAGATAAAGATGTGACTTGTCAACTTTGGTATTTGGTTTCCATGAATTATTTCTATTCATAATATTCAAAAATAATGTTTTTCAGTTTTTGTTCACATTTTTACTTTCTATGAAATAAATTAATATTTTACTGAAAATTATTTTTAAATTGAATTTAATTATTCCTAGCATAAATTCAATATTTCAGATTTTCTAAAAAAAATTCAAAACGATAATGCCATGAACGTATAAATAGTATAAAATAATTTAAAAAAAATCATTCCACTTCCTTCAACACATACGACAAAGAAAAATTCCCGAACTTCCAACAGTATCAGAAAAGATCGATCATACCACAAAACGGCTCCAAATAAACACAATTAAAAATCAACACCACCAACCGAAACCACGACAACCACAGCACCGCCACTGCACCACATTTTCGGCACATCACCCCCACACTTTTCGGCAAGAGCAAAACGGGAGTAGCTATACTCAGTACGTGCGCACGTTTTCTTTTTATGCGTCCCGCGGGCCATACAAAGCGGGACGACTACGGCCCACTATCCCGCCGACCCTGGCCCACCCTTATTTACCATCCTCAGCAGTGGACCATGGGGTAGTGTTGGGGTTAGATTCGTATCTGGCCCGTCTGGCACGTCGTTGCACGCCCGCGATGCAGCGTCTGCCGATTTATACCCCGTAGTCTGAGGAAGGGTTATCGGTCGGCTTCGTGGATTATAGCTTAATATTTTTGTTGTTTGTGTGTATGTGGTTTTGGGGTCGGGTTTGAGTGTGTTGGAGATGATGCGAGTCGGAGGGTTAAGGGTGGATTGATATGATGATGAAATGTTGGGTACATAGTCGTTGACGTTTTGTGAACCTTTAGATTATATTTCGTAAAAATTATGAGTAAAGTTGCAAAGTAATAAATGAGTTTGTGTTAATAACATATTATGTTTTGTGTGAAATTATTTGCAATTATTATTAAGTTCAAATCTTTAAAGTTGAATTTGAACTGGTAAAATCTGTAATGGAAAAAATATTTGACTGAGTATTTTTTGTCTTGAAGGTTCTTAAACTATACTAGTTCATATTATATTTTGATGTGAAAATTGTGATCATAATCATAATTTATAGTGTAAAAAGTTGATTTATTGAAAATTATATTTAAAAACAATTTATCACGTTGTATATTCCGTGTACGTTATCTTTATTTCATATATTATTTTCATCAAAAAAATACGAAACAATAAAATTAATATCTTAATACATATAAATTTCATATTTTGATATGTTAGCGTTGAAAATAATCTTTATTATTTTATATATTAAATAATAAAAAATCTCAACTATATACGATTACTATACCCTTAGTATAATGCAAGACCGACATTCAACACTCAAAAATAGAAAAAAGCACTGAAACCCGACACGAAACTTTTTATTTTTATAGATTGAGTATCTTATGGGTTTTTCTGCAAAAAAAATCTAAATAAAACACCAAAGAACTAAAGCATCGCGTGACCACAAACCATTAAATTGTAGGCGCACCCACATTTAAAGTGCCGCCTTTATTATGGACGTTCAATTCCGACCCCGGTCGAAATCATCTTTTACAGGATGAAAATCATCACCTATTTTCGGATGGCGATAACGAATCGAAAAACCAAACCATTTACTTTATTACAATATTTTTGAAAATGCATAAAAAACCATTTGAAATAATAATTTTGTTTAATGTTCTTGAATTTCAAATATATCAACCCAGCGATGATGTTATAAGTAACAGATGTAACGAAAAAATTTCTTTTTTGTATTCAAATAAATTCATTAAATATCCAGGTGTCGAAAAATATATATCCCATCATAAAACTAGATAAAATCGAAAAGCGACGAGGCGACGAACACACCTTTGGTACTATCGTAATCCTTTGAAAAATCTCATCGATGTGTGTTCGAAATCCGACGTCCATCCGAAATCCGACCCATTCTTCAGGCCGAGGGGCCCCGGGGGTCCTGGGGCTGCGCCCCCCAAACGTGGCGTCATCGTAGCGGCAATATCTCCTAGGATTACTATCTCCAAACACCTAGACCACACTTATTTTCATAAAACTGTCCGTCGACCGTAACTTACGTATGTGCTATGCGTTCGACTCGCCGAGAATACTGAAATACGTATTTTCGATGTCTCAATAGACCTATGTCAAACGAAGATTTATTTTGAATATATTGATATGAAAATACGACGTGAAAAAATGTTAAATCATATTAGTGTTTGGAGCGTGGGCGTAACAAGCTCGTTATTCAAACCGTTATTATGATAGAGTGTCAGAAGTCGCGTTTTATCCTCAGCGCAACAGTTGAACATTTGTATGGTGAAGACGGCGTGAATTTCAGTTCGACTGGGTCTGAAAAGTGGGAAAGATGTTGTCCGTAAAGCTCACACTAGCCGACTGCAATTTTTAAAGGCGAACAACTTCGTAGTGGTGCACACGAACCGAGCTATTGTAGTCCATTTTCTGCAGACACATTGCGATGCACTTTCGTACGTGCGAGCGCATCGTGATAGATCCTAAAAAGGGCATTTCCAGATATCAAATATTAAATCGTAATAAAATCGTATATTTTTTAAAATATTCTCAAAGATTTGATCGGCAGATTTTTTTATCGTTCACTTGATACATCATTTTAATAAGTAATGACACAAATGATATGTGTATCAAACATTTCATTGAAATGCAATATCGACAATTCACTCCATTTTCGGCAATTTGTGTTAACCAGAACATATGTAGCTCTAATAACTGCTAATCAACCAAACAGCATATGTTCAAGATCTAATTGCTCTGTAACGATCATACACCACAATTACACATGTCATTTTATAAAATTTTATTATTCATAAAATCTAACCGTTCGATTTATATTAAAAATTATCAAATATATTTCTCATATGCGACGTAATGTAATTTCATATTATTTTAGTAACGGATGCAATTCGGTGCAATGCGACGGCTGTAACGTATGGGGATATTCTGAGGTAAAACTTTTTCTTGGTACGATGTCTTCTAGATCCGTAGAGACCTCAGCGGTCTATTGCTCACGTACCGGGGACCATTTAATGCAAGTCCTCTTCCTTTAACGTCGCTGCACTGAATTTTATTATTATAAAGCGTCCGGCGACTTGCTCGTATAATAAAATTTTCTTATATAAGCAAAACGATCAAGCAAACTGAGCGGACGAAGCTCAAAGTCGCATTCAAACTGCGCTAATCTTTTTTTCACATTGAAAACCGTGTTTTTTGGATCTATTCAAAGGTTACGTGCGTGAGAAACTTAATCCACAAGCTCAGCAGAGTCTGTCGAAAGTGTTGAACGTTAAACGTCCAAAGTCTAAGTGCAAAAACTTGTCTCGGCCAGAGTCCGACACTTGTCTGCAACAAGAGATGCTTCTACGTTCTTGTACCCCTTTGACCATTCCTATAGTACCTTTTGAGTATGCTATATTGAACCAAGGTGAGCTGAGAGACGATTGCAAAAATATCACAATAAATATGAAAATTTCAAAAACTAATCGAAGTTTATTGCGTCAAAATTTCGAATAGTAAATAATCGATATGAAAAAAAATACACACCCACTTGGCAAAGTGATTTTTGTATGGATGCCGAATTTGACCGAATGAATGAATATATGGGATTGGCTATGGCGTATCAGAACGCCATTTATATCAATTCTTTGTGAATGTATCGGTAATTTATCATTGCTTGCCTTCGAATTCAATATTTTTTCCTCCTACCGATCACACGACCTATATTATTGTATATTCTAAATGTATTGGGTAAACGTGCATGTGGAAATACTAGAAAATAGTTATTATTTTCACAAAAAAAACGCATGAAAATTGACTGCAATCATTGTCAATTTTTCTTTATTCTTATTTGCGATTGGAAACAATAATGTTTTTACTATTGATTCTTGACAATATGATTTCAAATAAAACTGATTGATTTATTCGCATTATTTTGATTGTAGGATCAGAAAGTACGTTTATAAATATAAAAAATCTATTTAATATTAGTATTACAAATTGTCTTTGAGTCAAATTGATCATAAATAATAAACTGCTTCAATAATCACCAGTACACTGTACCGAACCGACTTTTTGCGACTTGTTTCGATATAAATTAGCAAACTGACCCAGGGCCGTTATAAACACCGAGACTTTGCGAAAGTTAAGTCGTCGGTCGGCATTCGCGGTTTCGGTCCGCAAAAAAGGCGGTCTGAAATTGCTGAAACGAATACTTCCAGATAGCCTTGTGAAATAAACAAACAAACTAACGTTAGTTCCACTTTGGCCGCCACTCGGAACTGAAGCTGAAAAAAACGGGATCGAGTTCCCGAAGCCGAGCTTAAAAGGCGCATCGCTTTGGCTGCGATTGTTTTAAGACGCTCCTCCATTGAATAAGTCTTTAAAAGTGTTATTGAAACGATCTTAATGAATTGGGTTCGGTTGTAAATTGTTAATATTAATACATCAATTTGACTGTTGTCCATCGTTTGTCGACTTATCAAGAACGAAGTTTAAAAATTCAATAATATATAATAATTAGAAAATATTTTTTTTATTCGATTATTCGGACACATAACACTTGTTTATAAATCTAACTTACTAATGTGGAAAGAAAAACATGAGATATTTTCCAAAAGCACACGTCCATCCAGCGCTTGCGAACCTTACCAAACTTGCGCTCACCCTCGACGACAGCATAAATCACCACCAATGATAAATAATTGGAAACGGGTTGGCAAAAGGCATTTCGTTTTCACTATATATAAAAACGATGATGCCAGCATTAAAGGTTAATTGAGATTTACGGGTGTCGGTCCGTTCGCGGCTTATTGCGGCCGAACACGGAAACGCCGGCTCGACTCTAACGACCCGTGCAAAAATCGCGTATTTATATTATTAATACTGGTCCACACGTAAAAATAGGTCTTCGATCAATTCGGGAGATTTTTTTTTTGAGCTAATGATATTTTATAGTGTTTTTGATTGAAGTAATCTATAGTAGATGTTTTTTTATTGTTTTTTCAGTCCTGCTTGTTACGTACTAGACTGGGGTAGAAAGGAGAATCGATTCAAACTCGCGATCTACGCATACTAGTATACCGATCGTCAATAACCAATTATAAAAGGTTAAATACTTAATTTGAGATGATCGTGTAAGTGTTAAAAACGGAGCCCTACTCTTGCCATACCCGTGGCTTAAACAATTATCATTACAATCTATAAATGCCACATACCGCTACACTACGGGCTGGCTTAAAGTAGATGCTTATGTATAGAAATAGTCAACGATGTATTTTTGGAAAGGTTTTGAACTTCTGATTTTATGGTTGCACTGGTTGTCGAACGGTAAACTTGAAGTAAATAAAGTGAGGAACAATTGATGTTGGGGTTTGTTGGATCGTCGACGAATGTGGAAGACTATTCAAAGGTGTTTGAGTTTTACGAGTGTTTGATGTAGAATAGATCTATTTGAACGTATGCACATGATGGAATTAAATTTAAAAAAAATAATATTAGTTTAATAGTGTTGTAAAGTTTCAGCAAATATTATCCATGTCGAGTTTTTTCCATATCTCTTCAGTTTCTGTGAAAATAATCTCTTTTACCACTGCAGAACTAATTTTACTTTTGAATAATAAATGTAATTTATGTATAAAATATTTGGACTTAATTATTTTTATAGATTTTCAAAAACACTTAAAATAAATATTATTATATATAATATATGCTTTCAAAAAACTAAAAATAATTAAATTCATTACAAAAATAAATAAATAAAAAAACCAAATTTTCAACAAATATCCTGGCTCGCATAACTAATGCTAAATGACATATTTTTTCCATGAGTCACATAATGAAATCGACCACAAGACAACTCTCACAACCGCCCTAAATATTTAAACACAACCCAAACCATCGTCAACCACCCCAACAACCAACAAATACACACAGACCAACACATACACACACACACACACATACACACACACATACACACACACATACACACACACATACACACACACATACACACACACACACACCAGCACATCAGGAATCCACGAAACGCGCGAACCACTCCATTATCTATAGCACGAGTTCATCTATCCGCCACTAAATAAATTGCTCGCCACTTTTTCCCTGGTCCCGGCAGCCGTTGTTAGCGCACCGCTCTTATTTTTTCCCCTGTAGTTCATTATTTTCATTCTTATTTTACTTTCGCCGCTCTCTTTTTTACGGCCGACTTCGGCCGATAAGTGAGAGACCGCTTATTTATTGCGTACAAAGGCGGACGCGCACGAATTAAGTGCCGGCTCCATCCTATCCCTTTATTGCCATATAAAGGGCCATCAAACGAAAGCTCGTTTTGGCCTCCTGTAGCCATGGTGGCTCGTTTACATAAATATTGGTGGTGTTTTGGTATTTGAGGCTTCTTTGGGGCTGAGGAGTAATGTCAATGTTTAAATATTTAAGGATTTTTTAGAAAGCATTGAATGTTTTTTGTTTTATTTTTTTGCTAAAATGTTGAAATTCTATTTTAAAGTTCATGACTGGAGTTGATTTTGAAAGCTATATTATGTAAATTGGATTTATTTAAAAAAAAGCCAGTGAAATTATGATGGTTTAAAAAAAATTTCACTTTTGTTTTTTTATATAAAAATACACATTTTTCGTTAGAATTTTTAGGTTTATTTATTTTTAATGTTTAAGATTTTTCATGATTAATATGTTTCATATTTCAAGATTAGTTTTATATTGTATGGACGTGAAGGAAATGCACTTTCATGCACTTAATCTTAGCACTGTTAAGACCCAAGTTGCTCTTCCACGAATCTTCTTCACCGGTGAAAGGATTAGTATTGTGCTCAGGAGGTTTCTTTTGTTTCATACTGTATATAGTTTTATGGAGATTTCTCTGTTAACATATAACCAACGAAGTGTGCAATTAATTTCATACGAAATTAGTGCAGTACATTTCCCGCGACGATAAAGCACTCGAGTTCAATACAACGACATCGAAATTCAATACTATGTAGTCCAGGAAATCGCAAACTTTTTTTGGAAAGGGTCAAATCATAAAAATTTGAGACTTGATAAGCAAACTTAGATGTTCCAATGGGTAATTTTATTCAAAGAGTAACAAAAAATAGGTTCCAAATTTTACAATGTTGAGACAAATCAAAAGAGATAGCGCTAGTTCTAAAAAAAAATATTCTTTATATTCAGGTAACATTAAGGAAATAAGTAGCAATTTTTTAGTTTTTTTTTTCTTTTTTTTATTGATTAAATCTATACTATCAATATCAACGAAAAATTTCCTAAAATACATATAATAATTTCAGAGAACAACCACTTCCAATTGAGATTCTTAATTTTACAGTTAAATAGATTTCGAAATATGGAAATGTTTTTTAGCACTTGTACCAAGACCTGAAAAACAACGCTTTTGTAACTGTAGTTTAACAACAAGCTCAGGAAATATATCAGCTATGATTTTTTTTTTGATGAAGACTTCTAAAACGATTCTAAATTTATTTTTATTTTTTCATGTAAAAACAATATTAACCCGTGAGCCAAACTGAAAACGGGCAGCGGGCCGGATCTGGTCCGCGGGCCGAAATTTATCGATATCTGCTGTGCACTAACTAGAATTTTCGCTTTTACATCACAAAACACAAAAAGTCAACACAGCTTAAAACATTAAACATTCATAAAAACACACAGAAAAAACTCACTAAAAACAGACCCTAACGAAATTTATACGTGGCGAAAATCGGCGTCGTTCACGCACTTTTTCAACAGCGAAAACGCTCGCCTGTAAACAAACTATGGGTAAGACCGCACCTGGATAATTGTGCAATTTTTTCAAAAGCGCAAAAACAAAGAGGGCGAAAGTGGGCGGGCGCACTTAGGCCCGACCGCCCACAAATCCGCCCACCGATCCTCCCCCCCCCCGCAGCCCTCCCCCGCGGGCCTCCCGTTTCCCGCCCACTTTCCCGGCATCTCGAACACCTCGGTTGCGGTAATTTGTTATGTGGCCGAAGAGGCGTCTGGGCTTTTCGCTGGAGGAGGCTTCTGCGGACTCGCAGGGCTCCGAAGTACGGGTTTCGGGTTCGGTCGGGGTGGGTGGTGTTGGGGGTGTAGAGAACTTCCGCACCCCGGCAGACAAATGATCTTTCGGCCGTTAATTGATGTCGGTAAGTAATCGATGATGGGAGAGCCAGTAATAGGCTTCCTCCTGCCGTTTCCGACACTGACCCGACAATATATTCGTGTTGGCAATGTACTTCGGTAATGTAATGAATGTCTGATTGGTGTTATAATTTGGCACCAGTTAATATAATATAATATATATAGTATAAATAGTCAACTGCAAATGGTTTAGTGTATTGACATAATGAGAGTTATTTATACCGTAAAATTTCTCAAATTTTTTCAATGACAATACTCTTCACAAATTGCAAAATTTTCTTGGAAAATTTCTTCTTGAACTTTGCATAGTATTTAAAAAATATTCTTGGTGTTATCTTCATTTCAATATTTTTTAAAAAAATATCTTTTCATTTTCTACAAAAAAATATGAATACACGGAAATTTATTTAAAAAACACTTATTTTCTATATATAACACAATAAATTAATAAATATTTCAATATCACGAATTCGTAAATCTTTCACAGAAAGTTTTTATGATTAAAAAAATGTCGATTACGTCCATAAAGTAATAAAGGTGACAGTTAGCTTAAGACAGTATAATAAGTGGGTACGCCTAAAACAAATACAATACATACAAATCAGGTAATCTATAACATCACGCAACAATATATGCCAGATCTAGATGTGTGAACTTCCACTTTCCTTTTAGAAAAACTGAACGTGGGGGCTGGTTGGGCAAAAACCGAATTTCTCAGCCCAAAAACTAAACGCATTTATTTAATGCTACATGTCTCATTGTCAGTTAGTCAAATGTCTGAACGTATGAATGGGTTAAGCCAAACGTATCTTAATTAATTAACACTTACAGGACCGCGCATCGCGCCGCTCGACTTCCGGGTGGGACCGCAAGTTTTCGCAAAAAATCGCACATTTTGTTTTTTTTTTTTAAATCGTCATAATTTTTTTATTTGATAATCGATTTCAATTAAACTTTCCGGAATTGCATAAAAGGA
>JAOXNN020000089.1:2653066-2671427 GCA_028571205.2 Hydropsyche betteni | reverse complement strand
CACTGACCCGACAATATATTCGTGTTGGCAATGTACTTCGGTAATGTAATGAATGTCTGATTGGTGTTATAATTTGGTACCAGTTAATATAATATAATATATATAGTATAAATAGTCAACTGCAAATGGTTTAGTGTATTGACATAATGAGGGTTATTTATACCGTAAAATTTCTCAAATTTTTTCAATGACAATACTCTTCACAAATTACAAAATTTTCTTGGAAAATTTATTTTTGAACTTTGCATAGTATTTAAAAAATATTCTTGGTGTTATCTTCATTTCAATATTTAAAAAAAATATATTTATTCATTTTCTACAAAAAAATATTAATACATGGAATTTTATTCGAGGAATACTTATATTCTTTATATAACATAATAAATTAATAAATATTTCAATATCATGAATTCGTAAATCTTCCAAAGAAAATTTTTATGATTAAAAAAATGTCAATTACGTCCATAAAGTAGTAAAGGTGACAGTTAGTTTAAGACAGTATAATAAGTGGGTACACCTAAAACAAATACAATACATACAAATCAGGTAATCTATAACATCACCCAACAATATTTGCCACATCTAGATGTGTGAACTTCCACTCTCCTTTTAGAAAAACTGAACGTGGGGGCTGGTTGGGCAAAAACCGCATTTCTCAGCCAATAAAACTAAACGCATTTATTTAATGCTACATATCTCAGTTAGTCAAATGTCTAAACGCATGAATGGAAACGTATCTAAACGTATGTTAATCCTATTCAATCAGGTATTCAGATCGAAAATAAAAATACTGTCTAAAGCTAACTGTCACTTTACCCATGAAGTTATATCTTTATTTTGAAAACATACAAACTCCACTATGCTCCAATCTAATTTTACAATCAAAAAATATATTTTTAACAATTTCACCCATAAATCTTATCCATTTTCAAAAACAAACTCATCTGACATCAAATCAAACTCCACCACACACGAAACACCAAAAACAAAACATCGCGCAGCACTAGCGCGTCCTCCACCCCATAAACTACCCACCGCCCACAACAACCAAACAACCCCTCTTTGCTCCGACCACCCCAACCCCCAAAACCACAATCCCACTCCATTATCAGCACACTGCAAGTTACCAGTCGACCGCAACGGCAAACTGCGGTCAAGACTGATGCCGCCTAGTCGGCGTCTTCCATCCCACGATAAATTCGACGCCGCGAATTCGGTTCGCGGTCTGACAATTCCAGTTCGAATCTCGAACGATTTATTAATTTAGATTTTCAGGATCGTCTGAAAGTCGACAGACAGGTGTGGAGATAATTGATAGTCGTAGTTCGGCCGTGCAAGTCACTTTTCGAATGTTGAGACTCGAATTTCGCGAGATGTCGGCTGTTGATGTTTCCAGGCGTTTAAAACTATTCGAATATATTTTAGGTAAATGTAATTATGTTTTTCCTGTATTTATTATATTTTTTCAGTATTGAAATATTATTTTTTATGTTGAACACATTAAATTTTATGGAATAGTTTGTTTTTCATGCAATATAATTATTATAGATGCAAATTAATTTTACTAATGTGAATATGATCAAAACTTAACTGCGGCTAATTACCACTCAATTTAAATTACTCATATGTATACTTTAATAGTTTGTTTATTAGATGATTCAAACCTATTTATTTTACTTCACCCAGAAAAAATAAAACTAATTTAAAATGAAATAAAATGATCTAATATACGCTTAAAAGATTTGAACAGCACGTTTGATAATTCAGCTTTATATAAAGCAACCGAAAGACATAATTTAACCAAGTGTACGCAGACAAAGTTGGCGATTCCTGCAGAGCGAAACCGACGTTAGTTAACTCGCTTGCTTCCCAAACTCGAACATTATGCGATATATACTGGAAATACGTAGCATTTTACCGACAACACAGTTTTTGACTTTTGTGAGAGTTGTTAAACGTACACGTCAGTTGCACGTTCAAAACGCTGCCAATTCCATAGACACCGCACCGGTTTGAACATATATGTTCGAAAAGACTACTCCAATCAAATCAAATAAATTAAACAGAAAAGACATGGTCAATTATTGAATGTATGCTAAATAAATAAATAAATAGCCGTAGTATAGTGAATGTATTGAAGCGTAGAGTAAAAGGTTCCAGATTCGATTCGCACGGTTGACGCCAGGATTGACAATTTTCCAATTTCCCGATAGCATGCTTCATTGTTTATGGGTGGTGATGATAAAATTCTGAAATCAATTTAAATTGTATTAACTTTTCAAAAATGAGAGTATATTAAAGAAATACTTTAATATTCTTTACATGAAAGCTTCAATCAGATTGAATATTTCGTGTAAAGAATTTTTGAATTGAATATTAAACTATCGATAAAATTCATTTTTGATATATTAAGATTTCACCAATCATAATGAATTCTATATAAGAACTTAAGGCGACCAATTCGAAGCTCTCATACAAACGGAAGTACGTGACCGATGCCGGGTACCGCTTTGATTAACAGTGCGAAATGAACATATTTCAACGGGCCGGGTCGTAATGTGCGGATGTTTGGGCAAAAGCAGACCAACGGTAAGACCAGAGAGGCAGGAAGAGGGCTGACCAACACCCTAAGGTCATTTGTCTGCTCCCAGCTCCTGAAAAACAATGTTTCAGCCCGCGGAACACTTCCTTTGCCGGCAATTATCCTCGCGCTAAGAGCGATCCCATATATTACTCGCGTTCATAGGTAGTATGCTGAAAATGTTCGCTTTTTGTTTTATATGTATTGTTTTTTATCTAAATTTTTTGTATTTCAATTGAGTCGTAGTATGGGTTTAGGTTGCATTGCATTTGGCGCGACGCCATTGAAACAACAATCGATTGAGCAGCGATGCAAGTAATTGCTGTTCTAATGTAATTTTTTTTGTATTAGTATATAGAATAAAATATTGAGTATTTTTTTAATATTCATATGTGTAAGATCAAATTTAATATAAAATGTTTGCTCTCCTTCAGATTTTGATATCCTAAATTTTAATTTTTCATGACACTCGTTGTTTCATCATGTTCCTACATATGTGGCAATCGGACTTGGCTTCAGATACCACCAATCAATGACAACACGAAGATATTAAATGCTGAAAAATTAATAATAATTAAATTCGTACTAGAATAAAATAAATTTCTCAACCAATTCAATAATATCTATCTCTAAAAAAATTTGAAAAAATCTATAATTAAAATTAAACACATATACACCGACCACAATCAATCCATAATTAAACTTTGAAATGTTACGGAGAAAATTCGCTTCGCACATAACACATGACCGTTAGGGGAGGAACTATCATCGATCAACAGGCCCCAAAGCAATTTGTAATTGATGGAATAATCGATTCGATACGGGGCCCCAACATCAGAACGAGTGCAGCAATTACTAGTTGACCGCCATTCGCAATAGTTGTTTGCAACTTTAACACCGCAACAGGAATGCGGCCCTAGGGTAAGTTTTTGCAAGGCGGCCATTTTGCACGTGTATGGATTTTTCAGTTATTTTACCGAACGTAATGCATGTGAAGGCGGGCTTAAATTTGCATCGGTGTTTCATTCGTTCGTTCGATTTATTTTGCTTAATTAACGCCATTAGCGGAGGTAACGCCAGGGATAAAATAGTTCGCGCCATAATTGCATTCGGCGGTCGAATAGGTAATGGGAATCTAGATAGCACTGATGATGTTTGAACTGAAACAAACTGTGTATACTATGGAATAAATATATAATATGATACGTATCTGTGAAAGGATTTTACGGATTACATATACGTAACTGTGTTTTTCAGGATACACAGTGATTAAACTTTTGATCAATCGAATCATTGATGATAAATTTCTTCGCTTATCACTGTCACGTGAATGGAACGTTGTTATAATAATAGATTGACAATAAATTTACATATGAGTTCATAAATTGATACCATGATAAAAATATTATATTGATTTTTTCATTTTCAAAGTGATTAATAGCCTTTATCTGATTTTATTATATTTTATCGTGCTGCTAGTTTACACAATCAACCTTTACATTTGCGCTTATTCATAGTACAAACAGGACGTAATTCATTCACGGCGTAAACTAATACCACCGCCAGACTCGAGTTTCAATAGCACAGTTTCAAATTGAAAAATTATGTACGTAAAATGCACGATCTGAAAACGAACTCGACCGGGCAGACGGATTAAAACTGCCCGGGGCTAAATAAAAATCATCTTTGAAAGGCGAGGAAAAGCAGTTGTAATTCACAGCGTACACTTTTATTTTACACCCCTCACCAAGCGAGCCAGATTAATTTTCAGAACCTCAGGCTGAAACGTGAACACTTCATCGCGAACCCAGAAACCAAACAGCGTAACTCCAAAACTTCGTTATGAACGTTAAACTTGCGTTGCACCAACTAGTAACATTTCAAATATAGAATCATTCGATTCAACAAATGTTTGTGTTAAAATCTAATTTTTTTATTCATCTATAATGCAATTATTAATAGTTTTCCACATACACGGTCCGATTGGTGAATATCTCAGGGATCATAACTAACGATACGCTTCTCTAATTAATGCGTAGCTTCGAAAATTAAGATTTCCGCTTTGTGAGGCGCTTCGCGGTTCATTGTAACGAGATTAACCGCTTAGAGTTCTCATAATTGCGTACGTATATTAGCGTTTGTATAATGCCGTGTAAACGTTGAACGGTGCACTATATTCGGGTGGAATTATTGTAAGGGAAGTTGCGGTAGTTTCGCCCATAGTAATTAATTTGCATGTAAGAAATCGGGGCACGTTCTAGCGCTTTCGTCGTACTCATTAATTTTGTAGTTCGCTGTGGAGTTCCGATGGACATTCTGATGTGGACGTGATGACTTTAATGAAAAATTATTCATGGTAAACTTAAATGAATTCAATGCAGATTGTGTACTTCATGTTTATTTATTTTTTATTTTTTTTTAATATTTAATTTAATATTTGAAATAATTGGGATTGAATATTTAATCTTATCAAAGTCATCAATCACTGAAGTCAAATGTCACTAAGCGTAATCAATCTGTAGGCGAATACCTATGATTCAACTAAAATTATTAAACTAAAGGATAATTTCAGTACAATATTTGGTATATAGGAAATTACACTCACTTTGTCATACAATTGTTGAGGATAAACGTTATTCTTAATTTTATTATATTTTAAAGATTATATTCCTTACTATAGTGCCTCCCAAACTCTTTTTATGACCAAACATTTCACAAATTTTCAAATTTTTACAGAATTCCTTGGCATTGAACTTTTAACTTAATTCTAGCATATATTAATTTACACAGATTTTTACGGAATGCTCATTTACTTTTGAAGCACAGTTTCAAAAACACTCATCTATTGAATCTAAACGAGCTGCATATAACAAAATTTATCACATATTCTTAGTAATATTCTCAATGTAAGATTAGAGAGGCCAAATTTACTGTTATTTTCATATATCAGTAATCCGGAATTTTCAGTAATTACCGGTAAATTAAATTTTTAAAAATATAACAAAAAACCAAAACCAAAAATATTTTCGAAAAAAAAAACATTTTTCAAAAATATTCTGAAGATAAAAATTATTAATAATTGATATTATTATTTATATAATATATTAATATATTGAAAATAATTACCGATCTGTTATTTAGTTCATTTATTAGTTTACCAGTAATGGCCTCTCAATTAGGTACAAATAAGCCGACCAAAACTTTCAAACGCAAATCCCAACACAATCGAACCCGACACCTGAAAAACTCGAAAACAACAGAATAAAACCATACCCTTACACTACAAAATAAAAACTAAAGCACCCGCACACAACATAACAACCGAAAAACGCCTCGACAACATCTCGAGCGAAATCTGCAGTAAAAAATTCAGCACCGAGTGCGATTCCATATATCCCCGGTACACGCCCTCCGCATCCCACACCGCTTCGGTCTGAATTATCGCTTTTGTATATTCGCCGGATTATTCATGCCCATTGTCTCACGCATTCGTGGGGGCCACGGGGGCGGCGCCCCGGAGATATGGGCCCCATAACTCTGGGGGCCCGTCGACGGGCGCTCCGCCCTCTCCTCTGAAAATAAGAAAATGCACCGCAATAAGTAAGGATTAGCCGTGGTCCCGAAATATGGGGTGTGTGTAATGTCGCTGGTTGTGCCGTTTGTCACATTGTGGAAAATGTTTTTTTTTTTTATATTTTGGTTTTTTTAGCAGTTGTTTTTGTGTGGGTTTAAAGAATTTTAGGTTAGGGGGGGGGGAATAAAATGGTGGTTGTATTCATTCATTGTTCATAATGATATTGTTTATTTAATGGTGATTAAAGTAAATTAAATATTGTTTATGATACGGATCTTTAAGAATAAAAACTATCTGGTTTTTATCTATGAAGATGTGAAACTGTATAGACAAGATACTTCGAGGAGTCGAAAATGTGAAAATAAAGTTCAACGTTTCTAGATTTTATAAATGTAAACGTTGGAATTTTCTTATTCTAAAATTGTTTTTGTATTCTCCTTTTAATTAGTATCCATTTAAATATTTTTAAATTTCAACTATCCAAACAAAAACATGTTATTTCTATTTGAATTTAGTTTTTTAACAATAATATTATGCAAAGAAATTTTAATTCAAAAATAAATTACCATATTATAATTCAATCAAAAAAACTACCAAATAATTTAATGTTTATCGAAAATAATATAATAAAAAACCTAACTACGTTTTCTTAAAAAAACAATGGTTTACAAAATTAATACTAATACACCATTTATGAACAAGAAAATTTAATGCATAAATTGATTTATTTCGTATTTAAATAATTACAATTGAAATCATAAATAGCTTCAAAAACGATTTATTTATTTATATTTAAGGCACACAAGTACTTATAAGCGAACGAAAACCTAGAAAACATACATAAGATTTACGTATCCTACAAACGAACACTAAATGCAAAGTTTTCGCTTGAAAAGCGACACGCTAAAAAAAAAGAAGTGTTCTTCTGTACGGCAAGGGCGATGAAAAGTGGCGACGTGCTGAAATATTCGTTTGTGTGTTTTCCCCGCCAGGAACTGTAGGCCAAAAGGCGACCTCCTCTATGCAACAATGCATTTAGGTATTATTTATAATTTCCTCGAATGGCTTCATTGCAGTCGACATAAATCGCCGCCTGAGGTTATTATTTTCAAGCGGGGTGGACGTGGTTTTCCGGCGCCGGGAAAATTCCGCTCTTAACATTGTTCCATTGAAGACTCATATAACATGTTCAAATCATCTAAAAATATCTTCGAAAACATTATAAAATATTTCATGAGAAATTTATTTATTTTTATCTACAGAAAAAAAGTACATCTGAAAAATATTTCCATAACATAAAAAAAATGAAAATCCAACGGAAAACAACTCAATGAGGCGATAGACGTCCGGATTTAATTAATTAATTCGCGTCGAATCGACTCCGCTTATAAAATGTTTATTTTTGTAAGGATTATGAAAACCCTATTATGAGATAATTGACAGCTAGATTGATCTTCTTAGCCTCATTTCATTAATCGTAGCTGTCAATCTAAGTTACCCTTTCACCCTATCGAACCATCCATCGTCTCGATAATGATGTACGTCTTATAAGCGCCAACTTAAGCGAATAGCAAAACGCATACGAAAAATAATATTTTCTTATAATTGTGTCTACTGAATATATAGAGAACATGCATTTATAATTGTATATATAATCTTCTTATAAAGAATATTGATTCTGTTTTTTGTTTTATATTTTACTAAAATATTATTTTTATGGTTGTAAGTGTGAAGAAAATTTACTTTTTATCTTGAATATATAAAGAAACGATACGAAAGCAAAATTACACGCATGTAACTGAAAATAAGGGCTTCAGATAGCGCGGTCATGCGGGTCTTCGGGATTTATACCCGTCAATAAAAGACTGACATTGATTGCCGGAAAATTCGGTGCTAAATCCGCCTAGACTATATTCCGTTTATTTTCGAAAATTTCATTCAATAAAAATCTATCATAGAATGATATTCGGTTGTCTTTCAAATATTTTTTGAAGGTTATATATCATATATTTTTGCAAAAGTAACATAATTTCATAAATATATGTTACAATCTTATGTCATGTATTTTTATTTGATTATTATATTTACGAGTAAAAATATTTAAATATAATATATAGTTTTATCAAAAATATACTTCTTTATATAAAATTTTAATTGCGATTTCTTTCATTTTACGAAACAAAGTATTTTATTTTGGACGCTCTTGTCAAAAGCATTTAAATTAAAAAAATCTCTTTCCTAAAACTCTGTATTTTTATTCTTTTACTAAGTATATATTAATTAATTGTGAAAGACGCATTAAGGACTTCATACGAATTCGATATAAAGCGAACAAAAAAAACTGCGCTATATTTAGAGAAAAGCTTCTGCTCTCGATCTAAAAATAAAATCAATTTGTAAATCATGTTTTGAGTTTCAAAATAAAATACAATACATTAATCAGACATTTTATAACATATACCAATTTACCACAATCCAACAATCGAAACGCCACACTAAACCATCACCTAAAAACACCAACAATCGATCCGCTCCAAAACGCACATAATCAACGGAAAACACCAACCAGCTTATAACACACAAACAGGCATAAACGAATCCGTTTTTCAGTCTGCGAAAACAAGGTTTTCATTTAAAATGAACGCAATTACGGCAAAGGGTGTGGGCGCAGACGGCCGCGAGGGTCCTTAATGGAATCGCGGCGGCCTCACCTTTTGAATAAGCTGAGTGTTTTTAAGAGCAACAACAAAATGGGAACAACAACAACAACAATAATATCGGTCCGAGTGCCGGAAGCGGACCTGAATGTAGCCGGAAGAACGGGCCCTCGACGTGCAACGGTGTTCCCTCGAAAGCGCACTCGTGGGCCCTTCAAAAGTGCCCAATTAGTCTAATAATATTTTTCTTAATAGTGGGTGGGTTTTACGGATGAAAAATGTTGGTTTTTGGTGATGAAGATATTTTTTTTAATTTAAAAATTTAATTAATGAAGTCTTTTTTTATAAAATGTAAAAATTTCGATGTAAGTATCTCACTATGCATTTTTTTTTCTTAATACTAAAAATAAAAATATTTAAATTTTATCAAAAATATTAAATTAAATTTTCAATATAGTCAAAATATTTTTAATATAATAAATATACTATAATATTTTAAATCATATCCAAAATATTTGCTTTATATCATAATACCAAATGATCTCTCGCATATGATAACACGTTCCATATAAGCAGCTGAATAACTTAAGCAACTCACCCCGTCTACGTACAAAACACACAAAACAATTATTCAAAATATATAAAAGCAGATATATTTAAAACAAAAAAAAAAACATGCAAAACGTCTTTTTTCCGGACGATCTCCGGAAAATTTCCAACACCGTCACACCGGAGCCTTACACACTCGTAGCGGACCGTCTTCAAAAAATCCTTCCTTTTTATTTGAAAGGGTCGGCATAACATTGAAAAGGTGACGGATGACCCGTCGGCCCGGTAATATTGTGCGAATAAAAAAAGAAGTGAACGCGTTCGGTGTTGAGAAAAAAGCATCCCTTACACTTGGCAGGAGGGCCTAAGCAACCTAAAACTGATTTACAGCCCGAGTATACCTTATATCCTTCCTACCCCGGTGCGGCAACGGGAGCAAGTGTTATCTAAAACTTAGAGCCATTGTGTCTCGGGAAGAAAAATCTCCTCCGGCTCCGCGTTCTTTGTGAAACGTTTAGAAAGGGAGGATCGCTAAAGGTGAGGCCAGCTAATGTATATAATAGCGCGAGCTTGCTTTAAAAACAATTATTTAAGGATGTTTATCACGGGATGAAAGGCTTTTAAGGACGCGAGAGAGGCCCGAAAGCATTCGGATAAAATGGTGATTATTGTTGGGGTAGTGTTCGTGATTAAATGCGCTTTGAATGCAAAGAAATCACTACTTCATTCTCAATGTACATATAATATAAACCGTGTTTTTCCAACTATAAGACATACCAAAAAACGCACTAGGACTTATTATCGGAGGTAGTCGTATTTTTTCATACATAACGTTTTCTACATACCTGTATTATATTTATTTAAGAAAATAAAATTTATAGTTTTATTAGAATAAAATTTCACATACATTTAAATATTTATGTATGTATTTGAATATATTTAATCAAAATATTATGAAATTCAAATGAACTTATTGCATTAGAAAATTCCCAACTGCTGTGGTCAAATTCACCTTTCTGGTCTATTGTTGTTTGAGATACATTACTCATAAACACAACAGTTTTGTTCATTGTAATTATGATTCTTAGTTCGTATATTGAATGAAAGATTTTAATAAAGGTACCCCTTAAAATATTAAAATATAATCTTATTTGAATAATTTTGTCGATTTTCTTAGAGACAATTCCAGTCTTTGAAGAAATCCGTTTTTTTTTTTACTTTCAAAATAATAAAATTTGACTCTTTAAATCCTGATATGTCTTATGATTGTTGCCGTCGCAAAGTAACTTTTGATTGATTAATATGTGATTCTCTGATGGGTTAATAAAAAAAGACGACTTGCTTACGATCAGCTGTTTGGTTTTCTTAGTCAGTAGGACTTATTTTTGGAGTAGGATTTATATTATATGAATCTAACAAAATCGTGATAGGTCTTATTTTGGGACTAATCTTATAGTTATAAAAACAAAGTATTATAAAAATTGAATATCAACAATTAAATTCATATTAAAACCAATCATTATAAATTAAAAAAATATATTTTGTATCCAAGCGAACATTCGAACTACCTTAAACGCAATATAACCTATTGATCCTTTGAAAGCAACAGGTAACAAAAAAATTCTAAATATTCTTTCCAATATTTGAATATTTATTATAAAAAAATCTATGTAATACTTGTAATATGCATATGTATACGAGAGGGGAATAAATCAGGCCGCTTTGGCGTCGCGGCGGCATAATATTAGCGCGGCTTCCGCACCCCGCGAATAATTATTTTCCGCGAAACGGGCTAGCGAAAAAAAAATGCTGAAAAGGGGAGCCCTCAAATAATAAAAAATATCTGAGTGGGACAGAATCAAAACTCTCTATGTAAGATGAATTCGTGGAAAATCGCGGAAAACTGAATATAAAATTCATAGTGAACTCCACTTGTACAGAATGTACAAATGAATGCGAACTAAAATTATAAGCATGTTCAAATTGGCCGTTTTAATAGTTTGCGAAGTTTCGTTTATTTTTTATAGAAAACTTATATTTCTTTATTAACAATGAAATTTTTAACTTTAATAAAAAATGGAATCTACTAATGATACATTATTGATATTGAATTACCGTTTTTTTTTTAATTCAATGATTTTTTTATTATAAAATATTGTTTTGATAATACGATAAAAATGATAATATCACTAAAAATCTTTATAAACAATTGAAAATGTGAATTTTGATTCAAAAATCTTCGTATAATCGAGGAAAAAAATTGGTGAAAATTTTGCGCCGATCCGCAAATGTGCGGACCTTTCTTGCGGAGCGCGCAGGAAGGAAGCCGGCGAGCGCAGGATTTTTTCGCGTTTTTCCCTTTTTTGGCGGCAATATAAAAAAATGTATACGAAAAAAGTACCCCACGTTTTTGTTAGGTAACCGAGTGTGTCCGGACCCGATCCGGGGAATCCCTCGAGAACTCGGTCCGGATAGGGGTTGTATATTTCGGACCGGGTTGCGCTTTTAGCGTGGACAGATTTTCCGAGATTATAAACGCCGATATTAACCGATTTATTTTTGTATATATGGAGCATCGCTTTGATGCATTTTCGAAACTGATAATGAATTTATCGAATCTATATTCGAGCAGCATCTATCAGTACGTTATTGAAAAAAATAATTAACGAGATGTTCGGAAAATTTATGTTGCATATTCAAAAACATTTTTTTTTTTTTTTGAATAATCAAAAAATTTGATTCCAAAATCATATTTTCATAGTTTATATAAAAGGTTTAGATACAGAATTGGATAAAAATTATTATATGATATATTAAAAATTTCTATGATTATATTTAGTAATTACACAAATTCAATTAAATTCTGCAATAAAGCAGTTTCCAACTAACCAAATATTAAAATACAAAACTTCATCCATAACTCTGCCAAATTATCCGGCACAAGCGCATTCAATACAAATCCTCCGAGTAATCCAACACAGAAAATAACTAAAATGCCTAATTACGAAGCCCGCAACAATCCGACGGGCGCACTGCGCAGAACGCCCGAAACAATGAAACCGAACAAAGTTGATACCGTCGAATTTTAATTTTTCCGTCGCAAATTTTCAGGGCCAGCCCCTGAAACCTTCAAGGAATAATCCGGAGCAATAATCGCACCGAGAACTGCTGAAGAGACCGTCCCCGGGCCATTGTTGGCCCTAGGAAAGGGAAACGGTTCGTCTTGTTGCCGACGA
Source organism: Hydropsyche betteni (assembly GCA_028571205.2). NCBI lineage: Eukaryota > Metazoa > Arthropoda > Insecta > Trichoptera > Hydropsychidae > Hydropsyche > Hydropsyche betteni. Next base: position 2,658,830 of record JAOXNN020000089.1, on the reverse strand, counting down.
GCTGAAGGCTTCTCGATTCCGTGGAATTTCAGCAACCTCCGACCACGGTCGACTTCCTCGACTCAGACTCGAAAAGTTTTTCAGTGAAATTTGCATAGAATATTTGAAGCTTCCGATGTTGGAACGCGTGCGCGTTTCGGTACTGAGTCGTATTGTTTTGTTAGGAATTTCTTTTTTTTTATTTTGTATTATCGTATTTTTAAGATTTTTATTTATAGTTGAATTTATTCTGAGCTCAATTGAATATTCAGATAAAAATATATTTTATATACTACGTGTAATTTAATATTAAAATTGAATCTTTTATATTTCAGTTATTTTTATAACATGTTACACTGAAAATAATTAGATCCTAGACGATTATATGATGAGATTTTTCACTGATCAATTTTATTATCTTTCTGAATATAAATATTCGTTTTATTATAATATAAAACAGTTCATAGTAACATCGGATTAAAAAATTCAAAAGATTCCCATACGTGAACAAACGCTCACAGCTTTCAAGCTTCGAAACGAAACCAGAATAAACAATCATCGACTTTTCGCTGACAAGTCGTAAAATTTGAATGTCTCGCACGAAAAAAGCATAATAATAATGTTCTCGGGTAAATATTACTGTACATCATATGTAGAAAACATATTTTTTCTTTACGTTCGCATATGACAATTCAAATATTCTCGTGAGCGTTCGCGATACAGATAAAACAATCGCAGTCGACGTTTTGACTAGACTCGCTTCGAAAAACCCCCTCAGCTACTTAACATATTTATAAGCGTGTTTTCTGAATGTTATATATATTTTTCTTGCTCTCGGCCCTTCCCTTTGCATCCCATATACGTGTATAAGAACGAAATTCTCTTTATTCAAACGGCAATAAATCCAGCTATTGCGAGAGAGCGTCACGCACAAATTGTTATTTCGTTCCATGGCAGATTGTATGTTCTACCATGCAAACCTGTATGTAGCAAATATTATCAAATTAAATTTTTTGACGTCATAAAAATGTCAATTTGTTCATGAGCGTGTCGCAACATTAATACGATTTTTTTATTCAAAAGTCGTGCGTGAGAAAAAATATCTAGACGTCCTCTGTAACGCGACCTTTTTCGTTAAATTTATTTGTATTTTCACTTTATTCCGAATAACAAAGTGAGTTGAGATTTCTTTTATGCGTCTGGAGGGTTTCTGCGAATCTAATTAACCGTTTTCAAGAAAACGACTCATTTGGAACAGAAAAAAAAGAAACGGCGTAGTTAATTAAACATTCACGGCCTCGTACGCAAATATCGCATTTCGAACACCTCATTATATTTTTTCCATTGAAAAAACGGGACCTGTTTCTCCATTAAATTTGTTCAAATTGCACTTTGATCGAATCGCTCTCGAGTATGATTTTTTCAGACCGAGATAAATTCGGGTGTGTGTGTTTCGGGGATTCGTTCGAGAGTAAGTAGAAGTGAGCATTATACTCGATGTGCAGATATAATGTGAAATCACATCAATCACCCGTCTGCGTGAAGGGTAGGAAATGAATAAACTTGTGGATTGACTGGTCGAATCGCTAACCTCATCCCATTTCGTGGCAAGTATGTTCAGCATATACTGAAAAGCGACTGAAATATCGAACCGAAATCCAAACGAATATAATTTACGGCACGGAGATAGCGCCCGATCATATTTTTCAATTCGACACAAAGGAAAGTTCTAAGAGATGTTATTATGAAAATATAATCGAATCGTTCTAGGTATTTTGAAAGTCGATTTTATATAAAATAATTTATTTGTAAATAATTATTATGTGTATGTTTTTTTGAAATTGTATAGTTTTCGAAATGATGTATCACATTTTCCAGTACTCAAACAACGCGATGTTCGTTATACAGGTGAGCTGTTCTCGTTAAAATTAATAAATTGACGGAACAAAAACGACATTTTGCAAACAAAAATCCGAAAAATATACAAGAACGTAGCGCAAACCAAAGAACTCAACAACAACAAGCATAGAAAAAACGGGTATAATGAAAATAAAGTAAAACGTCGTTGGAACATCAAAGAATAAAGAAAACGCTCAACTCATCAAGTAAATCATAAATTAAACTTTCACCCCTTTCTTTCAACAGCATGGTCGAGTTTTGTAAACATAAATAAACACTGGAAATATATATATTTTTATCAGATGAAATGAATTTGAATATGATAATATAAATTTAAAGAAATAAAGTATTACAAATAAACATGTTTCATAAAAGAATCGATACATTTTATATTTCATACTTAAAATAATATAGATTAACTATTTCAAAGACCAGTGTTATGAATTTGATTTTTAAAATTATTTTTTTTTTATTTGTATTTCTGATTTTTTTCCCATTCTTAAGTGTTTTATTTGTAACTCCCGATATTGTACTAAATTGTACTATATTGTATAAGAATTTTCTTTTTCAATGATTTTCATCAATCTTGATAACACAACAAAAATTAACCTCTAAATTTATATAAAAAATAAATAAATAATAAAAATATAATAATAAATACATATATGAACTACACATCGAACTTCCAACAAATACGAACTCACGTTCATCGAATTCAACATCGATTCCACCACCTCGCACCAGAGACCAACATCCCAACAGATAACCAACACACCTCTGAACAACTACTCCGCTGAAAAATCTGAAAAATTCAAACGAAAACACGCCGATCGCCGGATTGATTCACGCTTATTCGGTCGGACACAAAGCGCGGTCAAACGGCCGAGCTGAAATCCGCATTTGCAGCGTTGCATCGACAACAATGAACGGACCCCACAAGCATCGAGGTGTGTGTGTGTACTAGATGGGTATCTATGGGTGTCTATGGGGTGTGTGGTGGTTTTGAAATGGGACGTCCGATATTGAAAAAAGCTCCCGAGCGTGCTTTCGATGCGAAAGACGGAGATCGCTGATTATTTTTTTCTGGATGAAAAATGTTCTTGTCCGTGAATAATAAGTGCTATTGTTAGGTTGATTTGAAATATTGTGTGTTTTCTTTTATTTATTTAGAAAAGTGGTATTGTCTATTAAAAATTTTGTACTCGATAGTTTTTGAAGTAACTTCAGCTCTTCGATAATTTCTATGTAATGAAAAGTCGATTGAAAATATGAAGATATTTAACATGATTAATCTAAAAATATATTATTTTTTTATATTATTGATGAAATTTTATATTCATTGTGTTTGGATTTTTAAATATACATATAATATTATCTATTTATTTATAAGTATAATAGTTCCATATTTTCATTTGATTTAAATGTTTTCTTTTACAAAATTGAACTGACATTAAATAAATTGAAGAAGATATAATATAAATATAAGAATTATTATTATTAATAATATGTGACTAAATAATTATTCCTAAATTAATTCAGCATTTTTCGAGTATTTACTTGCAATTTTTCAGTAAATATATTATAGTTCTCGAAAATACATTGGTAATTTTCAAAAAAAATATTTTTTGAATAATCATGAAATTAGGCATGTTACGGATTTAGGCAAGTCTCCTTTATTCAAAAGTATTTTTTTATATATTTATAAACAAATACACATTAAATGTCATTATAAATTAATGCCCAAAACAAACTATCAAAATTATTAAGCTCATTTCGAAATTGCCGAACATTAATACCATCAAAGCAATTACCCCACTAATTACCAATTTAAATAAATTCACTATCAAAACGGCACTCAATTAAAACGAAACAACACTAAACGCCCAAACTCGAACCGGCCCGAATCCAAAACTGCGAAGAAATCCAAACTCGAAACCGCCCGACCGTAACGCGGAGTTACACACACAATAACGCGCGCCGCTTTCGCGCCAAAATTATTGTCTCGTCGAAGTAATTCGCGGATTTTCGTCGGAATCGAAAAGCTATTATGAGGCGAAATTGCGCCGGTTTAACGGACCATTTGTTGCGGCCATAACACGGCGCGTATCGGCACATAAACTCGGACGAGTGCACCTCTCCGAGGGGATGAAGCGCACGAAGGCTTCGCGGGGTGGTGCAATAAAGTTTTAGTCAACCGAAGCGAAAAAAATATGGGCAAGTTCGACGGTTTAAATTGTCTGGGTTGTTCGGGGGATGTTTCGAGTTTGGGTAATTAAAAGAAGGGTTTTTTTTGAGGTTAATCGATTGGGTTTATTGATGAAAATGTTGTTGAGTTTATTCAAAGTGTGTATTGACGAAAAAAAGTTACACCTGTCAAATTTGTTGTCAGTAGCTTAGTAGTATACGGGAAATCATCTAGGAAGATTACAGAGTTGAACAACGTGTGTAAATCATCGAATTTCGTTGTACATTTTAAAATCGAGCATCCTTATCCAAAGACCCTATATAAGAAAATAGTGATATAATCAATACAATCGAATTATAGTTAAAAAAAAATTATATTTAATTATTTATGTATAAAATTGTTCATAATATCTATACTATTATTAATTACAAAATAAAAACATCTGTAAGCTATCACAGATTTGAACGATAACGATGACTATGATCAGTCTGCTAACTGACAATGAAGATAATCCCGACGTATCAGATTATTGGAAAAGCCCTCGACCAAAAACAATATTCATCGCACATATATCACACATCGTTTCAAATTAACATCGCATTTCTGCAATTTATATCATAAATCTACATAATTGATTCTCATTAGTAACTATAATACCAATCAAAGCGAGTGACTATTATCTGAATCACCGATGATCATATGTATTGTTTCATTTGCTACTTTCAAGTGAAACAGTGAACATTTCAAACTCATCTTGTACATATAGTGTGTATATTCATTCTTATAAGTATATGTAAGGGTTTCAACTAAGGGTAGGAATAGTAGGAACGTAGTACGTAGGTACAAACTCGAACGGTACACATGGGACGTACTAGAAACGCGGCCGTGACGTTTCTTTTCGTAGAATTTTGATTACGGATCAACTGTCCCATCGGGATTAAAACAAAACAAATATACGTGAATACAAGGAAACAGACCTTGCGGATTTTTCGAAAAAAAAAACATCGCTGCCTCTCTGTAAATTAGCTTTTTTCCAGTACGTATTTTTGTTCCGTGTGGAATATACATGATCGGGATTCGAATAAAACACTCGACTTAAATGAAAAGAATTTTTGATTAAAATCAAAATTTTACGTTGTATTATATTTAAGTGACCTGTGAAAAAATATGTATGATAAAGTTAAATTAAACTTTCAGTTTTATTATACAATAAATTTAGTTTTAATAGAACCCTTATAATTTTATATCAAAAACGTGTATTTTGCTATTTTCGTTTCTTAATTAAATTATTAACATTCATAGCCTTTCATATAATTATTATCTTAATTCGACTACGGTGAATAATTTTATTTCCAATTAACATAAATAATCTTCAAATTAAACGAAAGCACATAAAAATTATTAACATCAACTTTAATTTTACATCACTTTGAGTCATCATTGAACCTAATCTAATGTCACAACCGATATGCTTATTTTTTTATATCTTTAGAAAAAATCATCTACACACATATCTTCAGTAATCAAAACGACCATATGATTCTTAAAATTAAATTAAATCATATCCCCTTTATATAATCCCCTATATATAATAGCGGATATCTGTGTGTGTGTCCTTGTGTCCGTCCGTGTGTCTCGATGACGCTCGCGACTTTAAAATGATCGACCCGTCGATCTCCTATATACATGTATAATTCTTCA